>LPNX010281846.1:332040-407040 GCA_001517045.1 Pseudotsuga menziesii
TCATAAAAATAATAAGTATTAAATTAGTTCTTTTCTTGGGCAGTCCAGCCCGTTCAATTTTTTTTTTACATTTGTTTACACGTAAATAGATTTTCTTGATTTGTACAATTCTTCACCCACGATGAGGTGGTGGGAAATTACTACCTGCTTATCCTATGTAATTTAACGTGTTAATTAAAAACATACCCAACTGTCATAAAAATTACCCAATATTGTTTGTTTAATGTTTTGTGCTAATGGTAAAATGGTAATAATAATATTGTAATTTAGTATATGTTCTTAATAACTTAATAAAACGTACTTAATAATAAACACTAATAAATAATAATAATAATAGATAATGACAACAAAATGAAATAATTATTATTATTATTAATCAATAAATAATTAATTGCAGCATTATTATTAATTGATTAAAATGATAACATCGACATGTTTATGTTTATTGTTAAGTCCCCCCCCCCACACACATTTATTTTTAATAAATAAGGTACATTTACAGGTTTAAATAAATCACAATTACTTAGTTAACCCATCCAACTATTTAATGTTTTTTTTTTCAATTAATATTTCATACTAGCGTGCATGTGTGAGGTGTGCATGCATGGCCAGTACATGAATAGGCTACACATGTACTATAGCAAAAACCCCTAAATTCTAGCTGGTACAAATAATATTTCACGCAACAAGACCAATATACAGATATAATATGATTTCTTTTGACATTGAGAGTTATTTAACAGTTATGTTCTTATTAATCAGTCAGTTAAGATTGGTACCTACCATCACTAATCCGGTATCATAAATTTCCAACACTCAACAATAATAATTAATATGTCAAACCATCCTAAACTACGTCCGCATCCTCCCTATCCTTCCTCTGCTAGTACAAAGTGGATGCCAGCTGTACTGACCTTCCCACACAGAACCTGAGAGTGGTAGCGTCGGCTAACTAGCAGACCTAGCCTCTCCTAGCAGGCATCTGACCATCGTCATCACAACAACTTGGGGAGCGTGTCTCAGCACTACCCTCCCACGACCTCAGGTATTAAAGTGACATAGGGTGGGAAATGCATCCATCCCTCTCAACATACTGGGTATATACTCCATCAAACCATACTACGTTGCTATCGAGTTTATTGGTACGTGTCATCGAACCATCGCTTGGCAATTAAGGCTCTCTTCAAGATATGTATTGAGTCATACTTTGCATCACACACTTGGCTATCACATAGCCCCTGTACCCTGTAGGTTAGAACTATGCAAACATGCATTCATAACAATATTAAATCAATAGCTGGTCCACATTATCAACATTATTTCCTTTCATCACATAAAATCATAAAATTAATCGCATCATGGATGGGTGCCCATGTACCACATCATACATTTCACATCATATCAAGGATTACAATCAACTATATGTTTTTGTTATGAAATAAATAAATGAATCTGATGACGACTACCGCATGATAATCGCATAAGCACAATAATTTCATATAAATGATAATCATCATAACATCATAATCAAAGCATCTACATAAGCATGTTAATCATCGTAACATCATGATCAAAGCATAATATAAGCATGATAACATCATAATATCATAATTAGAGCATAATCCTGATAACATCATAATATCAGTAAATAATCACATATAACATGCCAAAATATAGTTTATGAAGTATAGTTGAGTCCATAGATAATAAGTAAATACAGTGTAATAAGTCTGAGTGATAAATATGCCGGAGTCAAAATATGGGGTACTACACGCAACAAATATCTATACAGGGTCACTATGGGCAAGGAGTTCAAACACCAATAGCCTCTTGATAAATCAAAGTATCTAAACAATATGGATGAATCATTTGGGTTTATGTGCATTCATATCTCCATGGAGTTGTTCTTCCATATTGGTGGATTACAAACTCCAAAGGAAGTATGGAAGAATATCGAATCTCTGTTTGAAAATCAAGATGAACTAATAGGCCATATTCTGGAGAATGAGTTGAATGTTGTTCAGCCCAACAACTTCAAAACCATCAATTAATTCTTATACAAATTCAAATCCTTGGTCATGCAGTGCAATCATTGTGGGATTGACAAGAAGGATGAGCAATTGGTGATCTCTATTATGAGAAAACTTGGCCCAGAATTCTCAATGTTTGTATCCACCTTTCACTCCAGGAGACTGACAACTCCAAATTGGATAATTCCATCCCTTGATGCCTTCATAGAATATCTTATTCAGGAACAAGATAAGTTGATACAGATGGTATCCCTCAAAACCTCCAAAAATTAGGATCTCTTAGTTGGGGATACTAAGAATGCACAAGAAAAGGGGAAGCGGAAAGGAAATGAAAAGAAGAACAGTAATTTCCAGCCTAAGGAGAAGCAAAATCCTTCAAAAGGATCCTCGGGTTCCAATAAGGACAAGAAAAAAAGGTTTGACAAGTTCAAGTGCTCATATTGCAAGAGAGGGAATCGTCCAAAGAACATATGTATGAAGAAAACCATAGACCAAATGTCTAAACTCCTTGAACAGAACCATATTTCCCTTCCTGAATGTGCAAGGAATCCTAATCCTAGAAATAATGTTGAATATCATGACATATGCCATGCAGTGAAGGCATGATTCTCTCAGTCACAATATATTCTCATCGATTTTGGATCCTCCAACAACATGTTTCCCTCCAAACAATCATTCTCTTTTCTGGATCTCTCTGATGGACCAAGCATTCACATGGGAGAGGACTCTCAAATACTAGTTTTTGGAAAATTTTCAATCAAATTTGAGCATGGAGTGTTCAATAATGTCCTCCATTTTCCCTCCCTAACAGCAAATTTGTTGTTTGTATACCAGATGACCCATACTAGCTCACCCAAGCAAGTCATATTTGATCCTAACATAGTGGAGATCTCAGAAATATCTAGTGGGAATCTGATAGTGAAAGGAGCTGCAAATCATGTCTATTAACCCAAAAAATCCCTCACTCAGCTCTACATGGCCTACACCACCCAAGGCCACCCATGCACTACCCTCATTTCACCCCGTTGGACCCCCACACCCTCAAAAAGGCTTAAGAATGAGAAAAAGAGCTTAAAAACCCCTAAAAAGAGCCTAAATAGCTCTCCTAGGGGATAAAACCCCTCAAAGGAGCTTAAAACCCCAAAAGGAGCTAAAGATAGGGCAGAAGTGGCTAAAAGCCCAAAAAAGGGGCTAAAGCCCCAACCAGGGGCTTAAAACCCCAAAAAAGCTATAAATAGAGGGGTGGGGGTCACTCTCAATTCACTTCTCCCTTGCATACTGTTATGCTACCCGAGTGGATGCCTTGAGACCATTTGTCTCTGAAGCCTCCCACACTCCCTCTCATCCATCCTCCCATTGAGCCATAGCTCCCCCATTGCTAAGAGAGAGAGGTGCTTCTCCAAGCTAGGGCATGGTGGCCCATTCCACCAAATGAAGGTATAATGTTTGTTTTGTCTTATTTACTTAGTTTTCTCCAACCCATATTTGCTTGTAGGTTTCCATTGTTTGTTTGTAGGTTTTCTAACATGTTATTGCAGGGTATTGGAGCTAAACCCTAACCTTATTTGCAGAGGGGTTTCGTTTTTCTTCCATTTCATTTCATTTTTCTATTATGTTTGATTTTATTTTCTGTATCCACCACCAAGAACCTATCCTTTCTTCCTATAGATGGAAGGTAGCCATTCCTTCCCTGTAGCAAGGGAGAAATCCCTGCTACAATGCCTTTAAGGAATATGAATTTTCTCATTTTATTCCTAACTGATATCCAAGTACCTTATTGACTCATGCTAATGATACAAGCAAGATTTGGCATTAAATATTTGGCCATCTAAATTTCAAATATATCTAGCAGCTGCACAATAAATAGATGGTTGAGGGATTGCCTCTCATCAAGTCCTCTGAAGGTGTCTACAATGGTTTCTTGGTAAGTAAGCATCCAGAGCGAAGGTATGAAGTTGGAAAGGCAAGAAGAGTTGACTCTACACTTTATTTGGTTCACGGTGATGTCTCAGTACCAATTCCTACAATATCTATGAATGGATCTAGATACTTTCTCGCCTTCATTGATGACTACTCAATGTATTGTTGGATCTACTTCCTTAAGCATAAGTCAGAGGTGTTTGAAACCTTTAAAATTTTCAAATCCTTAGCTCAAAATACTCTTTGGAAGAAGATCAAAGCACTTAGATCAGATAATGAAGGAGAGTACATCAAAAGATAATTTGAGCAATTGTATGCTTCAACAGGTATTCAAATGCAACACTCATTCACATACACACCACAGAAAAATGGTGTAGATGAGAGGAAGAACATATCTTTTAAATAGATGGCTACATGCCTTCTTGAAGCAAGAAATATTCCATCATATATGTGGGATGAAGCAATGAACTTTTCTTTGTACATCCAAAATAGAGTGCCTCACAAGTCTGTGGTTGAAGTCACTCCATTCAAAGCATTGATGGGACATAAGCAAAATGCCGCACATCTGAGGGTTTTTTACTCCAAAGCATGGGCCAAAATTCCAACTTACAAGAGGAAATCCTTCCAACCTAAAAGTAGTAAATTCATATTGTTGGGATATGTAGATGATGCAAAGTCTTACAAGCTGATGGATATTGTAACCAGAAGACTTCATAGAGCAGAGTTTCCAATTCAATGAAGATATGTTGCATGATCTACAGCCAGCTGAAGAGGAAGGTATAATTACTCAATCAATTCCATTTGCATATGATGATGTATCAACTAATATTTTAGATTCAGATTCTAAATATGAGGATCAATATGATCAATATCTTGATATTGAAAATGGGGATCAAGTAGATCTAGATCCATAGCACCTAGTCCCAAAATCTCGTTGAAGTTGTTGGGAACAGTGTTGGGGATCCATCTGACAGAAGAAGAACAAGATCTCAATTTCAGGATGAAAACCTTGCACTCTTCCATACAGATCCACTTCTCCCAAAGAGTTGCTTAATGATGATGAGGTCTGATCCACAGTGCTACAGAGAGGCTTTTCATGATCCAAGATAGAAGGAATCCATGGATGATGAATATGATTCCCTACAAGAAAAAAATACCTGGGAGCTTGTCTCCTTGCCTCCTGGGAGAAATCTAGATCAGTTCAATGGATCTACAAGACTAAACTAGAATAAAATGGATCCACTACCAAGTACAAGGCTCGGTTAGTTGCAAAGGGGTACTCACAAGTTCATGGGCTAGACTACAGTGATACATTCGCTCTTGTTGTAATAATGGATTCCATAAGGCTAGTTTTGTCCATTGTATCTTTGAAGAGGTGGGAGGTACATCACATGGATGTGAAAAGTGCCTTACTCCATGGTGAATTGGAAGAAGAGATCTATGTGACATAGCCTGAGGGGTAGACTTAAGATGCATCCTTGGTTTGCAAACTAAGGAAATATTTGTATGGGCTCAAACCTTCTCCAAAGGAATGGTATGCCAAGATGGATTCCTTATTACTGTCACAACTATTCGAGAGGTGCAAGTATGACTGCAATGTCTACATGCAACAAAAGGGAGGTCGCTTACTATTGATTTTTCTATATGTGGATGAGTTTCTCATTACTAGTGGCTCAGCTGTTGGATTGAGAGATATCAAGTAATATTTGAGCAAGGCATTCTCCATGATAGATCTAATGCTGCTAAGGCAGTTTATTGGCCTTGAAGTGAATAGAAAATCTTCATGGATCATGATTACTTAGTCCAAATACATAGGATATTTTCTCAAAATATTTGACATGACTGATTGTAAAGAAGCATCCTTCCCCTTCTTATCTGGCATCAAGTTAGAAGAAGGTGGTTCTACAACCCTGGTTGATAGTACACTCTACAGACAACGGATTGTTAACCTATTGTACCTCACCCATTCAAGGCCATATTTGTCTTATGTTGTGAGTGTTGTTGTCAAGATCATGCAGGACACACATGGGATGCATTAGAAAGTAGCAAAGTGTATCTTGCATTATGTGCAAGGTATGAGAGAGTTTTGGATCCACTATTCTGCTGGTGCTCAACTAGATCTTATTGGTTTTACTAATTCAGACCGGGTATGTGATAGTACTAACAGAAAATATATATCAAGATTTGTGTTTATGTTAGGATCTGGACTAATCTACTGGTCAAGCAAGAAGCAAGAAACTTTTTCTCTCTCTTCATCTGAAGAAGAGTATCGAGGGGATGTGAATGTAGTTATTTAGGCAGTTTGGATACATGGGATTCTAACAAAGTTTGGCATTCACACTTCTCCTTCAGTAGACCTCTTCTATGATAATCAAAGTGCAATCAAGATATCCAGTGATCCAGTACAGAAGCAGCGGACTAAACACATTGAATTCCACATGCACTACATATGGGAACTAGTGCATAGTAAGGCTATCATTCTACACTACTTCCCTACAGAGGAGCAGGTTGTTGATATATTCACCAAATATTTCACTAAAAAGAGATTTTCCTATCTTAGATCTCTTCTTAGTGTGAAGGTTTGATTCAGTTATTGTTCTTGGTTCCACTCTTCATTATGGGGGGGGGGGTGTCCCATGAGTTTTTCCCCATTTCCTCGGTTTATTGAGCAGATACGTTTTTTAATTAGATTGAATGGATGACCTTTGGTCTTAGTTTTTTAGGGCCCTGATTGTCTAAGTTTGGATTAGAGGAGGGTGTTAGGATTAATTATAATCCTCCCTTGACCACCATAGTATAAATGTCATTTTGTAGCTTAGGAGTATGTTTCTACTTCACTAGTGCCATGTAAAACTCATCTAGGGCCCACCTACCACTTGATGTGCCAGTTTGCATAATTTTAGGGGCTCTAGAGGCCAATCCCTATGATTTCAGAAACCACATAGAGTAATGTCATTTCCTAGCTTAGGAATATGTTTCCACTTCACTAATGCCATGTGAAACTCATATGGGTCCCACCTACCACTTGATGTGCCATTCTACATGATTTTAGGATATCTAGAAGGTAACCCCTATAGTTTAGTAACCCACACTGAATCATGGCAGTCCCATCACCAGTTCACCCTATTCTATATTGAGTTATCCTCTTATGGGAATCAGTTAGTTCATATCCAGTTATACTAGCGCCAAATTTGCATGAATTAAGGATGTTGGGCTCCTTTTCCAACCTACCATGATCAATTAATTGATTGTGAACTGATTTAGTTGTCTTCAGTTAAACTAGTGAGCCTCCAGTGGTGATTTTCCCATAGTTAGTAACCTCTAGAGTCAGTCCAAGTTATGGAATCTGAATCACATCTAGTGGATTTGAATCCTCCGTATTGTATCATCATTGAATTACACACAGATTAATGATTATGAGATTAATGTTATGTTGACCATTTGTTGTCTCTTGACTATTCAATTTCACCATGATTGTTTGATCATTAAACTGAATTTCTTCTTCCTTCTTCAAACTTATTTCATGGTGAGGTTCAACCAGAAGCCTGAAGATCCTAATATTTGATAAATTAAACAACTATAATGATTTTTTTTAATTTAAAAGTCCCTACCAATGAGATAGAAGTGCCGCATTTCAAATACATGAAGGATTGCATCATCTTTCTAGTAAGTGGATTTACCGAAATTTTGACCACACAATTGTTTACTAGTGAAGGCCAAATGGATCTACCCAAATTTCAACGATTTGTTTACTAGAATGCCAAAGGGTTCCATTATTGAATGAATATTGCTCCCAATATGATATTTGTAAATCCAATTGACTACCATCATTATGATTTATTTAATTCTTTCCTTTAGAATACCTACTCTAAAATCCTTGGAGATGCTCATCCAAATAGTAGTTGGGATTGGCAATGGCCACAATGCCCCTGAAGCCTTCATAGTGTCACCCTTGTTCACTTAACATGTGTCACATTTAGTCAACAAATATGTGTATCCTTTTTAATTCTTTCCCAAAATAAAGATCCCCTAGTTCTTTCATAGGTTATACGAAATATTGAATGACTATAGAAGATGAATGGAACTCTACTAGAATTTGATGTTTCAACGTTGACTTTGGTAAAAGTAAACCTTTATACAATAAGGTCTCTTGTTTCCATGTGTATCCTTTGGGAGGATTGGAGTTTTTTAAAAGTTATTTGATGAGATGAGACACTTCATCATGGATCAATAAGTCTTGACCTACTTTGACTAACCATTCTAGTATTGTCGAGGATAAAGCAAATAAAGATTCATTTTCCTCATATTTTTTAGACAAGTTTTCTAGTGAATTCCAAGAGGATCTACCCAAATTTCAACTACATTGTTGTTTAATAGTGAAGGACAAGTGACACCCTTCTTTCATAAGTATTGCTCCCAAATAGATTCCTATTGCATCAAGGGGAACCCTTCTTGCATAAGTACTTCTCCCAAATAATTTCCTAATTGTGAGAAATGATTCACAGTAGGATCTATGAGCCAAGGGGATTCTCACAATTTGATATTACACACAATTATGGACAAAAATAGTAGAAAGAGTAAAATTAACATACACATATGTAGTCAATAATAGAGTTTATTATGTCTATCCAACATGTAAATATGTTTGTATTAGGTTTATATTACAGTAGGATAAATTGTTAGCCTTTGGAGGCAATCTGGATGCATACATGTGGCAGGTTAGGATTTGACCTCAAAACCCCCCTATGTGGACCAATTAGCTCCCAAACCATCCCAAATGGTCATGAATTCCTATGTGTACATGGTTGTAGAATTTTGAGACATAAATGAGGGAAGGATATGCATGGGTGAGCACACGGGTGAGTGGGGATGTCTTTAGGCAGGAATAAATTCCAAAGGAGAGCCAAAAACCACCAAATACATGCACTAACGCCTATGGTCAAACAGTTTCCCTGATTTAAGGGATGGGGAGTGTACCAAGTTCTGGACTATCATTATTGGTGGTGCTTGGGCAGTCAGAATGATCAAAGTGGAGCGCCTCAAAGAAATTATGAGTCCAAAACCCCCAATAGACCCAAGTTGATCGGCATAGCCTAGTTTTGGACCATATGACATAGCATGGAAGCTAATGAAAATGTATCCTAGGTGTATGATCATGGTAATAATTTATATTAATTCTCTACCACCCCCCTTAATCCTAACTTATTACATCTTAAACATTTTATTAAGACCTTGGAAACTAAGGCTCAACTCACCTCATAGAAAAATTTGTTTGTCCATAAAAACAAGGTAATAAGGAAAACCTCATGGGAACAAAACCTCCTTTTTAAACTAGACATGGAGAAAAATATTAAAGTCAATATTAGCCATCAGCATGTGTCACCCACTCCAAGAAAGGATCTAATATAGGTGAATTTCTTCTATGTGAAGCTCTTGGTGAATATGTCAGCAAATTGCTCTGCATATGGGCAATACTGTAAGGATATCACCTCCTCATGCACCAAGTTCCGGATGTAGTGCATGTGTATCTCAATGTGTTTGGTCCTCTATCTCTACACTGGATCAGTGTAAATCTTGATTTCACTTTGATTGTCACACCAAATGACTGTTGGTTAATCAAATGCAAATCCAAGTTCCCCAAGAATACCTTGTAACCACACACATTGTGTAGTTGCATTCACTACTCCTTTGTACTCGGCCTCAGCTGAAGAGAGGCATATGGTGTGTTGTTTCTTGATTTAATAGCATATGGGACCATATGAAAGCATGAAGACATAACCTGAAGTGGAATTTCTATCAATGGAATCTCCATCCCAATCAGAATCAGTAAATCCAACTAGTTCTAGTGGAGAACCAGCAGCATAGTGTACCCTGAAGTGTTTGGTTCCTTGCACATAATGCAAGATTATTTTTCCATCCTTCAAATGAATCTCATGAGGTTGTTGCATATATCTAGAAACATCACCTACAACATATTAAAAATCAGTTTGAGAGTGTGTAAGATACAGTAGATTCCCAACTAGTTGTATGTACAACGAGTTGTCCACCAATGGAGATGCACCAAATTCACTTAGATTTATTCCTAAGAGGAATGGGAACTTGGTTGCCTTACATTCTACCATTTTTAAATTCAATAACAGTCTTGCATCATACTTTTGTTTGTTGAACTTGATCCGTACTTCATATTGCTCCATTTCTAAACCAAGAAATTGCCTCACCAAACCAAGATCAGTCATGGAGAATTCATTATGCAAAGAAGATTTAATTGATCCACTCTATTTATTTAAGCTACCTATAATCAAAATTTCATCAACATACAGCACTATAACCTTCAATAAGTCACCAATTTTTTTCAAATACACATTAGGATCATATTTACATCTTTCAAAGCCAAGTGAAAGCAGAAAATTGTCCATCTTGGCATACCAAACCCTGGGGGGCTTGCTTGAGGCTATAGAGATACTTATTTAACCTGCATACAAATGAAGGATCATGAATGAAACCTTCATGTTTTTTAATATATATCTCCTCATGAAGGTCACCATGAATAAATTCACTCTTCACATCCATTTGGTGAACCTCCTGACGCTAAGATGTAGCAATGGCTAAAAGTGGCCTGATAGAGTCCATGTTTGAAACTGGTGCAAATGTCTATGTATATTCCACTCCTTGGACTTGAGATAAGACTTTGGAAACAAAACTGGAATTATAATTTATATCAGAACCATCATCATCCACTTTTTTCCTATAGACCCACTCACATTGCACTAGTTTCCTCTTGGAGGGCAAGGGAACCAATTCCCAAGTATCATTGTCTTGCAATGAATTTAACTCTTATTGCATGGTTTTTTTCCATATTGGGTCAACGGATGATTCCTAATATGTATGAGGATCATATACAACCATCATTAATCACCTCTTATAAATATTCAATTCACAAGTTGTGAAATCCTTGTGAAATTGAGATCCAGTCTTTCTAGAGTCTAGTGGATCTCCAGCAAGATCCCCAACTGCTTGAATGGTTTTCTCAGCCCACTTGGGCCAAAAAGGTGAATGATGATATGAATTCATGTCATAATAATCATAATTAATATCAGAATCATAAAATTCATAGGAATTTTCATCACTTACATCATCATGGAGTGGAGGATTTAAGCATTCCCCTTCAGCTAGTTTGATCTCCTGCATGGGCTCTTCTTCAAACTGTACACTCCTTTTAATGAAAGTTTTATGAGATGAGGAATCAAAGATATTGTATCCCTTTGCATATTAATCATATCCAACCATAATGGACTCCTTGATTTTAGGTTTCAAGGCCTTTCTCTTCTCGAGAGGAATCATAGCCCAAGCCTTTGAGCCAAAAACACTGAAATGAGAAACACTTGGCTTGTGACCACTCCAAGCCTCATATGGAGTTTTTCCATCCAAATATTTGTGTGTCGATATATTTTGGACATATTTAGAATAGTTTATAACTTCATCCCATAGCTTAGGATTCAAATCCTTTACTTCCATCATACAGGTTTCCATCTCCTTGAGATCCCTATTCTTGAGCTTTGCAACACCATTCTGTTGTGGTGTGTAGGGAACAGAACGTTGAATTTGGATGCCACATTATTCACAAAGATGTTGAAAGTGCTTATTGACATTCTCCTAACCATTTTTATGCCTAATAACCTTGATATTATTCCCACGTGCATTCTCAACTAAGGTGTTGTATACTTTGAAAGTCTCAAAAACCTATGATTTTAGCTTGAGAAAAGATGCCCAGCAGTACCTTTAGAAATCATATATGAAGGTCAACACATACCTTGAATTCCCATATGAGGGTGTGGGAAGAGGCCCTATGAGATATGAATGGATCATATCAAACACTTGGGCAGCCCTCCTTTCCTTTCCTTTCTCATATATGCACTCAGCATGCTTTCCCACTACACATCCTTTGCATGTTCCATTTGAGAACTTAATGGTAGGAAGCCAAAAAACCATGCTTTCCTTGTTCAATGCTTGGAGGTACCTGTAGTTTAGATTATCATATCTCTCATGCCACAACTTGCTTGTCTCATTGGCATGTGACAGGAGCGCATTCCCTTGTGAGTATGGAAGGAAATGAGAGAATTTGTACATTCTCGAATCATGGTCAGCAAAACCCACTGCCACAACTTGGCCTATATAGACTTCTGAGGTCTCCACATAATTTTGAGTAAATGTTACTCTCTTGGCTATATCAGTGTGTTTCATTTGATATATAGATAGTAGTTCCGTTGCTAGATCAGGCACAAACAACACATTGTTGAAGTACCCATCTTCAAGATCAATCCTATCAATCCCTTTTCCTTGGATATCTGAGTCATCACCCATTAGAATAGATGGACCATTTTAAGGATGCAGGGCTAAGAAGGAATAATGCATGGAGGTCGTTTTCCTAGAGGCACCTGAATATATGATGAAGGAATAAAATCTTGAAGAACCTGCAACTAAAGCATGTCACCTTTCTTTGTTGTCTAAGCTTGAACCACCATCTTTCTTCCTTGCGCCTTCTGGCAGAGGGATGTTGTTCTTCTCAAAGAATTGTGCCATCATGTCAATGGTATTCTTCATGCAAGCACTCTCTAGATTCCACCCCTTGTGACAATAAATGCATTTTTTCTTCTCTTGCTTCCTCTTGTCACTTTGCTTGCTAGGATTTGAAACCCCATCAGAAGATTTGGGATTTTCCTGCTTCTTCTTCTCTTGCTACTTTTAATCTCTAGCTTTCTTCTTGCCTTTGGTTGGATTCAAAACTCCTGCATCAAGGGATTGATCCTTACTGGATTTTATAGTATCCATTTGTACCATATTGTCTTTCTCTTAAGTCAATGACTCCATGAAGTCTTCCATTGATGGCATCTTCCGATTTCGATTTGTGAGTTTGCTAGAGTGGAATGTTGAAACAAACACTAAATACTCTGGCCCTAGATTCAAAAGTATGGGAAATAGAAGTTGCTCATGTTTATTTTCTATGCTACACTATTTCATTTGAAGCACCAACAATTTGAACTTGGTGAAGAAGTCTTGTATTGCCACAAAGTGAGTTGGGCTCAGTGAGATCAACTCATTTTCGAGCCAGTGGCCTTTCATCTCATAAGTCTTCCCAAACAATGACTCAAACTTAATCCATACTTCATTAGGATTTGTCAGAGTGTCTACATGGAAGAGAGGGTCTCTAGAAATGCTAAGACAAATCATTCCAAATGCCTCATCAAGTATGTTGAAGTACTTTGATTTCTCCACAGCATAGTTGGGTTCGGTCTTAGTCCCCATGGTGACTCTAAACAGGCCTTTCAACCTCAGTTGGATCACCATTTTATCCTTCCATTCAAAATATTTGAATGGATTAAGCAATACATGAGCCTGCTGCATTCTGCTTGCGCACTGAGTGACAGAAACATTGATTGTACCTGCAATGCAAACACTCAAATTTTTCTGGAAAATGCCCTAGACATCAACTCAAATGATGTGGTTTTGATTTGCAGCTCCTAATAGATCTGATACCATGTGAGGATTGATTCACAATAGGATCTAGGAGCCAGGGGGATTCTCACAATTCGATATTACACATAATTATGCACAAAACAGTAAAAAGAGTAAAATTAACATACACAGATGTAGTCAATAAAATAGATTATTATGATTATCCAACATATAAATATGTCTGGATTAGGTTTATATTACATTAGGGAGAAATAATTATCCTTTGGAGGCAATCTAGATGCATACATGTGTCAGGCTAGGATTTGACCTCAAAACCCCCCTAAGTGGACCAATGAGCTCCCAAACCATCCCAAATGGTCATGAATGCCTATGTGGACATGGTTGGAGCATGCTGAGACATAAATGAGGGAATTATATGTGTGGGTGATCACATGGGTGATTGTGAGTGGGTCTAGGAAGCAATAAATGCCCAATCAGAGCCAAAAACCACCAAATACATGCACTAGAGCCTATGGTCAAATAGTTTCCCTGATTTAAGGGATGGGTGATGCCAGGAGAACAAGAATACCGTATTAAAAACTCAAATTTTGAACCAGTAAACCAATTCACGTCAGCCCTCCCAAGAATAGTTAGGTTCTGGTTTAGCAAAACCTTTATACTTAGATGTCCACTAAATTCTTCCCTATATATTGTTTCTGCAATGTTGATTCCACAAACAATTTTCCACAATTTCCTTCCCCACAATAAAGTTCCTACAACTCTGTTTCTGCAACTTTTGGGATGCAGGATACGGAATTTCAATTTCTAATTAAAAACAATCCTCCCTAAATTCTTATATCACCATAGCCTATCCCGCATGTGGGATGCACATTCCCATTTTCTGGATTTATCCTCCTACAAATATTCGCCCGCAACCTTCTATTTGCACTGTCGATCTTCTGCAGGGTGGATCTAGACTATTGATCTTTATTTTGATGCGGATCTAGATTCTGACCATCAGATGGTTTCAAATCCAATCTCCATCGTCGATCTAGGTTTTCTTCTGATCATTAAACCTGCAAACTTCAAACTTCAATTTTTTTCTCGATCTTCACAGTGATCGATCTATCCATTTATGAATCCTGCATCAATATTAACTCTGCATGCACATTTCATTCACTAAATCCTTCAATGGATTATTCATCTAACTCTCCCCTTAGATTGATCAGGGACTCGATCAATCGATCTCTATTTCCTCCCTCTCAGAAGCCATCTTTCGCATACGGCTTATCAGTTATTAACAAAGAATAAATCAAGCATTCATGAAATCACATATTTAAACATAGATGAATTTACACACCGATATTTAGCTGAAATAGGATTTTACATTCACACACAGCAACTATACATACAACTTTCTCAGAACCTACGTTCTGATATTCTTAGGCCTGATATAATTTTTATTGGCCTTTCCTTTGTTTCCTACAGGTCCTACTGACCTCCCTATCTTTCTATCTCTGTCTATATTATACTTCCTTGCTACCTTTCTATCTACCTCACAGGCTTACATATATATATACAAACAACAATATTCGTGAACCATTCTAGTTCAAATCCATAATCCACTCAAATATCCCTAATCTTCTGCTAACTAACAACAAATCATCTAACCTATCATATGTGTTAACCCAAAAAATCCCTCACTTAGCTCTACATGTCCTACACCACCCAAGGACACCCATTCACGACCCTCCATTAGACCCCCACACCCTCAAAAAAGCTTAAGGATGAAGAAAAGGGCTTGAAAACCCCAAAAAGGAGCCTAAATAACTCTCCTAGGGGCTAAAACCCCTCAAAGGAGTCTAGAACCCTAAAAGGAGCTAAAGTTAGGGCGAAAGGGGCTAAAAACCCAAAAAAGGGGCTAAAGCCCGGACCAAGGGCTTAAAACCCTAAAACCCCAAAAAATCTATAAAAGGAGGGTGGGGGGTCACTCTCAAAACACTTCTCTCTTGCATACTATTATGCTGCCCATGGATGCCTTGAGACCTCTTTACCTCTCAAGCCACCCACATCGCCCTCTCTTCCACTCACATTCCCCATTGAGCCATAGCTCCTCCTCCATTGTTGAGTGAGATAGAGAGGTGATTCCTTCCAGCCAGGGCATGGTGGCCCATTTCACCAAAGGAGAGGTATAATATTGTCTTGTTTATGCATTTTTCTTTAGTTGTTTAGTTGATTTCTGACCCTTGTTTTGTTTGTAGGTTTGTTTATTGACATATTTTGTAGGTTTATTTCTATTCATTAGTTATTTGCGGGTAGCCAAGGCAAAGCCCTAACCTTGTTTGCAGAGGGGCTCATGGCTATTCTTTCTTGCTCTTTTCTACTATCCATTTCACTTTCTTTTCAGCATTTTCACACACAGGAACCTACCCTTCCATCCTATAGACAGAAGGGAGCCATTCCTACCCCTATAGCAAGGATAAATCCCTGCTACAGAACCGACGACCATACCAGGTCGATCCCACAGGATCCCTGGTCTAGATTTTTAAAATTTCAAGTTTTTTAAATTTATGCCGTAGTTTTTAAAATTTTCAGTCATATCTGGGTTAAATCTAGTTTATTTCCTATTTTTATTGTTGTCAAAGCCTCTACAAGGAAAATCCAAGTCTGTTTGACCAGAGTACAGGTTACTGTCAGCCAAATCTGACTCAGGATTAGAAAAACCCCAAATCCAGGGCAGGTCGCACTTATCGGGCTTGAACAGGGGATGAGGTCACTCTTGTTGGCCTAAAAGGCATGACCAGGTCACCCTTAAACCCCTAAAAGGTGCGAATTCACTCAAAAACACAGATCGCTTGTGTCTGTGGAATCTGTGCGACCCCCTCGCCTGTTTCTGGAAAAATTTTGCGACCCCCTCACCAAATTTGACCAGAAATGTGCGGTCTGTCAATCAAGGGTTTAATTTTAGTTTAATAGGGACTATCAGTGTAGCTCATCCACCTCTATCTAGCACATTAGTTCAATTTCAGTTTTCGTTTTAATCTACTGCAAATTCATGAACAAACAATGTGTAAATTCCAAACAAATTTTAATGGCTTAATGAATGTAGCTTAACTAAAAGTGACGGTAAAATTAACAGTCTTGCTTTCCCTTCCTCCTCTACCTATTCATCACCCTTTAGGGTATTTTGCGATATGACGAAGGGAAAGCTTGTATAGTCCTAGGCCCTTCACTGAATATTGTTCTAAACCATTAAAACCGGATGACTTAGAAGGTAGAGGGGGTAGAGAAGGAGGGCTTCTCGGGGCACTAAGTGTCCTCCCTGTTGACAAACCTTGCATCTGAGAGGTGACCTATGGATATACAGATGGACTTAGTCCCATTGTGTTAAGATCCTAGCACCTTCTCTTGGTTGAAGAGGAATATCAGTGTAAGGTATTCATCTAGTTAGGCCATCAACATTCAGGGTTAAAAACTGTATCTGTTTACAAATTTCTGATTATTCACTACTTGCACAAACAATAACATGAAATCTACCACAATATGATGAATTCATAAACCATTTACAGCCACTTGATAATAGAAAGATAGAAAAACAAATACACCATACCACGTAATCAACCCAACTCAGTTCATGACGCTGAGAGAGCCTTAAAATTTATCAATTTACACTAAGTTCAAACAATCTGCAGTCTTTGAAGACATAAGTCCCTGACTGCTTCAACCGTGGGAAGTACTTGGGATCTGCCCAGAAACTCATTGTGAGGAGTACCACGGGAACCCCAAAGTAGCTCGCCGCTGAGAGGAATTGCCAAGCGAAATGGGTAATGACCCCCACCGATTGAGTAGAAACGCCCGTGAGGAAAAATCCAAGCGTTGTATTCTGGCAGTCTTGGTGTCCGAGTGACCACCTATAGCCAATAGGAAACCATTGAAACTGGGGTCCAAACGTCATTCCCACCAGTTTGAAAAAAATCTAACACAATTGATCCCCCACGCTCTTCCTCACGCCTAAGAGGCGAACCACCACCATTCAGGACATTGAACTGACACCGTAGAGCCTATTCTTGATGACCTCGGACACCATCAAAAGGCCACATAGCCTCTGATTTAGATTCAAACCCATATCAGTCTGAACCAGACCTCCACATAGCACCATCAAGCCCCATGGCTGGTGCAAATCCGGATCCATTTTTCGCCATAGCCATAGCTAGTGGACCCACGCCCACACCACAACCTGTCACCAATAACCCTGTAGGTGGCCCAAGCACATTCATGCAAATTGTCATCAGTCAACTGCCACCACCTATAGTGACCAGCCAAGCTGGCCCATCTGCAACGTAGGGGGGCAGCGGCCCTTCCACATACACTGCCCCTCCTGCCACACAGGGGGGTAGTGGACCTTCCACTTACATTGCCCCTACTATCATACATGGGGGAAATGTCCCTGCCACCCATAGTGTCCCCCCCACAACACTTGGGGGCATTGGCCCATCCACAATGGTGCCACCACACACTAGTACAAAATGAGGAATTAGCTACTACATGACTAAAAATTCTAGTCACCACAAGTTTTTCAAGTGATTTACTACTAAATATGATCAATTTTGATTGACCCAACTATAAACGACTAATTTAGTCACCAGTTAACAAATATGACTAGATAATAAGTGATAGAGTTAAAAATGACTAAGATAAGTGACTAATTTAGTTACGACATAAAAATGACTAGCTAGAAGAATATGAATTAGTCATTTATGTTAGTCATTTTTAATTGTGTCATGGAGAATTGCAATTTTGACAATGAAGTGTAAATTTTGTAAATTGTCTACCTTCTATTAGTAATATTGGTGCCATGCACCTCGATCTTCAGAGATCCAACAAAGAAATTGGACGAATTTTCTCTTGACCATCTTTATCCAAGCTGCACCATTGAATCAAACCCTGTTAACCGTGTGCGAAAGCAAAATTAGGTTCCTTATATTACATCAATTACGAATTAGGTACTAGAACCAATACCATATCAATAGCTAGAAGCATCACAGCTAATTGTTGGTCATATGTGTCATCCATGACCCTTTTCCACTAATCACATATTTTGGGTTGATGATAGTTCTTATGCCAAAGGTAATTATCAAAAACTGATGACAATGTCAATAATCATTATGATAACAATAATGAAGACGATCATAATGATGCCATGAATGATGATTATGGTGATAATGACAATGATGATGACAACAACAATGATGTTTATGATGGCAATGATGACATTGTTGATCATGTGATTATATGATGAGAGTGAGTGATCACAATTGCAAGAGATGATTTTCCTCTCGTAGTGAGCATTCTAGATCTCAGTTGCTGATTATAAGTTTTTCCAAGGAAGAGTCAATTCTTTTTTGTCTATTGGATCCAAGATGGATATAGGGTTTGTCTATCTAGTTTGCAGAGAGAATTTGAATCATTTTCATGTGTGTTTTGGTCTATATCCAAAGGTTTTATCTGAAGGATTATTATAGTGTTGTTGTAATCAAATCCAGCAACAAGAAGAAGACAAACATTTGTTGGTTTTCCCCAGTTGGGGTTTCCAGGGTAAATCCTTGTGTCTATTTTGTGTGGTTGCATTTTGTTGTTCTGTTGTGCATTTATGGTTTCTTATGCAGTTATATTCTCAGTCATTAATGTTCAATAGTTAACTGAAGAACACATTAATAGTTGTTGCTAATCAAGAACTTTATAAGGGTATAAAAGTTAAGATTGAGCATAAATTGAACTCAGGTTTTATATGAAGATTTTAACAAACTTTTGTTAGGAAAACATTTCTTCAAACACTTTGCATGCAACTATGCCGTCAAACACTTGGATTGCACTCTCAAATTTATGGACATAAACAACTCGAGAAATTACCCATTTTGAACACAACATTCAGAAATAGGTCTTAGAGGGTCGATTTCCCTTAACAAATGCCAACTTCTCTCATCACTACAAGGGTTGTCTCTCAAAAGAGAATTAACAGGATCACTCCTACCAATAATCCAAAGATCATATTCACTGTAAAGGCACTTGACGACAAAGACAAGATCCTCAAAACAACCATCTCTCTCATCTATGGTTAAGCGCCAATACAAAGCACCCATTATTTATGCTCTAACATACTACTAATTAGAATCATATAAAGCACGATCCATTCAATTAGCCATGTTTACTAGGTCAATTCATTTTGGAGTCTTAATCTTACAATTCTAATTGAGATATTTGGAAAAAGATATAATGAAATTGCCGAAAAAATCATCTTTAACTACACACCCCACTACCATGATTCAAACCTAAAGAACCTTAACACAAAGCCACCTCAATACTCATGTCTTTTTTCAATCCTTCCAATAAATTGATAATTTTTACTCTTTAAATAGTATTCCTTAAGAATATTTATCTCTAAACAAAACCTAATCTTAAATTTTTTATTGTCATAACCACACCATTCAATCTTTAAAACTTATAATATATATTTAAAAAAAATAACATTAATCCAAATTTGATATATAAAATAATGATATAAAAATGAAATAACACTATTCTAATTCATTTCATTTTATTTTTATATGGTTCAAGAACAATGTGTAAGTACAATTTTTACACCTTTCCAAGGTTTTATTGTCATACCCACACCATTCAATCTTTAAAACTTATATATATAATAATATATTTAAAAAAATAACATTAATCTAAATTCGATATATAAAATAATGATATAAAAACGAAATATATATAAAATAATGATATAAAAATGAAATAACACTATTCTAATTCATTTCATTTTATTTTTATATGGTTCAAGAACACTGTGTAAGTACAATTTTTACACCTTTTCAAAATATTCCTCATGCGGTTTCCATGTATGCGAAGGCTTTCCGAGATTGTATGAAAAAGCAAAAGTAAAGTTTGATGAGGCCAAAAGAAATAATAAAGCAGAACCACTTTTTATTCGTCCCTCTGCACAATGGTATACATGTGAAGAGCGGGAAGGTGTAGGATCTGGATTCATTTCTTTGACAGTTCTTCCCAGAAGGCAGGAAGAAACCACAAAGAGATCAGTTTGGTGTTTGGCATGTTTTTTATTCTATGCATTTGTCCCAAAGAGGAACTAGAGGAGGCTTTAGTAGTTTTGAATCCCAAAGAAGTCATATCAACCACTCCCAGTTGTAGAGCAACTGGGCTACCCTATATTAGAGATAAAATTAGCAATGCTCGAATTTGGTCGAAAAATGATTTGGGTTTTCAATTTAGTGCTAGGAAATCATGGTCTCAAGTTGGTTCAATGTTAGGGATCAGTCATGATATGGTCATTCATTCAACCATGTTTCATGTTGCAGAAAAGGGAAAGGGTTTATGGTTTTAGAGATATACATCATCTTAGTGTTAAGGGGACCTAAATTCATCTTAATTAAATGACTTTCTAAATATTTGATCTCGCTTTGTTGATCGCACTTTGTTGAGTCTAAAGAACCCTAACGCAGAGTACATAAGTTACACAAACACAACCCTAGAACACATATTTCATTAAATTTGGAATTAAACAGTGGATCTAGAATTACAAAATAACAAAAAAACTCAATTCTAGCATTGTTCTTGTAATAAAATATTTCCAAATTTAATGAAATATGTGTTCTAGACAACACAGGAAAATGAAGACACCCACAATTGTGTAGGACATGAAATACTGAAACGTGACAACAAACTGAAGGATTCCCTGACAAATCAAAGGATTCGTGAATAATTAATGAGAATAAGAATAGAAGCTCTCATGAACACCCAATCTCCCAGGCAGTGAGGATGTCTGGTCATCTTTCATTCAGATAAAGGTACACCAATTTTTTCTTGTCGCCTATTTGAATTATTATCAAGAAACGGTAGATAGAGCCCTATTTTTAACAAATAGAGACAATTTTTAGGAAGAATTTATTCTTTAAAATAAATTTTAAATTTCTTTAGAAAGGGGAAGATTATTTTTAATATATTTGGAAACATTGTAATTTTCATCAGCTTCAGAAATCCTTAACGTAGACAGAGAAAACCATTTATCTGTGAACAATCCTCTTTAGGAACTCATGGCAAATATACCTGTGTATTTTTAACATGTGTATGATTAGGTTGTTCCACATGTAGTGTATGGATAAGCCACCTAGGCTTCCACTGTATTGTGTAGTAAATCATGTTGTCTCTGCATTGAAATTTCCTAATCTGAATTTGATTTTCGTGAAACCTGTGGATCAACATTTGGAACAAGAAGCTTCTCTACCTTCTCAACGTCTTGAAAAGAAGTTTGTGGATTTCATACTTGCTCCTTTTCCACTTGTAGTGTATGGATAAGCCACCTAGGCTTCCACTGTAATGTGTGGTAAAACATGCTCTGTCTCTGCATTGAAACTCTGCTAATCTGAACTTGATTTCGCTAAAACCTGTGGATCAACATTTGGGACAAGAAGCTTCTCTCCCTTCTCAACATCCCTCCGGGACAAGAATCTTCTCTCCCTTCTCAATTTCCCTTGGAGGCTCTCGAGACATAGAGGATCTAGCCTTCTCAATGAACTTCACATCTTGTCTCACTACAATCTTCAGCTGTGACAAAACATAGACCTTGTACAATTTGGAATATTCACTAAAACTAACAAAATTACACTAATTATAAGGTTCTAACTTAGTTATTTTCTCCACAACCACATGAATACACATAGTAGTAATGAAAATATGATACCTATGGTTTCTCACCAGTTAAAGCTTCTTCAAAGTGTCTTTTCCTTCAATATCTTGTGAGGACACCTATGCATTTTGTATAGGTTTGTAGTGCATCCATTTGCCCAAAGAAACATGGGCAGATTAATATCATGTATCATAACCTTGTCTATTTTATGGCCAGATCTTTATCATGTATCATAACCTTGTCTCTTTCTATGATGAACCCGTTCTTTTCTATAACCTCATTTTGTTGCAGGTGTAAGGCATTATTAACTCCCTTTTGATCCTTGTTTCCTTGCAAAATGCATCAAAATCATTGGAGGTGTACTTTCCTTGATTGTTAGATCTCATCTCATTGATCTTCTTACCCGTTTGATTCTACACAAAATCCTTGGACTCTTGAAACTTGCAAGAGACTACAATAACTAGGTTATACATGGTGTATGCTTTGAAATATAATTGTTTTATCTGAGAATGTGGGAGAGAAAATAAGATAAAACTAGAGATAAAATAATTGTTGATACCCTAGATTCTACAGGTAGGGTTGTTGTATAATGAGACCTCACTTCAGTCAATATTGGACCTCACAAAGGACTGGACATTAAAAGAAATGCAGATGTTAAGGAATAAGGTTGGAGATGTTTTATCAATGAAATGTTATGTTTTTTCTTAATAGATCACTTTTTTGAGTTTTTTTATTCAGTGCAAATGTCTGTGTATGACGTATGGGCTTTAAGGTTCTTTGCAATTACGCATTTTACTATTAAAATTATCTAACTTTTTGTCCATGAGGAACTGCATGATGGGTGCTAATTATACACAAAAGAGGATTTTCCTGTCTATAATTTACAGATGCATAGACCATTGTATTTTCTTACAAATCACCTTTGTTTGTGCTGAAGGAAGAGATTAATGCTATGAAAACACTTGGAATATGATTCTTTCTCTTGGCTATTATTCTCATATTTGATCAGTTTGTCTAGTTTTAGGTGTACTTGTCATTGGAGGTGTACATTCCTTGATTGTTAGATCTCATCTCATTGATCTTGTTACCCGTTTGATTCTACACAAAAGCCTTAGACTCTTGAAATTTGCAAGAGACTGCAGTAACTAGGTTATACATGGTGTATGCTTTGAAATATAATTGTTTTATTTGAGAATGTGGGAGAGAAAATAAGATAAAACTAGAGATAACATAATTGTTGATGCCCTAGATTCTCCAGGTAGGGTTGTTGTATAATGAGGCCTCACTTCAGTCAGTTTTATATGGAAGAAGATTGATAGCTATAATCACCCTGCTTCAAGATAATTACTTTGTTTTTCAAAATGTTATAAGATAAGGTAGGATAGTTGTTTTAATTCAATATGTCATGATTTGTGCTAGGATTGAGGTAATAGGAGTCACTTCCATCTGATAGGGAATGACTTAGGTATACATATTTTAATTTATAGTGCAGGTTCTAATTCAAATAACATCATCTGATGCAGATGCAGCGTTAGTTGAGGACTATGAGAAAACATGTGCACTAGAGGAAGAGTCCATAGCTGCTACTCTATTTGAGCACATGAAAATATAAGAGCGGGTTCTTACTATCTTTCATAATTTGTTGTCATAAATGAAATTCAATTTATTTTTCTTTACTATTTTGGTGTTGTTTTATATTCATTCCTTTTCTACCTTATTTCTCTCTAGATTTTGGGATAGTGCAACTCAGGATGGCACATGGTATTTCTGAATTTCTTATGTTAATTCTATCCATAGGTTACATAAATTGAAATAATACCTACAAAAATACGTAACCTTAGCAGGATCTATTTTTCCTTTAGCAGGCCTACCTGTTACTCAAAACTATCCTTGTGATCTGCCACAAAATCACAATTAATTTTAGGTTTAACATTCAAGGAACCAATTGACATTGTCACTTTAGCTGGTTCTTATCTCTTATGACTGGTACATGCCAGCCACAGGGTGGCATCACCAAGGAAATTTAAGGCTATAATATGCAAAGTAAATAAGAAATTAGTGCATTAAACCTCAAATGAATTCACTGATACATACAGGAATAGGCAGTTAAGTCCAAAACTTAGTGACTGGGTGTGTAAATGAAGACTTAGATGAATCAAATAAAGCAATGACTCGTGTAAAATTTAATTTTGTTGTTAAAGGGTTCAAATTTGTGATGATCAGTTGCAGATCTGAACTCAAAAATAATTGGACACTATGGGTTTTTGGGACAATGACAAACACATCCCAAGGTTGACCATTGTCTTGTTAAATTGGGTGATGGAAGAAATAAATCTTCTTATTGGACATACTCCTGCAGATAATTGATGACATGAAGAAAAGTACACAGCAAACACATTATTATTATATAATATAAACAGACTCTACATAAAACGATGAATATAATAACCAGAGGGAAAATCTCAGCATTACTAGTATCAAATATAACTCCTCATAGGGGCACCCTCCTTATGTAGAAAAAGAGAGTGCATATGTTGTAATGAATGCACATGTTGGGTACTAAAGTAGTAAAATTAGTATGTAATAGCCCATTCAGGTGCCTTCTACCACTTTGAATGAAAGAGCGCCATAACCAGATTGTAACTACTCATAAATGATGACCAATGTTTCCACACTACTAACAAGTCTGATACACTTATTCTAGAAATGTAACTGTTTATCACTGACAGGTCTTGTTGTGCCACATTTTGTGGGGCACCCTTTCCACATATGGTTTTTTTCTTTGATCAAGATGCAAGCCAGAGTATTGAGGCCTATCTTTGCTGCTCTTAGGTCTCCCCCTTTAAGAGAAGAGCTTAATGTGATGATCAGTAATACCATATATGGCAATGTTTTTGCTGTTATGCCATTTCCATGATGATGATGATGATGTATAATGATGTACTAGATGCTTCTAAATGCTTCTAAATGTTTGGTTGATGTATTAATTGTTTGAGCGTTTATCGACATGATGCACCCTCTCCCCTAGGCCAAAAGTAAATGAAATGGGCCTCCAAGTGCAAGAACAAAATCCCTACTTCAAATGAGGGAATGGTCTAGCATCTTCACGAGAATACCATTTTGGAAATACACCTGGTGGCAAAAATATAGTCACCACCCACTTAAGGTTTTTAAACAAGACTATTATGAGTGAAAAAGAGCAGCTAGACTGTACTGATTGAATTATCATAATCAGATGGTGTGGGCTTCCAAGTCACGGTGAGAGTTTGGGAACCTAGAGTTTTACCCGC
The DNA here is from genome assembly GCA_001517045.1 of Pseudotsuga menziesii. NCBI lineage: Eukaryota > Viridiplantae > Streptophyta > Pinopsida > Pinales > Pinaceae > Pseudotsuga > Pseudotsuga menziesii. Next base: position 357,438 of record LPNX010281846.1, read on the forward strand.
TTAAAATCAAAATAAAATCATTGACTATTCTCATAGGGTTTGCAGGGGAGATTACAATAAGTGCAGATGTAATTGCTAGCTTCCTGCCATGTTAGCAGAGATAAATTCATTCTGTTCATCTTCCACATCATGCAGCATAAACATTGCATCAACCATAAAATTCTTGTTAGGAACATTCACTACTTCTTTCATATATTTTTTTTGTTTCTAGATTTGAACTGTCCCCTACGACAAAAGCATACACCTTGTTATTGATCTCAACCCAACTGCATCCTGGGTGTCTTTTTATTCTCCTTTCTTTCATCATTTTTCACACCTTTTCTACATCAGACCACCTACCGGCTGCAGCATATATATTTGATAGAGCCACATAATGTGCAGCATTTTTAGGTTCCAACTTGAGAACGTGGTCTGCAACACATTCTCCCAGTTCTATATTCATATGTGTTATATAGGAACCAAGCAAACATCCCCAAACTACAACATTAGGTTTGACTGGCATTTTGTGGATAAATTTTTCTGCCTACTAGGATGCAGATGTCTATCTTCTCGATGACCCTTTTAGTGCTATTGATGCCCATACATGAGCTCATCTCTTTAAAGTACTACTCTCAATATCCAATTAGAAGGATTGAATGCATTTATAGAGTATATTTTCAAAGTACACTTTTATTTGAATGCATAGTCCAATGCCTCATTAGTTCACCAAATAATGTAACAAGAGTTCCTTCTTGGAGTTCTGGGATCGAAGACAGTGGTGTATGTCAAACATCAAGTAGAATTTTTATCTGCATCTGAACTTATACTGGTGAGCCCACTTTCTACACTTGCAAATGTGTAACCTTTATGTATAGTACAATTTACTCTTTGAATAGGAAATTGCTAGTGTCAAGTCATGAAAAAGTTTTAGGGGTCTTTTGGGAAAATTTGCAGGTTATGCAAGATGGAGACATAGTTCAAGTTGGGAGGAGTGAAGATATTCTGGGTGGTGCAGATTTATTAAAGCTATTTGGTGCACACCTACGTACTTTGAATGCAATTGATGCAGCATAGATTTCATCTAGGAGGATAGCGCCACAAACAGGCAATAACAAAAGTAGATTCTACAATACCATGGACTCTGAATCCAATAAACCATTTCAAAATGAGGATGCAGAGGACAGAGCAACGAGAATCAATGAAAATAGATCTGGACAGATTGTAAAGGAAGAAGAAAGAGAAACTAGGAAGGGCAAAATGCAATTCTACTCTTCTTTTATAACTGTAGCATATAAGGGTGCCTCGGTTCCTATCATATTGGGAGCACACATATTGTTCCAGGTGTAGAAAATCAGTAGAAATTACTGGATGGCTTGGGCTTCGCGAGGGTTGGACTCCATGATCTAAGGTCTAAATTAAGAATTATTCTACAGGACCCAATACTGTTTGAAGGAAATGTACGGAGCAATCTGGACCCACTTGAAGAACATTCTGACAATGAAATTTGGGAGGTAAGTCCTATTAAAAGGAATCAATTTTAATTTCCATGCCATGTTGGAGGCACTTTGTATTATAACTCATTATTTTGCAAGACTAAGAAACACTCCCTCTTATATGATATAGTTCTAAATAAGTCAGTCACTAGGGGTAACTGGGGCCGTTAAGAGTGGGGCTCTATTACAGCTACCACCAAGTTCGATTCTTCTTATATGATGTGGTCTTTTGCTGAAGGTCGGGTTGGTGAGAGTGGGGTTATTTATATCTTCTACCAGGTTTGATTCCTCTTACATGATTTTTATCCAAGGATGTTGGCATACTAACCTCTAGAAGAGAGCCATTGTTTGTTCTGTGGTTGGACCATGAAGGAAGTTGTTTCGGGTCATTGTTTGATCCTTGGTTGGGCATCAAGGCCTTTAAATCATAGTGTAAACAACATTCTCTTTTATTAGGTGGTTCATCTTGTTATTTTTTTGTTTTATGTACTTAACAGCAGAATAATTAATGTTGTATAGGATGGAACCTACATCATTAGATTTAAGATCCAATGGATGTATATCTCAGTCTATATAACATTTATTACACTGCTGAGTAGTGCATATGTTTTGTCAAAAGGTATGAAGGGTTGACACACCCTGTAAGGGGTCATTCTATGTTCTGTGGCTGGCACATTATGGACATTAAATCATGTCACTACTTGTTTCATAGTTTATCCATCAAAGCCATTAAGTTGGGTTAGTTAATGTATCCACACAGAGTAAATGTTATCCTGTCACAACATGTGATTCATTTCTTAAAGAGGGAATCATTGTTTTTTCCAAGGTTGGCCTCTCTAGGTGGTTAAATTGGGTGATTGTTTGTTCAACAGTTGAGTCATAAAGGTTGTTAAGTTGAGCCAAATGGTATATACATAGGGTAAACAACATTCCACCTCTTAATAGGAGGTGGATGCTCATCACTTCAGTAAAATTTTGAATAATCTTCAATACGTCTTAACTAAGTGAGCTATAAAAGTAGAAAGGATGCAAATTGTACTCCTATTGACTTGTTGGAGTCTTTCCTTTTAGAATATAGATGAAATTTGGAATACCATGAATTGTTAAAGTCTCATCCTAACTGGTTTTATCTCAGTTTTCCTTTTCCATTTCAGAGAGTTCAATGACCTCTCCACTATTTATTTTTACCTCACTAAAATGATTCTGATTGGTGGAACCTCTGTTTGTCTTATCACTTTGTTTCATTTGATAGTTAGTGTTAATTTTAATAGCTGTTGTTTCTGGTGCCATAGAAATATAGTAATCTATTTCTATTTTTATATGTTGTGAAATTTTTGCTTTCATGTCATTGAAAAAGGCACCATTGTGTAGTTGCAAAAGTTTAGAAATTTTAAATAATGAACCTTTCTCTGATTGTTTTTAAATCATGAGGATCCAGTTCTTATCTAATGTTAAAAAGTGCAATTTTAATTTTAAAACTTTCATTTTAACTAGAAACAGGAAGTTAGAGCTAAGAGGGTGGATTCAGCTATGGCAGTACAAGCGAGACCTGTTCTACCAGAATTTGCTTATGTCAGTAATGTCAAGTGTTGATTTTGAAGGTAATTTTGAGTTCCATTCCGAAAGAGAACAATTTTGAAGTATATTTGAGGTTAAGTGGTACGAGAAATTGATTTGAATGTTGAGGATAACATATGTGATACCTTTGGTAAAAATTATTGCTTTTGAATGATTGATTATTGACCACAAACTGGCATTTTATTGATTGAGTAATGTGTCTTTCATGGAAAACCGAAAAAGAAGCATTAGGGGAACCAAAAGCTGCATCTAGGAGTTCTCCGGTATTGAATAAACGGAAGTTGTTTTCACATGTCACACGGCTTGGGCTTGCTGCTGGGTATGATTCTCCAGCTCTTAAAGAAGTCCTATTTGGAGAGTTGTCCCTAGGTTCAATGGATTCTGCTTCAAATAGCATTAATACAGAAAGAGCTAGTGTTTCTATAGATACTGGTATGTGAGAAAAACTATTTTACGTATTTTATGTGTCCAAAATCAGTCAATGTCATACTGCTATTTGTCATCGTGTAGTTGTCCAATTAATTTTTGATGTTATTAGCATCCTTGATATATTTTCCTTTCCTCTTGATAGGTATTATAACTCCCGATTCAATATTATTCCCTTGCTAATGCATATATTTATACAATGCATATGATGGTTGTGTTTCACCTTCCGCCCAGCCTTTTCGGCTTCCTACATAACTATTCAGATTTCTTTATTTATTTACAAAATATAATCTCGACAGAATATATTCCAACAATCCCCCTCTTAATCCAAAGGGGTGTTTGTAAGTCCGAGCATGTTTCTAAATCTTTCAAAATTTTCTCGTCCAAGCGCTTTGGTGAAGATGTCTGCAATTTGATCATTTGTGGAACAATGTCGAAGATGGACTGTCTTGGCCTCTACATGATGTCGAATCAAATGATACTTTGTGTTGATGTGTTTGTTTAGATCATGGAATCTAGGATTCTTAGCCAGCTTGATTGCAGAAGTATTGTCGATCAATAATGGAGTGGAGTTCTCTTGTTTTTCTTGCAAATCTTCAAGTATCTTCTTGAGCCATACTATTTCTTTCATTGCTTCAGCTGCAGCCACATATTCTGCTTCTGTTGTTGAATCTGTTGGAATTGACTGTTTGTGTGATCTCCATGAGACAGCTGCTGATCCAAGACTCATAGTGTATCCAGAAGTTGATACTCCTGTCCCCTTATCGCCATCAAAATCTGAGTCTGAGTACCCAATAAGTTTGAAGTCATCCACTTTAGAGTACTTGAGTCCAATGTCTTGTGTCCCCTTCAAGTATCTTAGAAATCTTTTTGCAGCTGACCAGTGTCCTTCACAAGGTTTATGCATGAACCTTGAAAGTATGCCAACAACATAAGAAATATCTGTTCCAGTTGTTGTAAGGTAGATAAGGCTTCCTACAAGTTGTCGATACTTGGTCGCATCCTCAAATTCTTTTCCTTCGCTTGATGTGAGCTTCATTTTCTGTTCCATTGGAGTAGAGATAGGGTTGCATTCTGTCATGTAAAATTTGTTTAGTAGTTCTCTAACATATTTTTTCTAAGATAGGAATATGTACTTAGGCTGTTGAGTGACTTCAATTCCTAAGTAATAGTGGAGATGTCCCATATCTGTCATTTCAAAGATCTTTTTCAAATCTTTATTTATGGATGCTATATAGCTCTCATTGTTCCCTGTCATCAAAAGATCATCTACATACACCACAAGATACACAACTGATCTTCCTACTTTCTTTATAAACAGTGTTGCATCATCAAGATCAAAATGTTCGAAATTTAACTTCAAAAGATGCTCGGTTAACTTTTCATACCATGTGCGAGGCGCTTGTTTTAGGCCATACAAGGATTTGACAAGCTTGCATACCTTTTGTTATTTTCCTCTCACAACAAAGCCTTATGGCTGGGACATGAAGACATTCTCTTTCAAGTCTCCATTCAAGAAAGCAGTCTTCACATCCATTTGATGAACTTTCCACCCTTTATGAGCAACTAAAGAGAGTAAGGTTTGGATGGTAGCCCATTTTGCTGTAGGAGAAAATGTTTCTTCATAGTCAATTCCCTCCTTCTGTGCATAGCCTTTTGCTACAAGCCTCTCTTTGTGCTTGTCAAGTGAACCATCTGATCTGTATTTGTTCTTGTACACCCACTTGCATCCAATTGGTTTGGTTTCAACTGGAGGGTCAACCAGCTTCCAAGTTCCATTCTTCATGAGTGCATCATACTCATTTTGCATAGCTTCTTTCCACTCAACTCGAGTATAATCTTCTTCAAAGGAATTTGGTTCAAAGTTAGCAGATAAATTAAATTCACAATCAAATGATACATCCATGTCATCACCTGAATTATCTGCTTGTCCTCCGTGTCTTTTCAAACTTCTCGTTCCCGTCTTTCCAACTTCATCCAGATGGACACTTTCAAGTGTCTTTGTGGCCCATTTAGGAATCTTCCGTGATGGTCCTGGTTGATCAGCTGGTGGTGCTTCATCATTGATTGAGAGTCTTTCAATTCTCTCAATCACATCATCCAGTTGAACCTCTTGATCAAGTGAAGTAGCAGGAACTTCTTCATGCGGGGGAGTTGGTGCTTCATATGGAAATTCCAAAGGTTGATCCAGAATAGGAATCCCCCCTTCAAGGTTTGGAATTTCATATTCATTTTCAGAATATGTCTTTGGATGAGGATATTTTTCCAAATGATCAAGCTGTCTCTCAATGGACTGGTCATTTTTATTAGTTTCAAGAAAAACGACATCTCTGAAAATAACAAACTTCTTGTTTACCTCATCATACAGACGGTATGCCTTGGAGTATTCTTCGTACCCCAGGAAAATGCATTTTCTTCTTCGAGCACCAAGCTTGTTTCTTTGCTCCTTTGGAATCAAGGCATAACAAGTGGAACCAAAAACTCTGAGATGCCTGACTGAAGGGAGATGGCCAAACCACATTTCATGTGGAGTCTTGTTATTAAGCGCATTTGAGGGACTTCTGTTTCTCAAATAGGCTGCACATTTTACTGCATCACCCCAAAACATTAGTTTTACATTCATGGAAAACATCATTGAGCGAACCATATTCATTATGGTTCTGTTCATTCTTTCTGCTACACCGTTTTGTTGAGGATTGTAGGGAACGGTAGTCTGATGTGCAATTCCATGTTGGAGAAGATAATATTCAAAGGCATTTGAAGTGTATTCTTTCCCATTATCAGTATGAAGTGTACCAATTTTTTATTGTGCTTGTTTTTCTATCAATGCATGAAAGTCTTTGAATGTTTGAAATGCTTCTGATTTTGTCTTTAACAAATCCAGCACATTCTTGAGTAGTCATCAACAAATGTCATAAAATACTTATTCCCATTTGCAGAAGGAGTTGGCATTGGGCCACATAAATCAGAATGCACTAATTCTAATTTCCTACTTGCTCTGAAATTAGATTCATGGAATGGCAGCTTACTATGTTTCCCTAATATACATGCATCACATTTGCTCTTATCTTTGGGAATGGTGGGCAAACCAAATACACCATTCTTTCTTAATAAACGAAGAATGTTATAATTTAGATGACCAAATCTTGCATGCCACAATAAACTTGATGACATATTACCTTCTCCATGCTGAGAGAGGTAGGCATAGTTCTGAACTCTTGCAGATGAACCCTTTAGCTTCAGCAGCTTCCCATCTTCGTATCCAGTCATAATGACTTGGTTGTCAGAGGAATTTCTTATTTCTACGATTCCATCAAACATGTGGATGGAATGGCCTCGCTGTCGAATCTCCACCAAGGACAGCATGCTTCTCTGCAACTCTGGAAGATAAAGAACATTCTTCAACAAGAAATCAGGGAATCCAGGCATCTTCAGTCGAATGGTGCCCATTCGCTTTGGTTTAAGAATTGACTTATCTGCAAAGTACACTATGCCATTTATTGTTTCATTAAGTTCTTCAAAACAGTCTTTTCTAAAAGTCATGTGTGATGTTGCACCAGTATCAAGCAGCCAACAATATTTGTAAGATGAAAGTGAAGTCATTTCATTAGTTCCAAGATTACAATGTGCAACAATACAATGCGCAGAATCAAAAGATTTACTAGCATCTTGGTTTTTATTATCATATTTCTTCTGGTTATGTTTGTGTTTGATGGAGTCCCACGAAGCCCAACACTGATATGATGTGTGCCCAGTCTTTCCACAATGCTTGCACTGCAAATCTGATCTTTTGATGGAGTTGTTTCTACCCCCTCTGCCTCTAAATTTTCTTCTTCCTCTGCCTCTCTCTTTGCCAGAGAGAGTAACACCAACTACAGATGCTATAGATTGCATCTTTTACAACTGTTAGTGTAATTTTCAATAATGAACTTAATATGACAAAGAGAAATAGAAAAACAATAACCTTGCAGGTCTACAATCTCTGCCAAGGTGAATACAATGCAAGTTTATAGCATACACAGGATTCTTCAATATAATTTTTTCACATAGACTTTATTCTTCAAGGCAGGTCACAACTTCAGCAGCTTGATGCAGTACTGAGATCGCTCAGCAAATTCTAAATACTGGGATCGGTCTTCAGGCAGGAAGCCGTCTCCAACGCAGCAGTGGTCTCTTCACGCAGTCTCAAATTTTTTATGTAGTTGTGCCATGCATTGGATCTATCTTGTGTTGATTACTTTGTAGTTGTCTTAACAGTTTCAACTAGGGGGGAGCACAAGGAAACATACAAAATGTGATTATTGTTGGGAACGATCATAGTCTAGAAAGATGTAGGGCTACATGAATTTCTTCTAAGATCCCTCTATATTTGATTTCTTATGTTAATCTAGTCTAAAATCCTTTTTCACTTGATATTTTTAGGCTGGACAAATTAAAGAATTTATTTATTTATTAAACTTGTGTAACTGTGATGACATGCAATTGTAGGAATTGTGTTGATTTCCATCATCATTTGCTGGTCAAAGTAAAGAAGTTTCCAAGCATTATTTTTACAGTGCACATTATTAGAACTTCTAATGGTTTAGTGTTGCAGACTTGTGACCAATTGTGAAAATTAATTTTTCTCACCACATATAAACATTTATTTGGTATAATTTCATGGAGACTGCTTGAAACAAATCATAAACGACTAGATGTTGATGATTGAAGATCGTTAGTGGTTGGTGTACACCTATTGAACTCAGTTCATGCTGGCCCAGATTCTCGATGCTGGACAGATGATTATCCCAATATATGATAAACTTTGATTCTCCATAACCTTGAAATTGTTTAATACCTCCATTCTCAACTGTTTTCCACAGTCTGAATGTAGACTTCTGCGTTGCTTTCCCCTTTACTAGCCTCATAGTTTAGCAACAAATGAAAAGAAGAGTTGTTAGTACAAGTCTTTTCTGAATAAGATAAGAGAGTGACTTTTCTAACTTCTTGTTTGGTTTAGGTACCCTTCTGTAACAACAAAGTATATTTAGAAAGCTTGTCTTCCATTGAGTTGAAATCTTGGTAAATGAGTTGAAAAAGGATTATTATTATGGTTTCAAATCATTTTTTGACCTCTTGAACTTGGTTCATGCAGGGCCAGATTCTTGATGCTGGACAGATGATTATCCCAATCTATGACAAACTTTGAATCTCCATAACCTTGAAATTGTTTAATTCCCCCATTCTCAGTTGTTTTCCACTGTTTGAATGTAGACTTATGCCCTACTTTCCCCTTTACTAGCCTCATAGTGTAGCAACAAATGAAGAGAAGAGTCGAAAAAAACAAAGCACCAGCTCCACAAATACCTGATACTCCTTTTCATGCTCTCTTGAAAAGACCTAGGCTTTTCTTTATCAATATCATGCATTAGTGAACAGCTGGAAGGTTTTTCTTTTAGAATCCTTTTTTAGTCCATTACCTGTCTAATCATGTGTGCTACCTGGGCAACTGTGAAGACCTGTTCCTGGAATATCATCAAATTTATTGACATCCATATATCATATATAAGCAAAACATGGGAGCCTGAAAAGTTGCTACAGTTTTGTCACCAATCCAGTCCCAGACAATCTACCAAGCTATGCCTATATATATCATCTTGATCTGTCCCCTATAACCTATGACACGTCAAGTCATACAGATCTGGAGAAGGTGCACAAGACGAACAAGTGATCCACAGACTCAGCATTGCATTTGCATATGATACATCACCCTTGTCTGCACCAATCTCTCATTTTCCCACTAGTAGTACTTTATTAGCCACTACCAACCACATTAGTGTTTTTGTTTCTAAAGGGCTGAATAGCTTCCAAACAACTATCCTCCAGTATGCTCTCTCTTGCATGAGTTCCTCCACTTTGGTAGCATAACCTATTTTGACCCACGGAGCACATTTCCTTGTTCCCTTGATCCTTGAACACTTTAAATTCTCAGATCGTTGGTGATTGGGAAAGTCAATGTAATCATCTCATTCCTATAGCTCACCTTGTAAACTTAAGACTGCCTGCTGCCAGCCATCCTCAAGACTAGGCATTTCTTGCCAATTGCGAGTCTGCCTCTCTATGACAGTATAGACCACTAAGCATGTAACCTATCTAGTAGAGCCTCTGAAATTTGAAATTTCATTTAATCCTAATCCACAGGTCCTTTCCAATTCTGACTTTTCCTTAGTTCCCTCATTTATTTACCCACCAAGGGAAAAACTTTACCAAAGGATTTCCTTGTAATGGAAGCATCCTGTGAGTGTTTTTTTTAATCCAATATTCCATGGATGCATCTCTTAAGTGTTTGGATTTCATAACTTGACCTCAGTGTCCATCATTATAAAGCAAACTCTAAAGGCTTTTAGTTGCAAATTTTGAGCTGAAGTGTTTTATGTGTTTTAAACCCCATTCCCAGCTTACTTGGAATTGGCTACCCTGTTCCATTTATAACTAGTGGAATTTCTTGGCCCTCCCTCCTATGTGAAGGATGCTGAAACACTTCTTTCTGATCTGGTTAAGATTCCTTTTGGTCGTTGTGCTATAGACATCCAATACTTCTTGTATGCTCTCTAGAATAGATTAATGAAGGTTAATATATGAACCACAGGACAGTTACAGCTAAAATTTAAATGTCAATCATATGGTTTCAAGATGAAACCCAGGTATTTGACTTCTTGAAATAACTAATGGGAAATATGATTTTGGTCCAGTCTTTAAATTACTCTGCCAATCCACTTTACATTTTTGAAGACTTATTCATATTTATAACCATTCCTGTAGTCTTGCAATAGAGTTCCAGAAGCCCCTTAAGCTTTTCTAGCTCCCTAATAGAACTATTGACTAAAAATCAATGTGTCTTGTACCAAAAGTAAATGGGTGATATGAACAAGTTTGCTGCTTTAATCCCCTATAATTATGTTCTAGCATTTAATTAATTTAGAAAGTTTTCTTTATTGGGCTAAATTGTTTTAAAAAATATTTCACATTTAGCTTTTATGATTTTTTATTTTCTATGTCCTATTTTTCTAGAAGCAAAACTCAGAAGTTCTGTGATGTTACAAATCCTTCACAGCAACACTGGGGACTTTGTTTACCTCCACCAGTGGCAGAGGTTTCCTTGCTTGGATCAGCTTCTTCAAGTAAATTGAGCAAATCACTGGCTCTTGTAAGTGACTTTAGGATTTTAGTGTATTGTACTTCTATCCAATTATCTTTAGCATTTGTTATTGATATCTGTGCAGACAACTTTTTCTATGTTTCCATATTAGATTATTTAATAGCTTCTGATTCAGTCTTAAATAATCATTCGTATAGAAGCTAATGTGTGCTTTCTTTAGAAATCTTATGTTTTACTTTAGTGATTGTCTTCTAGATTCTTTATACATGGCTTCATTTTCATTTCCTAATAATATATACCTGTTCATATTTCCATGTGAAACTAGAACACGGGAGGTAATGCTGAGACTTCCCTTGCCAGTGGAGCTGCTGGAAGATCAGTTGTATTGCTAGCTAGTGCATCTTGGTATGAAATCTACTTCTTGTCATGGAATATTTGTTTATTTTTCCAACACCCCCCTGGATTGGTGCAGAGTAACATTACACATTAAGCTTAGTGAACATAAGCTTCCATATGATTTAGGAGACGTTTGTGGTGGAATATTACATATCTTACTGAATATTGAGACATTAATGGTTGTTGCAAGGGCTCCCATGCTACACAGGAAAAATCATTTAGTATGAGGATCCCAACTATTCAGGGATCCTCTAATCCTAAAACAAGTTCATCTCATTCACTTTCAGTGTCTCTAACATTAAATCTCCCTACCTTGGTGTTGGAAGCTACAGCATCAAGGTTGAGTTTTGAACATGGCAAGCTGTTGGTCAATAAGGGTGGGCAGTCATCAACATTTATATCTAAAAAACATATTGATACCAAACCTAATGCAATGAGTGGAACAGATATAAAATTAAATTCACATGTAAACACTGCTGGGGAAGCTTTCCATGGAAAGAATGCCAGTTTAGTTTTGTAATAGTAATAATTATGTAGTTTGTAGATTGATATCTGTCATAAATTTGTTTGAATATCATCATTGTCAAGCAATAACAACTTTTTAAAGGGTGTTATCTCAATGGTAGAGCGCCTACCTAATTATAGGCAGGAGGTTGGTGGTTCGATTCCTCCATGCCCTATCATAAATTTGTGACTACAAAAACGACTAAATTCGCATATATATGACTATTAGTAGCTAATTTCCTGTATCTTAGTCGTATTTAGCTTAGTCATTAATATGTTAACATCTAGTAGTTTATTTAGTTGTATATTTGGTCATTAATGGTTGCAATCAGTGACTAAATCAGTGACTAAATCAATAACTAACTCAGTGACTAAATCAATGACTAAATCCATGACTGAATCAATGACTAAATCATTAACTATCAATGACTAAAACAATGACTAAATCAATGACTAAATAATTGACTATAAATTACTAAAGCATTGTCTATCAATGACCAAATCATTGTCTATCAATGACTAAATCAATGACTACTAAGTCAAGCTATTAATGACTAGTGAAATATGACTAGCTATAAGATAGTGGAAATTTGCTACTATTAGTCACCGACTCAAAAATAGTCGTTTATAGCATGATTTTAGTCATTTTTTAGTCATTAATTTCTCATTTTCTACTAGTGGCAAGTACCCCCAGCTGTGCAGATACATTATGCACCTACAAATCCCACCACCATCGCAGCTCCATCCCACATCAACCTGGGGTCAAACCTGCATTTCATGGCTCGTCTTAATTTGCCTAATTTGGCACGGTTAACAAATGACCCCATCCTCCACCAAGCTTTCTAGCCACCCATGCCAACCAAGCTACCATCATACATTCCCAAGTTTGAAGGCAAAGTAGGGGAGTGTCCCCAAAACCACATAATGACATTCCATCTATGGTGCTCGTCAAACAACATCGTAGATGATTCCATCAGACTGAGGCTATTCCAATGCACCCTTACAGGTGTTGTGGCCAAATGGTACATTGAGCTGCCACAAGCCAAGTACCCTGATTTCAACTCCCTAGCTTTCATGTTCCTATAGTATTTCCAACTCCCTATCAGATATGATGAAGGGGTGGAGATCCTGTTATCCTACTGTTAGAACACCACCACTCATATAACAGACCACATCCATGAGTGGCGACGACGTCGTAGCTTATGTAAAATCCAACTTGACGATAGGATCTTCTTGGATTGGTTCCTCAAAACCTTGCTCCCACCCATAGCAAAGGACGTCGCATCTGAACGTTCTCAATCTGAAGAAGAGGCCATAATAAAAGCCCAACATTTTGACCTGATCCAGTACACTCAGTCTGGATACCTGTATACCGTCATCCTAGATGCTCCTCACATAGGAACCTCTTACCGTGATGCATCGGGGGCATCTCATGTTGTAGATGGCATCATAGGATCAGTCTCCCAACAGCCACAACACCGACCGACACCACCTGTTGTTCCATCACAACCAAGCAACACTACTAATGTTGCTTACCAAAACCAAGCTCTGGACTACGCTAGAATGATGTCCTAGTCCAGAGCAACAACTTCGTATGCACAACTTGCGCCACCGCAGCAGGTTCAGGCCATGGCTTGGCCTACACAGCAGTATGCGGGGTAAATTCCCACATTTGTGACACCACAGCCCACCCAAATTTATTATGCACCACCAGTGTAGGTGGTTCAAGCCCCTGCCCCTGCTAAACCCCTCCATTGGAACAAGTATTTGCACAACAAAACCGTCCCAACCAGCCTGCCCCCAACAATCAATAAGGGCAAGCTCAGAATAATTGACCTTGGAACCAAGGCAATAACCAATCGTAGGGAGGCGGTCAACAACCAAACCCTCCCAATAATGTCGTAGCAAACCAACCCATTCAAAACCCCCCATGACAAAATGCACCAAGATGCAATGCCCCCATTGCGCACAAACCAACCATGCACACTATGTGATGTTTATGGGCACTACACATTCGAGTGTCCCCTCATGGGTCGAGCTAAGCAGGCCATTCAGAACAAGGTTCAATAGGCCGCCAACGCTGCAAATCAAGCCCAACCCAACCCAGCACCATAAGGACCTCCTCTTATGGTGCTTCAAACCCCGCTACTAGTCTAAGGGTTGGTGGCAACCACACCCCCTCCCCAACCCAATCCCAACGCTCCAGGGGCACCTCCCACAGCTGAAACAGGTGTTCACCACTTGCTAGCCATGACAACTGAAGAGGTCAACATGCAAACCAGATGGAATTAGTATGGTACCACCATCGAACCCGCTGACACATCAGTGGCATCAATGTCCAAAATAGTCAACCTACCTCTTCAGTTACCACCATTCCCGTGCCCCCCCGTATGCAGGATTTCCAATAATGCCACGGCTAGAGATGTAGTTAGCTATAACATTGTGGATGATTTGTCCCAAATTCCAACCACCATGTCTGCTCTTAAGGTACTTAAAACATGCCCAACGCAACAAAAATCCTTACTATCCGCCCTTGGGGTAGTAGACCCTTCCGACTCCAAGTTGATCGCATTCGACATGGAGAACGGAGAACCATGCATGCCATTGACCATCACCTTCCAAATGTTGGTATCTATCCATAACTTAGTTGTGCACTGGTGCATAGTAGATGAGGGGGCATCTACGTGCTTATGTCTACCTTGGTTTGGCAAAACCTATGATCACCAATTCTGCAACCATCCTCCACAACTCTGCGGGATTATGATGGCCATCCCACTAAATCCCAAGGAATCCTCCTCCATGTCCCCATCACATTAGCCAGGAAGACAGTGCTGATTGACATAGAGGTTTTCAACGCTCAATTGGACTATAACCTTCTCCTTGGGAGAAGTTATATGTACGCCATGAGAGCAGTCGTATCAACTGTCTTCTGTCTCATGATGTTCCCCCATGAAGGGAAGATCATGATGGTTGATCAACTCACTTATCATGATCTGCAAGGGTTAACGGCACCCGCCAACATTATCCCTACCATCACCACCATTGAGCCACCAGGGACAACCACACATGCCAATGTTGTCCCTACAATCAATACCATGGTTGACAACACACTAGCCTCCCCATTTTTGAATGTGGGCCCTGGGTTGTTTGTCAATACCACCATGATGGATCATTTCCCCTTAGTGTCACCGCCACCGACACAAAATGAGACTACAAACTTGTGCATGGTCTCATATAGCACCGCTGCACCCAAACAACAACCGCAACCGTAGCCCCAACCACAACCACAACACTGTCTGCAGCCACAACATCAACAGTAGTCGCAACATCATCTGTAGCCATAGCATTACGCGCAGTCGTAACCACAACTGCACCCCCACATACAACCAGCAGTTAGTTATCTAGGCTCCTCTCTAGTCCATACAATTCCCTTCCTCTTTCCCCCGCCTGGTGTCATGAGCAAGCCAGTAATGGCCACCCTGAACCTACCCAAATTTACATTGGTAATTCTCATGTGGTATCTTGATCCACCAGCTCAACCATCAATGCCCCAGGTACTCTTAACACCTATGCATCCCATTGCATTCGAGTCCCAACCTCCACCCGGTCCGCAAAAAACAACCACCGCACCCGCACCTGCACCACCCCACCCAAAAAGGGCCAAGGGCAAGAACACCAAAGCCACCATAGAACCTCAGCATATCTCGCCTTGCATCATCTATGAACAATAGGGCCATCCAACTCAGAATTTCCCTAAAATTCCAATGATCCGTGCGCATTTGGATGCCATGGATACAAACAAAAACATCCCTGTGGTCGAACTCCCAACTACGTCGATAGTCAAAAACAAGGCATTGAGAACAAACCATGCTTGCACCCTTTGCAGATTGTATCGACACTATTCTCACCACTGCCAAGACTTATCTGAGTATCGAATGGCTCTAGCCAACCTTTGACAGCATTCCCTTGAATCTGAGATTACTCTAATCGAAGAAGTCCATCCCCCACCTCCTTCTTCAAACACCATGTCCATTTATGTGATGTCTAGTTCTACAGACCCTCTTGTCTCCACCATCACTGACGGTCCATTAGACCTCTCTCTTTCGTTGTTTCCCCAGCCACCGCCGCAACCTCAACCTCAGTTACTAGGGAAACAGTGGGGTTCATTCCCGATCAACATGATCCTTTTTTTTTCCTTTTCCTTTTCCTACCATTCGGGATTGTGAGTAAGTCTGTCTTGGCAACCCACAATCTATAGGATTTCACACTAGGAGATCCTATGTGGTACCCTGAACCACCTACCCTACCTCTAAGGCCCCAGGATGTGTTGATTCATGTCCATCCAATTGAGATGATGTTGCACCTACCTCCAGGTCCATTAAAGACTCCTTCTGTCTCCAGGCCTGCCCCTCTTCCTCCAACAGAGACTGGGGGAAATGCCACAAAAACCATAACCAATACCATTTACATGATCTCTAGTACCATTTTCCCTTCTGTCTCATCGGCCGTGGAAGATCCACCTGATCTATCCTGGCACCACTTACACAATGATGGAGATATATGTTAGACCACCTTCGGTTTTACCCCATTCCCTTTAAACCATAGTTTGGAATCGGTTCTTCCCATAAAAGACCAGATTTCATCATCCTTCCTTGCCAATGACCTTTGTCTTGGAAAGGGGGCATACCTCTTTGCTAACTCAAATGGTTGACTCTTGAAGAAGCCATGCAACGGGATCCACCTCAAGAGATTCTATGCCTGATATAACCACTATGAATCCCTTATAGCTTAGTTTTTTCCCTTTCTTGTTTTTCAACATTTTTTTTCACCACAAGTCAGGGGTAGCACCATTAGGTGCCAATCCAAAGTCACCCGAAACCAGTTCGAGACAACTCTCACACTCCACGCTCAAATTTACACCTCCTTATGAGACCATCGTCTCATGTTTAACAAATAAATTTCGGGACCATTTCTCTAAGGCTACCTCAATTTACGAGACACAGCATGGTGATGCAAGTATTTGTGAACCTATACTTGTATCACTCTCTCCTACCACTACTCATTCGAGTTCTCAGGCCACCGCTCGTTAAGGTTTACCATTTTGCTTTTTTGTTTTGTATTTTTAACACATAGTTGTCTTTTCTATCCACCGCACCTCACGCGGACCTCTGGACCACTGTCCACAAAATGATTTATTTTTCTTGCATGTATTTGGCATATAAGTTCCCACGGACTTGCACTGACATCACATGTAGTCAATTCCATCCACCGCAACACACACACATGCTCTCCTGGCCTCTATCCGAGAGCCACCTTAGTTTGCGTGCCTCTGACACACCGACTCGTGAGCCTCTACCGTGATTTATCCCACGCATGTATTGGTATGTTTGAGAGCCTTCTACTCCATCCACACTACACAAATGACCTTTGGACCTCTGTCCACCATCCCGGCATGGGGCACCGCCTGTGCCACCGCAATCGATTAACCACACTGGATTTTTGTTTAAGCTCTTTTCTTACTCTTAAAAACAATGAAAAGATTGTCGAGCGCAGGTGCTTCCTTTACTGCTCGCTAAAGTATAGGAAAGGGCATCTACATCGTCTCATTTAGCTCCTTTTGTGGACCATGTAGACCATCAATTGAAAAGGACTTCCTTGGCACACTCAATCTAAGGCCGTTCCCCTCTGCATACTTTTATGCTTTCTCGGGCAGAGGGGCCGCACTTTACGAAAAAGCTCACCACGAGTTGTCATTAAGCTCTTTTCCAACCTTCTCATCAAGAAAATATTGCTGAGCAAACTTGGTTTCATTCATGCTCGTAAAAGTATCTGAATGACCGTCCAGTCAGTATAGGTTTAATCTTTTTCGACCTGATTGGACTACCAATGATAAAGAAGTCTCTCATCCCCTACAGGATGGGCGAGCTCTCTTATGTATACTTTTATCCTTTTTCAAGCACAGGAGAGTACCAACGAAAAATATCCCCCACTGGAGTCTTCTTTGTGCTTTCAGCCTCTCTAAAATTGAAAGCACCATCAAGCATTTACTTTCTCGGGCTCGCCAAAAATCCACGAGATTGTACCATAATGGTGTCCCTAGACACCACCCCATAGAAAACAGTTTGGCAACATTCCCCCTTTGGGTCACCTTTGTTTAGAGTACTCTACAATGTGTCTTCCTTGGATCCCATCAATATCAAAAGTGTCCACCTCCTCCAAGTATTTCCCATCTACAGTAACATTCTCGATATTACAGCTATGATCCCATTCCCATGAGTCAAGTTTCATTTGTTTCCTAGTCTACCCTACCATCATACTCTAAACAAAGGAAGTTTGAGTCTACCATACTCCCCCTACCCCTATTCAAATATTTCCCTCCCCCTCCCCCCCCATTCAGTGGGTCATTCCCCAGATTGTCTCACACCTTTTGGTTATCTCCCTTGCACTCCTGGTCAAGGAAACATCATTGCCTTGACTAGGAGCAGGTCTCCCTCTGTCGATGACAACACATATATTCCAGAGGATAGACCCAGAGGTCCCTATATCTTGGTTTCATTTACCTCATCGATGAGTTCCTTGGACCACTTGAGAGGAGTCCTTAGTGCCTCTCAGGATGGTTGTTTCTCATGTGCTTGATTTCAACTACATCATCGCACCGTTGAGATTCATACAAGGTTTGGTCCGCACAGTACTTGGTCAAAGACCCTGAATGTCACCTGAATCTAGCACATTGATGGGTCTATTCGAGGGACCTAAACAGGTTATGTCCCTTGTGATTTCCAGGTTGCATTGGAGACAGTGTTCAGAAGCCCCAGCAGTGCTTCTATATAGATTTATGATTGATGCAGCATACGTGTACCACAGAGACTCTAACTCTCAATCAGTAAGTCCATACAGCTATGTACTGTCCTAAATCCAACAAGCTGTCAGCCATGAAGATATAGCATTCCATGAGAATGCCACGGGTCCAATGTACCAGATCAGCGTTGTATTCAGCCTCACATTGAGGCAACCATTATTGTATCATCAGTTGTATATGATCGGCTCTTGTATTTTAGAGCATAGATCAAATTATTCTTTTGACATTGTCAGGAGCATGGGGATGCCCACCTCGTCCATATACATGTCACACATTATTTATATCTCACCCATTGATGGGAACCATAATAATACAAAAACCAAAAGCCACCATGCCCCAGCCCCAGAAGCACCACCTCTACACAGCAAATCCTATGATGTCCGTTAGCCATACGATGAGCTCCTACCCTCACACATCAGGGGGCAATCTGTTAACCTAAAAAATCCCTCACTTAGCTCTACATGGCCTACACCACCCAAGGACACCCATTCACGACCCTCCATTAGACCCCCACATCCTCAAAAAAGCTTAAGGATGAAGAAAAGGGCTTAAAAACCCCAAAAAGGAGCCTAAATAACACTCCTAGGGGATAAAACCTCCAAAAAGGGGCTAAAAGCCAAAAAAAGGGGCTAAAGCCCGGACGAAGGGCTTAAAACCCTAAAACCCCAAAAAAGCTATAAAAGGAGGGTGGGGGCTCACTCTCAAAACACTTCTCTCTTGCATACTGTTATGATTCCCATGGATTCCTTGAGACCTCTTTGCCTCTCAAGCCACCCACATCCCCCTCTCTTCCACTCACATTCCCCATTGAGCCATAGCTCCTCCTCCATTGCTGAGTGAGATAGAGAGGTGATTCCTTCCAGCCAGGGCATGGTGGCCCATTTCACCAAAGAAGAGGTATAATATTGTCTTGATTATGCATTTTTCTTTAGTACTTTAGTTGATTTCTGACCCGTGTTTGTTTGCAGGTTTGTTTATTGACATGTTTTGCAAGTTTATTTCTATTCATTCGTTGTTTGCAGGTAGCCAAGGCGAATCCCTAACCTTGTTTACAGAGGGGATCACAGCTATTCTTTCTTGTTCTTTGCTTTCTATCCATTCCTCTTTATTTTCAGCATTTTCACACATAGGAACCTACCCTTCTATCCTATAGACAAAAGGGAGCCATTCCTGCCCCTATAGCAAGGAGAAAACCCTCCTACAATATGACTCACTACCATTAGATGAGGGCTTGTTATAATGACTCATCAATGACTAATCGTTATCTAGAATCAAATTAAAACATAGGATATTTACAATGTGATGGATCAAAAACCATCAATTCAGAATTTGAAGACCCCTTCTAGGCCTGATCCAACATTTAACTTGGAATTTGAATGGAGAGTAGGATTCTCCTGCATCAGACTCCCTGGGAAGAAAGAAATATGACCACCAAGTCATAGCATTTTATCTTTAATATACCTGGATTCCAAACTTTATGATGTAGTTGATCATCCATCTCATCATGTTTCTCTGTCTTAGACATCTTTAGTTCTCCTGGTTTCCAAATTTTATGTTGCAATGCTCCACTAGTTTTTCTTTTACATGCTTCCTCTGTCATCTGTTTGTTGTCACCGTTCTGTCTATTTGCTCTGCTGATGCAAATATTCATTATTTGCTCATGCCTTCTTTGAGACATCTTCACCATCAGCAACCTTAATTCTTCAATATCCATGTCCAATCTATCTTTTGGTTGGTACACCTGCATCTTCTTTTCCTGAAACTACTACTGTCCTCTTGAATTTCTACTGCTATCCACTAAATTATAAAATAATTCAGTTTTTTGGCCTTCTATCTGCTCCTTTTCAATGCTGCAATCAAACATTAAATAGTTATCTTTATCAATCCTTGGATTATTCAACCAATCTTCTAACATTTTTAATTCCTGATCATATTTTCTGAAGTTAGAAAATTCTTCTTTGTCTTCAGTAGTCAACCCTACAATAGAAAATTCATTCAGTTACTAATCACCCCTTTGAGACAATATAGTCTCTTCTTGTGTCATGACAAATTTCCCCTCTCTGTCAGCAACACATCTATCCAAATATGCAAGTGTTCTTTCTAGTTTACCTTCATGAGACCATGTCATCTCATCTTTCAATTCTAGAACAAAATTCTGGCTTTGACCCATGTCAAGAGTACATGGATACTTCTCTTCTTCCTTTACCCCTAGGACAACCTCACAAGGTTTATCAAATGTTATCCCTGCAGATATACGCAATTCATTAATTCCAAAAACTATTGAAATTTTCATCACTCATCAGCACATTCTTTTGCTGATATGAACTCTCCCAAGAGTTTACGAGACTTCCAACTAGTTCCTCTTCCACGTCATCTTCATTATCCTGGAATTATTTTTCAGCCAAGAACTCTTTTATCTCAGTCATCTCTTCTAGCAGCTTCATTTCTTCACTAAACTCTATCTCTCCTATAGTTTGAGCTACAGGCTGTATACAACTTTCATCCTCCTTCACAATAGGATTATGTTCTGTTGTCATGCTTTTAAAAATCATTTCTCCTCTTCCTTCATTATCTCTGACAACCCAAGATAATTGTTTAGTTTCTCCCTACATAATCACATCACTCAAGATTTCTTCAATACCTGTAAACATACACCAATAATTAGTTTCAAAAACACGAGACTCTGAAGTCCCTGTTGATATCTCCTTTGGCATCCTCTTTTTGTGTTGGTCTGAACACAACATCAACTCCATACCATCTATAACAGAATTATACTATGTCATCATGCTTTTGAAAAGTACACGTTCTTCTTCTTCAGACTTCATGACAGTCCAAGGTGACTGTTCAACTTTTTCTTTTATCAGAATGTAATTCTGATCTTGCCTTGTAGAAATGTCTTTACACATTTCTTTTTCTTCCTTCATCTTCAGATCATCTTTAATTGACTATGTTCCTCCATCAAGAAACTCATCAATGAGTTCCTTTTGCTGCAATACTTCGGATCTTTTTGCATTTGAGAGACTATCTTCATCATATCTAACTTCATCAAATTTTAAGACATTTTGAAAGGACTGTCCATTATTCACAACAAAACCTGCAATCACAAACAAATAATCAGTCTCAAAAACATAAGACCTCTTGGTCTCATTTGACTTCACAGCCATATCCTCCATAAATAGATCTGTATTCTTTACAGAATTCATGAGAATCTCAATTGGTCTCTCTTTTTCTACTTCATTGTCCTCTTCAAGAAAAGGACCTTGTTCAGGTTCACAATATGAAACCTCCATCTCAGATTCAACTTCTCTGAGTTATTTCTTCAAATCAGCAAACATCTTTTGCTTTAGATTCATCTGTAGTGATTTCCATCTTACCTTCTTTTTCATGATCCAACCATACCTCTAGTTTTCTTCTTTAACAGCTTGCATCTGCTTCTCCAAGCACAAATTGTATTTTGCTAATTCTAGCAACTCTCTGTCATCTTCTTGTTTTATTTTATCCTTTCTTCTGCTATGGCTTTTCTCTAAACCCCTGTAGCAGGGATTTATCCCTTGCTATAGGGAAAGAATGGATACCTTCTATCTATAGGACGGAAGGATAGGTTCCTGGTGGTGGATGCAGAAAATAAATCAAACAGAACAGAAAAACGAAATGAAATGGAAGAAAAATGAAACCCCTATGCAAACAAGGTTAGGGTTTAGCTCCAATACCCTACAAGAACATGTTAGAAAACCTACAAACAAACAATGGAAACCTGCAAGCAAATATGGGTTAGAGAAAACTAAGTAAACAAGACAAAACAAACATTATACCTTCATTTGGTGGAATGGGCCACCATGCCCTAGCTTGGAGAAGCACCTCTCTCTCTTGGAAATGGGGGAGCTACGGCTCAATGGGAGGATGGATGAGAGGGAGTGTGGGTTGCTTGCAAAGAGACAAATGGTCTCTAGGCATCCACTCGGGTAGCATAACAATATGCAAGGGAGAAGTGTCTTGAGAGTGACCCCCACCCCTCTATTTATAGCTTTTTTAGGGTTCTAAGTCCTTGGTCAGGGCTTTAGCCCCCTTTTTTGGGATTTTATCCCCTTTCACTCAAACTTTAGCTCCTTTTAGGGTTTTAGGCTCCTTTGAGGGGTTTTAGCCCCTTTTTGGAGGCTTTAGCCCTTATGAGAGCTATTTAAGCTCTATTTAGGGTTTTTAAGCCCTTTTTCCTATTTTTAAGCCTTCTTGAGGGTGTGGGGGTCAAATGGGGTCAAATGAGGGTTGTGCATGGGTGTCCTTGGGTGGTGTAGGCCATGTAGAGATGATTGAGGGATTTTTTGGGTTAACAACCCCTGTAATGACCTTCAATAGTCATTGTCCCTGTTTCCTTCTTCTCTTTTGTGAACTCCATCATGTTCACTTGTGGACTGCTTTCCTAAGCCTCCCTCAACAATTCTCCACACTTGTCTTCTATACCTCAACAAGATATCTCTCCTAGAATCAAATTAAAACATAGGTTATTTACAATGTGATGGATCAAAAACCATCAATTCAAAATTTGAAGACCCCTTCTAGGTCTGATCCAACATTTAACTTGGAATTTGAATGGAGAGTAGGATGCTCCTGCATCAATGGCGAGCACACCAAATTCTAGAGGGTCATTAATCAGGGCGCCTGGGAAGTCAGAATGATCAAAGTGGAGCGCCTAAAAGCAATTATGAGTCCAAAACCCCCAATAGACCAAAGTTGATCAACATAGCCTAGTTTTGGACCATATGACATAGCATGAAAGCTAATGAAAATGTATGTTAGGTGTATGATCATGGTACTAAGGTGGATTAATGCTCTAACACTAATGCAGCACATGCTAATACAAAAGCTTTTGTAAAACCAGGTACTACTAAGACGAGGTACGCATAGCTTCTTTCAAAGCTTAAAATGATTGATTTGTCACCTTGTTCCAAACAAAGGCATTCTTTTTTACTAGGGTTGTTAATGAAGCAACTCTCTTTCCATGATTATACACAAACTTTATGTAGTTATCTATGAGCCCTAGGAAGCCACCTAAGTTTGTTGAGTTTTGGATTGTGGCCAATCTTATATAGCCTCAATTTTATTGAGATACACTTGCACTCCATGTTCAGTAACAATGTGCCCATTATAATTAACCTTAGAATCACCAAAATTGCATTAGCACCTCTTCAAAAATAATTGATTGTCCTATAGTTGTACTACTCAATCAACATGTAAATAATAGATTGTCAAAGAGTAGTTTTACTACTCAATCAATAGTTTCCACATGTACCTACCATTTTGCATTATAAGTCAATATATCATCTAAGAATACCAACCGAAAAAAAACATTAAAATGTCTCAAGATATAGTTCACAAGGCTTTAAAAGGTGGATGGGGCATTGCAAATTCATCACATAATGGCTTTCATGTGTGCAGAGAGAAATATTGGAGATGTCAACTTCCTTCATTTGAATTTGGTGGTGACCAAAGCGATAATAAAGTTTGGTGAAGAACATGGCATCATGAAACTCATACAGTTATCGATCACCAAAATTGTGAATTTATCCTTTATTTTCAAGTTATTGAGAGCACGAAATTCTAGACACGTGCACCACACACCTTTTTTTCAATACTATGTCCACTAATGATGAATAAGAGATAGTGCTAAGACATATGACACTTTCCTCCAACATGAATCATTTTTTCAATTTCATTTTTTGTAACACATTTGGTGGTTCATTCCCTGGATCATCTATAGTAAAGCTCATGTATAATTGCTTAAAATCCATTGTAGCCATTCTACCCTCCAAAATTATCAAAACCAGCCATATATATCACAAGCATTTGAATTTTGAGATGGTAGTCCCCTAATTGAAGTTTCACATTTTCATATATATGTCCACATTTAATCATACTTCCATTAGCTATCAGAATTTGAAATTTTTGCATCAAGTCGACATAGAACTGAGATTCTTCAACCATGCCCCTGTGAATAAACTTATTTGTAACCACTTTCAACCAAAACATTCACTTTTCAGTGCTTGATGAAGCCAAAAAAATTTTGGGTTTAATGAGTGAATTCTCAAATAAAAGCATGAAGGGATGTTTTTTTCCACAAAAAAAATTGCAACTCTTTATATTGATAAAAGACCACATTGGTCAATAGGCCAAAGGCCACACAAAAAACAACAACATCAAAAAAAATTGTTAATTTTGAAATGCAAACTTCACAAAGAGGTATAGTTGGGATCATGCATACCCTTAGATGACTATAGTTCCAAAAAAAGGATAATTGTTTATAATGTTAAATCAATAAAGAACATATAGCATAGATCATCCTAGATGAGGACAAAAGTCCAACTCATTAATGCTCTGTTCATTAGCTTCCTACTATTGCCAGAAACCATCTTGTAACCATAGACCATATTTAGATAGTTGGTCAATGGACATGTTCCTTTCTTGATATATGTGCTAATAAGTAATGTCTTGAAACTTTCTATTTATTCTGATGGCATCCTCATAAACTGGCTTTAACAAGATGTTCTTGGGTGGCTTTCTTATTTTAAGCCAATCGATAACCAATAATGAATACCCAATGTAATACCCTCATTTTGACCCTTAAAATGTATTGGATTTATATGTGAATAGTGTGCATATGTTTTGTATGATTCCTAGCATGGAACTCAAGACCAAGAACCCCCTAGTGAGTGCTCGGGTTTAAATGAAAGTATTTTATATTTTGATAACCATGTGCTAGTAAGCCATGAAAAATTGTAAACTCGTGTAAATATTTATAATGCAATAAAATACCAAGAGCTTTCTATGGAAGCAACTAAAATGAGGGGGGCATGTGTATCCACTAGGGAGAGGTGAGGGGGTTATTGGATTGAAACTTGTTTTCCAAATTTCATCTTGAGAGCCCATCTTGACTTTCCTTGCTGGCATTTATTTTTGTTGTAAGGAAGCAGATGAAAAATCAACTCATGAAATTAATGGAGTATGGGCAACCCATAAATTCGTATGGTTGGGTATGAGCATGTTTTACTTGACCCACAAGTCATTCCTCCTCATGGGAATTCATTTTCTATTCTCCCCATCCCATTGTTGAACAACTAGAAATCAATTTCCAACATGTTATCCACTCCCAACAGTGAATTTTGTAGAAATTGCAACTTGGAAAGAACCCACATTTTGAAGTGCCAAAAATGCTCATAAATTCATGTGAGGAGTGAAATCCAATGGGAAATACATAGATACAAATCTTGGGGATAATTTTAGAGTAGTGACAGCCCAAAAATCCATAGGGATACCCCAATTTACAATCTTGGTAGTTAAATTTCGTGATTCGTAGTCACGTGGCCAAATTGGGAAAAATCCAAGAGCGGATTGCTAAGGTGGAGAGTTCAAAGGTTGGAATTGCTTGATAAACCTAGTGAAGGAAAGAATATTTAAAGGTTTGGAATCTTGGACCTTTATATTCCCACCTTGAAAAGCACTAGAGGGAAGAGGATTCTGAGGAACTATGTAGCAGAGAAGGGGACCTTCCTTGTGTTAGGTGTGGTAGGTATTATGGGTGCCAATGTTGTCTAAATCCAAATTGAGATGCATGTAGCTCTGTGATTGATCTCAATGGCTTATTTATCTCCTTCCTTGCCTCCCTACTTGCTTGAAAAACCCATTTGTGTGTTGGCTTAGCATGAGTGCTTGTGTGTATGGCTATGAGTGAGTTTGAGTAGTTCCTCCTTAGTGGATACATATCCCAAATCAAGGGTGGTCTTTTAGATGAAAGAATATATGTTGAAAAAGGACCTAGGATTGGGTGGAACATTTCTCTTCCATATCCAGTTGCTTGGACATCCAATTAAAATACAAGTGCTTACTGTGTTTTTAATTATGCATAATTTATGTGTTATGAATGTTTATTTATTCATGTCAATTTGAATTAAATGTCCATTTTGAAATATCCAGTAGGAGGCTTGTGTATAGTATGAGAATAAGATTAATTATGTGTGAGATTGTTTTTTTTTATGGATGTGATGAGCATTTTGATAATTACATGTTGTGTATGCATTAATAAGGCTTAATTCCATTGAATTTATATTCATGCATTGACACACGCATTTAGTTATTTATGATTTTCATAATACGGCCTTGGGGTCGAAACTTAGCACCCCATGTATCGCTCATGTTCCCTCTGTGGGTCAAATTGATGAGAGAGGACGTGACAGAGTGGTATCAGAGCTAAAGGTTCCAACATTGGGGATGTTTGGTCTGGAATCCACACCTATAGGTAGGAAATCAAAATTTCAGAAGCACAACAGGATTTGAGCCCAAAATCTGACGACATCCGACGTAAAGTACATTTTTGTCGGATTGCAATGATGAAAAGTACTATACCTTCCTTTTGTTTTCATCTTGCAGCATCGTCAGTTTTTCAACTTCCATCTTTGTAGATTTTTCGATGAGTTTTATTGTCGGTTAATTGACATTAGTTCGCCGGATTTACGACGAACAGTGAAGGGATGTTCGTCAAACTTTCGACGAGCACAGGATATTTTTTTCAAATTGTACAAAGGCATATTTCCAACGGTAACTAGGTTCATATCGTCGGATATTCGAAGACTGTGAAATTATAAATATAAATATTTTTAAACATTATGACATGTTTTCTATAGAGGAGACAGATGGTTTTCATAAATTGTTTATTCCTCGATGAACAGTTTGAGGAATAGTTTTATTCTTCGACGGTCGGTTTGGGGAACTTTTTTTTTCTTCGACAGACAGTTTGCGGGAATTTTTTTATTCTTCGACAAACCACCATTTGAAAAAATTGTGATTCGTGAAACTTGATTTTTTAAGATTGTCGATAGTATTCATTCACGAAGTTTGTGACAAAATGTCAAATAGCAATATTACTTATCCAAACGAAGAAAATCGACAATTTCTTGCTAGACTATGGGATGCAGCGAAACGAAGGGGTGATGGGAAATGATATTGTCCATGTAGTCAATGTAGAGGATTTAAGAGAAGAATAATATTGATTGCAGCAGCCACAAAACATTGTAGGGAACATGGACACGCTGAGGGGGGGGAATGAATATGGTCCATTTGTAGGTTTAGCATTATAAATTTTTTTATATTTTTTGCTTTGATAAATGTATGTATTATTTTAATATTTCCTATATTAACTATTAACTATTGATGTATTCATGTATTTATAAAGGAAATACATCCTATGGCATATCCTCCAGAGGAAATGCTTTTAGAACAAGTACTGGATGATCATGGAGCATCTATGTTTAATGGAGAATAAGTGATTCATCATATTGAAGAAGCTGATCATACTCATAGCGTAGTTGAAGATGATGGTACAAATACATTGATCCACGATTCATTTAATGTTAGAAGGGATGATGACAATGACGATGATAATGAAAATATTGATGAATTTGATGATGTTCATGATATACCTCTTCTCGTTAAGGCATACGAACCACTTTATGAAGTCTCCAAAAAAAATATTGTCTCTACTATATTGTTTATAATGAACTTGAAGTTTATGAATGGTATTTCAAACATATCAATCACACGAATGCTAAGGTATGTAAAATAATCCATCACATATATATGATCGTGGTAAATTTTATCTTTATTCCTCTAATAATTGTATTGTTAATTCATAATTCAAATTAATACGGATGAAGTGTGTTTCATTAATATTATTTATATATTATATTAACTCTATTTTTATTTTTATTTGGTGTAGCTTGATAGCTGAATTTTTTTTACCCCCATCAAATATTTTACCTCGCACATATCGATATTTATCTTCCATCATGAAAGATATTGGAATGCATTGTGGAGCAATTCATGCATGCCCCGATGACCATGTTATATATTATAATCAGCATGAATTTGCAATAGAATTTTCG
This sequence comes from Pseudotsuga menziesii, assembly GCA_001517045.1. Lineage (NCBI taxonomy): Eukaryota > Viridiplantae > Streptophyta > Pinopsida > Pinales > Pinaceae > Pseudotsuga > Pseudotsuga menziesii. The sequence continues at coordinate 385,740 of LPNX010281846.1, forward strand.
GAATGTCATATAAGTAGATATCAAACAGATCAAGTAACAAAAAAGATGCCTCAAAAGGTTCTTCGTTATATTCCCATCACTCCATGTTTGCAACAACTATTCGGGTGCAATAACATAGTGCAATTTATGGACTACCATGCCAGGAACATAAGTCAAGATGATGTTATTCGAATGCCTGCAGATGGTTCTGCATTTATAGATATGGAGGAAAAGTGGCCTCACTTTAAAGAAGAACACTGTAATCTTAGGATTTCTTTGGCAGCATATGGTGTTAATCCATTTGCACATATGAAATATATTTACACGGTGTGGCCTATTTTTGTTATCAACAATAACATTCCTCCATGGTTGTCGATAAAGAGGGAGCACATAATGTTGTGAATTATTATTCCAGGTATTTTGTGTCTACAACTGTTTTATTTCTAATGTAGTTGTGGCATCTCATTTGTCATATTATGTTTCCTATTGTCATATATATATTTTTTCTTTTACTCTTGTGCATGGTTTATATATCTTAATGGTTCTCATAATTATATATTTTTTATTTTACTCTTCTGCATGGTTTATATATATTAATGGTTCTCATAATTATATATTTTATATGTACTTCAAATCAATCAGGTAAGTTCCAAGTCAAAGATATGAATGTATATATCGAACCTCTTATAGATGAGCTACTGAATTTATGGAATCACATCGCTATGTATGACGTATCTAGACCAATACGACAAAGGCAATTTCAATTCCATGCAATGGTTGTATGGACAATACACGATGCCCCGGGGTTAACCTAATTTTGTGGTTTGTATTTTTAAGTTCCACTTTAATTGCATTTAATTATATGAAGTAGTTAATATAGTTTATATATCATTATAATTGACATAGATATTCCATATCTATATATTGAAGGTCTTTAGACAAAGGGTAAATTTGCATGTCTAGTTTGTGGTCCTAAGATCAAATCTCATCGCTCAAAAAGCTTAAAAAAGGAGGTGTTTGATGAGTATAAGCATTTTCTCTCTAAGAATCGCCAGTATAGAACAACCCAAAAAAATATTTTCAATGGGAAGCAAGAGACTGCATTAAAACCACGGATAATGAAACCTCACCTTTGGAAGATGCAATACAATAGAAATCGTCAATATGGTACGTATGGATCATCGTATATGAATTGTTATGTATTTTAATTTTTATTGTGAGTTGTTTACTGTAGTGGCCATAATTGATTTCTGTAATTTATTTATAAACTAATATTCATGATGTCCTTTGTGATCATGAAGGCATTAATGGGCTTCCACGAGGAATGAAAAGTTATCCTATACAATTCAGTAGGTTTCCCTACTATGAGCACCTACAAATTGCTCATTTGTTTGATACAATGCATATTGGACAGAATGTGACTGAAACATTATGGCGACTAATGGAGCTAAGGAGCGAGAAAGATAAAATTGTGAAAGTTTGCAAAGACATTCAAGACGGAAACCATGCAACGGACCAGCAAAGTAATGCTGTTAAAGAAGTAATGCGGAAAATTAAATTTCCTAGTAGATTTTGTGCGAACTTGAAGAATATCATAACAAAAAAAGGTGATTTTGTAGGGGTCAAAATGTATGATTGGCACGTCTTCATCAAGGTAATAATTACTATTATATATTGATACAGTATGTTCTACCTCTCTCTCTCCCGGACAACTTCGATGACAATGCCAAACAAGTTATATATAATCTTGGAAAATACATGAGGTAACTAGTGATTAGTTGCTTGTGCTTAGTGTTTCTTTAATTCTTCGTATAATTTATATTTTTTTGTGCACTAATTCATGTTATGTAATTTAATGTTTTTTTGTTAATTATCGTTATTGTTTTGCGTCACTTGTAGATGGTTGAAATCTAAATAAATCCATAAACAAGATATAAAGTATTGGAGGACAAAAATTCCTCATCTCATGTGTGAAATGAAAAATCATCTACCTTCAGCATTTTTCAATGCATAAGAACACTACCTCATACACCAAGTTGAGGAGATTGAATTGTGCGGACCTGTGCACTCAAGGTCCATGTGGATGGTTGAGAGGCACTTGAAATTTATGAAGGGTTTGGTGAGAAAATGAGCACGTGCTAAGGGTTCCTATGATGGAAGAATATATGGTATACCAAAACATATTGTATGTTAGTGAATATCTTCCTAAGTTAGCGTCAAAGCTCAATTTACGTCGCATTTGTGATCCGAACTCCAATAACAATTTTGAAGGGGAGTACCTGAAGGGGACAGGTAGATCGAGGAAGGTGAAAGGTAATTATTAGCTAGTGGATGTTAATTATATCGTACATATTCTAATTGCATATTCAATTTATTGCATCAATTAAGAGAATATACTTTGTTCAGAAAATTTATATCTGTCTTGAATTTTAATGTTTATTGTCATCATGCAGTTGGCCGAGAATGGGATGCAATTCATTTATACATCACAAACAATCTTGATTGGATGAAGGTATGGATTGAATGATGCAAACAATCTTTTGATGTATTTGTAACTTCGAAATGTATTCACTTGTATATTTCATGTATTGTACCCCGATGTTTATTCTGGGAAGTATCTGTAATGTAATTGAGTCATGTCATACTTCGATGTTCCTATCGAGAGGTTCTATAATCTAAAAAATTCATGTCAAGCCATTGTGGGAAACCCTCCTATTGTTCAAGGGTTAAAGTTCCCGCAGTTGCGGGGCCCTAGGGTTATTAGACTCTCCTAGAGAAGTCAGCCCTAGTGAGTCATTGTCAAGTTGGGAATTAGTATAAATAGAGAGTGAGCCTCTCTATTTATCACACACTCACTCACACTCAGTTGTAGTGCATAGCTAAGGAAGAAGAAGTTGTTAGGGATAGAGAGAAAGAGGCTACTACTGTCGAGTATCATCTTACTATTTTTAGGGATTTGCTATTGGTGTTGATTCTATCTCTGAGGAAGTTGTGGGTTTTTCTCCTTTATGGTTTCCCCGAGGAAAATCTTTGTGTTCATTGTCTTAAGTCTTTGATTGTTGTGCTTGTTATTCTCTCAGTTAAGATCCTAAGTTAATGCTATCTTAAATGATAAAAATATAACATGGTATCAGAGCTAACCTGAGAAGAAGACACTATGCAATTGTGAAAACTAGGGCTTCCTACTTTTTGGATATCTCTCCATAGTTTTTCAGCAAAATAAGGTTGGACTGACTCTCCTCCCCAAGGTGCATCTTTCTGTTGAAACAGAATCTGATTCTGAGCATTTTCAATTTTTGACCCAATACTACTGTCGAAAATTAGGGCTTTCCACAGAAGTGGAATTTTTGAGTGATCCCGGGCCTGGATTGATCTCCTCCTCAAAATTGAAGTTTAGAGATCAAGATCAAATCTTTTGGTTGAACATAACTCCAGGAAATTCAAACCCTAATATGCTCCTGAACCAGCACTGCAGAAATTTAGCTCTAGATCCAGATCCGACATCTTGAGCTAGTAAGATCTAAATCTTTTGTATTTCCATTTAAGGTTCTCGGTTAAGATGTCTCATCATACCAAGCTTGATGAAAATCTTGAGGGGGCTAATAAATTCTGATCCTGGAAGTATAGGATCTCCCTGGTCCTGGAAGAAAATGAGTTGGACTCCTACATCAATAACGAGATTCCAGTTGTTCTAGAGGGAGATGAGGCTAAGGCCTTCCACAAGAAGAATTTGGTTATGGCTAAGAGGATTATTGCTGATTAAATTAAGGCTGGAAGATGAACTTGAGGAACTAGTTGAAGAATGTGCAGATCTAGAATGCGGAGACCATACAGTCATACTTCACAAGGGTCTCCCAGATCAAAGAACAACTTGAAGCAGTGGATGAAGAAGTGGAGAATGCAGAGATTGTAATGACCACCTTGAATGGTCTCCCTAGGACATGGGACTCATTCATTCAAGGGATATATGCTAGAAATAAGTTAGTCAAGTTCAGCAGACTATGGGAAGAATGCTCTCAAGAATAATCTCAAATAGCAGCTCGAGAAGAAAAGATGGGAAGTGAAGATCAAGCTCTCATAGTACAATCCAAGAAAACCAGAACTAGCCACCATAGAGGTAAGAACTCTCACCAAAGGAGTAACTTTATAAAGCCTAGAGATATGTCTAAGTACATTTGCTATACATGTGATGAAAGAGGACACTTTGCAAGAGATTGTCCTAGAAAAAAAAGTAGCTCTCACAAGAAGAAGAGAAACAAGAGAAGACATCATGCTCATGCTGCAGAGGATGATGAACCTTCCACAAAGAGAACTAGACAAGACAGTGATGATTCTTCAAGTGATGAAGAATATGTTCTAATTTTTACTCTCACGGGAACTATCATACATGGAAGCAATGATTTTCTTATAGACAATGGTGCTTCCAAACATATGACAAGATTCAAAGAATCCTTTGTTGAACTATCTGAACGAATCACCTCACAAGGTGAAACTTAGAGATGACTACTAGTGTCCAATAAAAGGTAGTGGTGAATCCTCATATAAGCTAGACTCTGGAAAGTCTATCAAGATTAAATATGTATTGTTTGTACCTGTACTAAAGAAGAACCTCCTCTCCATATCTGCATTAGATGCAAAAGGCATGACGGTTGCATTTGTAGATGGCCAAGTCCTCATATGGCCAAAGGGAAATTCTTTCAATGATGCAGCAGTGACCGGGGAACAAGAAGGACGACTATACAAATTGAAGGGCCAACCAGAACAAGATTTGGTTCATGACTCGATAGAACCAAATGAGCTTTGGCATAGAAGGCTTGCACATGTGCATTACAGAGCACTACCACTTGTAAGCAAATTTGTTGAAGGACTCCCAGAAATGCAGACAAAACATGAAGGTATATGCAAAGGATGTGTGAAAGGGAATAGCACAAAGAATACATTTCCATGTAGTGAGAGCAAGGAAAAAGGAATCTTGGAAATCATCCACTCCAATGTATGCGGACCAATGTCATCCAGTTCACTAAGTAGGTATGTATACTATGCTTCTTTTATTGATGATTTTTCTAGAAATACATGGATATACTTTATGAAGAACAAAGATGAATTATTCATCAAGTTCAAGGAATTCAAATCCTTGATCGAGAACCACACTGAAAAGAAGATCAAGACCTTTCGATCAGATAATGACAGAGAATTCACATCAAATGAATTCAAAGAGCTATGCAAAGGCTCAAGGATTAAGAGGGAGTTATCCACTCCATATAATCCGCAACATAATGGGATTGCAGAAAGAAAGAATAGAACGATCATGGAAGCAGCAAGGGCCATGCTTCATGATCAAGATCTTCCCATGCATCTATGGGCAGAAGCTACCAGAACAGTGGTATATGTATAGAACCGTACTCCACATAGAGTACTCAAGAACAAGACACTTGAAGAAGTCTTCTCCAGTAAGAAACCAGAAGTCAGCCATCTCAGAATATTTGGTTGTCCTGTATACATACACATTCTGAAAGAAAATAGGACGAAGTTAGATCCTTCAGGAAAGAAGGTATATTTGTGGTATACTCTAAAATCTTGAAGGCTTATAGAATATAATTCCCAAGATTCAAGAAGATTGACATCAGCAGAGATGTAACATTTGATGAAGATTCATCCTACATCAAATCCAAGAAGAGACCGGCTGAAGAACCTGAAGAAACAGAAGCACCTAGAATTCATGATACAACCATGAACGAATAAATTCAATAAGAGGATCAAGAATTAGAAGAACCTCAAGAACTTGTGGATCCACCTCAGGAGAAAAATCCTCATAAGAGGAAACCTGCTTGGGTACGTGAAATTATCCAAGGTGCAGAAAGATATGGAGCTTCAAAAGAAACACACAGAGGAAGGAAGAGAACTAGGTCCTACTTCAGTTATGTAGCCCTGCTATGTGACATTATTGATAAAGAACCTTCCAAATATGAAGAAGTGGTAGAAAGGAAAGAATGGAAGGATTCTATGATCGAAGAGTATCAATCAATCATGAAGAATGATGTTTAGGATGTTGTCTCAAGACCAGAAGGGAAGTCCATTGTAACTTCCAAATGGATCTACAAGATCAAGCATGCTGCAGATGGTAGCATAGAGAAATATAAAGTAATATTTGTGGCTCGTGGCTTCTCCTAGAAAGAAGGAATAGATTATGAAGAAAATTTTGCACCTATAGCCAGATATACTTCCATCGTATCAGTACTTTCTCTAACTGCAGTGATGAAATGGAAGATACACCAGATGGATGTCAAGACTACTTTCTTGAATGGTGTAATGGAAGAGGAAGTGTATGTGGAGAAGCCACTCAGTTTTGAGACACATGACAGGGATTCTCATGTGTGTAGATTGAAGAAAGCCCTGCATGGTTTGAAACAGGCATCCAGGACATGGTACAAAAGAATTGATGGATTTCTATCCAGTTTGGGCTTTACCAAAAGTAAAGAAGATTCCAACCTTTACTACAAGGTTGAAAAAGGTAACCCAGTGATAATCCTATTGTATGTGGATGATATATTTGTAACAGGTATGGATGGGTTGATTAGTGATACGAAGAGGAATATTGATGCCGAGTTTGAAATGAAAGACTTGGGTATGATGCATTATTTTCTAGGCATGGAGGTGTGGCAGAGTACAGATGGAATCTTCCTCGGACAAGGGAAGTATGCAGTATAGATCCTGAAAAGGTTTAGGATGATGGACTGCAAGGCCATAACCACACCTATGGCATCGAACCTGAAGCTATTGAGTGATGCTTCATCAGAAGCGGTTGATTCCATGATGTATCGTCAAATGATTGGGTCCTTAATGTATCTGACAAACACGAGACCAAATATTTTCTTTGCTATGAACACCTTGAGCCAGTTCCTGACAGATCCAAGACATGCTCACTTGATTATTGCAAAGAATATTCTAAGGTACCTGAAGGGTACAGTTGATTATGGGCTCAAGTACGAGGCAAATCAGAAGATTAACCTAGAGGGTTATGTTGATTTAGATTGGGCAAGCAGTGCCATCGATAGGAAGAGCACTTCAAGATGTTGCTTCAGTATGGGATCAGGTATGATCTCATGGTTTAGAAGGAAGCAGTCCTGTGTCGCACTGAGTATAGCTAAAGTAGAGTATGTCGCAACTGGTTCAGCTAGTTGCGAGGCAGTGTGGCTGAGAAAGCTACTGTCTGATTTATTTGATCTCTAGTTGGATGATACTAGTATATAGTGCGACAACCAGAGTTGTGTGAAGTTGTCAGAGAACCCAGTATTCCATGAAAAATCGAACCATATCGAGATCAAGTATCACTATATCAGGGATATGGTGTAGAGAGGAGCAGTGAAGCTCCAGTATGTTATGACGAAAGAACAAATAGTTAATGTGTTGATGAAGCCATTGGCTAGAGTGAAGTTTGAGTACTTCAGGGAGAATCTTGGTGTTCTCCAGATCGAGGTTCCCTTTAAAGGGAAATTATGAAACCTAGAGCCATTCTGACATGGTGAGAGGATTAGGTTCCTTCCATGGTCAGATGTAAGGGCTGAGCCATTCTTTCATGGTGAGAGGATTGGTTCCTTCCAAGTCAGATGTGAGTGCTGAACTATTCTAATGTGACTGTAGGATTGGTTCCTACATGATTAGATATAAGTGTTGAATGCCATTCTTGGAATGGAGGCACCTGGTCAGTTACCATGAATACTCAGTCTGGGACTAAGGGCCATTCTGATATGACTGAGGGATGTAGTCTCACATGATCAGATATAAGGGTTGATGCCATTCTCTGGGAGAATGGAGGCACATGATCAGTTAACAGGAATCCTCATTGTGGGACTGAGATCCCTTCCGATGCAATGTTTTTGAGCATGGTCAGATGTAAGTGCAGAGCCCTTCCGATGCGGTGTTTTTCAAACATGGTCGGATGTAAGTGCATATCCCTTCCAATGCGGTGTTTTCGAACATGGTCAAATGTAAGTGCAGAGCCTTTTTGATGTGATGTGTTCACACATGGTTGGATATAAGTGTTGAGACATTCTGGCACGATGTGTTTACACATGGTCAGATGTGAGTGCTGGGCCTTTCTGACAAGATGAGGTCAAATGTGAGTGTTGGGCACCTTTCTGACAATATGAGGTCAGATGTAAGAGTTGGGTAGGCCATTATAACTTAGGGTCAAATATAAGTGCTGAATACCTACATGAAGGCTAGGCCTACAACCAGCATGAAAAAGGGTTGGCTCTGTAGAACTTCCTGTGATGAGAAGAATCAAGAGATAGAACCATTCTGAGATAGCACTGATGATGATGATCCAGATCAAGTGATGATCTAAATGTGATGATGATCCAGACTTGATGATGATCCATATCAAGTGATGATCCATATTTGATGATGATACAGTGATGATGATCCAGCAGTGATGATCTAGCAGTGGTGATCCAGATCCTGTGATGAAGAATAAGAAGAATACTTGAATATGAAGACAACTTGAAGATGAAGAATACTTGAAGATGAAGACAACTTGAAGATGAAGATGACAAGATGATCCAGTCGATACAGAGAAGAAGACCAATGCTGAAAATTGTGTCGAAATAATACCTTCCTAGTTAAGAGGGAGTGTTGATGTATTTGTAACTTCGGAATGTATTCACTTGTATATTTCATGTATTGTACCCAAATGTTTATTCTGGGAAGTATCTGTAATGTAATTGAGTCATGTCATACCTCGATGTTCCTATACGGAGGTTCTATAATGTAAACAACTCATGTAAAGTCATTGTGGGTAACCCTCCTATTGTTCAAGGGTTAAAGTCCCCGCAGTTGTGGGGCCCTAGGGTTATTAGACTCTCCTAGAGAATTCGGCCCTAGTGAGTCATTGTCAAGTCAAGAATTAGTATAAATAGAGAGTGAGCCTCTCTATTTATCACACACTCACTCACACTCAGTTGTAGCGAATAGCTGAGGAATAATAAGTTGCTGGGGATAGAGAGAAAGAGGCTACTACTGTCAGGATATCATCTTATTATTTTTGGGGCTTTGCTATTGGTGTTGATTCTATCTCTGAGGAAGTTGCGGGGTTTTCTCCTTTATGGTTTCCCTGAGGAAAATATTTGTGTTCATTGTCTTATGTGTTTGATTGATTTGCTTGTTAAGATCCTAAGTTAATGCTAGCTTAAATTATAAAAATCTAACACAATCGAGCCATAGAATATCATGGGAAGGTGTGGATTCATTGGTAAAAGCAACACATCACAATGGAGATACAAATATTACAGAAAGGGAAATCGATTTAGCATGTGTTTTGAAAAATAAGAAGGCAAGAATATTAATCAATCACTCTAAATTGGTTATGTTTCAAATTACATTTTGACGTACATGTTGTTCTTTTCCATGTATGGCTGCATAAACATGCAGTTAATCATAAATATTGAATTGTTATGTAATATTTTTTAGTATTTCTTGTTGTAGGTAAAACACCAAAAGGCTATGGTCTACAATTAATGGTTGTAGATATTGCATCAAAAAATTGGATGAAGCAAATAAAACATCAAATTGTGGGATATCTACAGTCTTTGAGGTGACCAATGTTTCATCTAGAAGTGACAGACATCCAGAACTCTCAGAAAATTGATACTATGGGTATTTGGAATATATTCTACAATGTGACTTTAAACCCTTCAAGGTAGTTTTGTTAGTTGTCAAATGGTATAGGTTACGATTGAATAAACTTTATCTCGATAGAACTATTATTGAACATGATGATGGATTTACCATGGTAAATACAAGTTTGTTTGAGCCAAGAATACAACCCTATGTTCTTCCAAGCCAATGTGAATAGGTATTTTACTCAAAGGTTCCAAGTAAAGCGGGCTGGTCATTTGTAGTGAGACACAATCCAAGGGGAAGGATGGTAAAGTATAACCTAGACGAAGTTAATGAAGAGGGTACTCTAGAAGAAGAAGACGATGATGAAGAGCATGATCAACATGATGAGTTAGATGATCATGATGATCCAACAGTATATGTCCATGAATTAGTTGAATCATATGATGTAGCAGACAATGCCCATGAATATTATATCGATAATGACATGATGATTGTAATTGACTTAGATGACGATGATGATATGGCCAATCCTTACATGTTGACTCTAAATCTGATGATACGGATGATGACTTGGATGAAGAAGATGATAAAATCTATTGAAAGGTAAATATTTAATTAGACCTATTATTTTATCTTTCTTTTTTTTTAAAGAGTTACTAACATTAATGAGATCATATATTTACAGATGGGAGAATAGACGAGGCTAAAATAATCTTCATCATCATCATTGTCTTCATATTCTTCATCGTCATCATCATCATGTTGATTTTCATCGTCTCCATCATCGTCGTCGTCATCAACATCATCATCAACATCATCATCATATTCATCATCATCATCTTCATCATCATCTTCTTCATCATCAACATCATGTTCATCATCATCATCATCATGTTCATCATCATCATCATCATCATCATCGTCGTCGTCATCATCAACATCATCATCCATCATCATCATCATCGTCATTGTCTTCATCATCATCGTCTTCATCATCATCATCATCTTCATCATCATCATCATCATCATCATCATGTTCATCATATTTGACTTCATCATCATCATCATCATCAACATCATCGTCGTCATCATCGTCGTCATCGTCGTCATCATCTTCATCATTGTCGTCTTCATCATCATCATCTTCATCATAATCATCATCATCATCATCATCATCATGATGTTCATCATCATCATCATCATCATCAACATCATCATCCTTCATCATCATCATCATCATCATCATCATCATTATCATCATCGCCCTCATCTTCATCATCATCATCATATTCATCTTCATCATCGTCATCATCATCATCATCGTCATCGTAATCATCATCATCATCTTCATCATCTTCATATTCATCATCATCATCATCATCATTTTCATCGTTGTCATCGCCGTCATCTTCATCATCGTTATCTTCATCATTTTTGTAATCTCACAGATCACAGAGGGTTACCAATAATACACATGGAAGCATATAGACATAACAGACACAAGAGACAAGAATATAGATAAGGAAGTAACAAATTATATTATAACATGAGGGTCCATACATACACAGAACTGAACCGAGTTCTCATCTAGCTCAACAGCCTAATATATATGATTTATAAACAGTTACATATAACTACATGTCGGTTCGGTCAGCCAACATGACCTCATGCGGCCGACCTAATCTCCTAATTAGTCAGCTATTCAACTAGTCGGCTCACCGACTAGCTCCTCCAACATCTCCCCCAGGAACAAAATCTTTCTTCGTCCCAAATAAACAGGGGAGGTACTTCAATAATGCATTGTCTGAGGTAGTTACTTCAAGTATTGTTTTTCTTCATGGACTATGTAGTCAGATGGTTGGTCGTTTCTGCACGCATATTTCCACAATTGCTTCTATTGTAATGGCTAGTTGATGTTGAAATTATGTCCAACTCTGTAGTACTTTCTGGATGTCGATAGTCATTGTTGTGATGCTTGACAGAGTTGACATATTTTCTTGGATGGAAATGTTTGCGATTCTTTCCATGTTGGGTCCCATGAATTGAGCTTTTTCTTCTGCTATATCCAGTAGTCTCTTTATCCTTGGGAATATTGTGTCCAGCTTGTCGAGGCTCGGTAGTGATTGATGTACCCACTGGTGTGCTTGTTTCTCTAGTTTTATAGTTTGGTTGTTTCCAATACAATCTAGTCTTGTATTGCACTTCTCATTGTTTCATCAATGCCTTGCCTCTTTTCTAGCACTTGGATTTGCTCATGAATCTGGCGGGTCTGCTAAAATACTTGTCCATAGTAGGTAGGCCAATCACGGAGTACTTCAGTTGTGATGATAGACTCTTCCAAGTTATCTTGTAGTACTTTGTGAGCTTCTGAGAATGTTGTATAATGCTGCCTTAGTAGTCTGGATGTTTCCTCTTTTTTATCTTCCTTTGTATTTTGTAGGTGTATTTGTAGGGTCGACACCACACTTTCAAATAGTTGGTCTGCTTTTTCCAGTGGTTTTTCGGTGTCGGCCTCAATTGGTTCCGATATCACTATTTGAATCAAACTCCTACATTTTGTCAGAAAATCGATTTCCTCTTTCTTAGTGTTGTCAATCTACTCTCATTTAGTCTGGTTTCTTATTGCTACTTCTGTGGTGATAGTTTCTAGGAGTTGACCCAACTCTCCATCTCTGAGTTTCTTTGTGTCGACTGCAGTAGTCGATCCAAGTTGGCTGATGTGGATCACTATTGGCCTTTTTTCTTTGTGGTGTTCTTTCTTCTTTTTGTCTTTTATTTTTCTTTTGTGTCTATCTTGGTTTGTTTGTTGTTCTGCCTGTGATTCTATAAGTGGTATATTTCCCTGTGGTTGGTTTTCTGGCTGTTGATCTTCATTGGTTGGTGGAATTTTTGGTTGAGTTTCTTGGGTGGAACTTGTAGCTCAGTGTGTATTTGGGGGATTTGAGACAGGTGGTTTAGGATTTGGCAAATGTTATGGATTGGGAAGTGGTGTTGGAGATGGTGAATGGTCTGGTGTAATTGGTGTAGTGGGGATATTTTTAGTCGACAGTGGATCTTCAACTTCTGGTGTTGAATTGGCTAGATCATCAAAAAATAGGTTGTCGATCACCTTGTTGATTGCTAAAATATCTTCCTGGTTATCTTCTTCCGCGTCTCTTGATGGTTCATTGGCTGGTATGGGATTTGATACATCTGATGGGGTAAATGAGGAAGTGCGGCTTGCGACAATTTGAGATGTCTTTTCGGGGTTCCTTAAGAATATGGACTTGATAGTTCCCATAGATCTTGGTTTCTGGGGTATTTGGCCAATCTGCTGAGAGAGGATATGGCATGGTCAACTAGATTCAATTAGTGGGCATTTGGTGGTAATTTTATGAACAGAGGTGAGTAGTTTGGGTAATTTTTCAATGAATTCCTAGAAATCACCATCATGGTCAAATCGTTCTTTTAGTGTTTTTGGCATAGCATTCTTACAGATGTCGATAGGGCTTATGGTGGGTATCTGTGGGGTATCCTCTTGTGTGATCTAGGTTGGAGATGGGGGTGGGGGTGTAGAGACTAGATCAACAATGTTCTCATCGACTGAAGTAGTTGCAGTTTTTACCTTTTTTTATCTCCCTTGCTTTGCTCCTGCGTCGACGAACCACATGAATTGTGTTTCGACCAATATTTTGTTTGTTGCTACATATTCTATGATGTCGATGATAGTAGCCAAAAATTCTTCTTCGTCCTCTGATTCATATAGGATAAGCTTACACTTCCCCTTCCCTTTTTCCTGAATTGCCTTCCTTTTCCTTGAGGTTGTTATTTCCTTTGCTATTTTCCTCAAGTTTTCTTTTGTCATAGCATATTATGGATTATCTGATTCGATATATTCTTCTATATGCTCTTCTCCTTCTTCCTGTCGGTGAGCCAGGATGATATTTTTTTCTATTGGTATAGCCATCTGATGTTTAGTCGGTGTGATTCCCATTTGGATAGATTGTGGCACAGTTATCAGTTGAAGTCTGTTGGTATCCTCTGTCGGTATATCTTCCGACATGAAGGTACCGATATATAAGCGAAGTTTGTAGTCCTCCTCTTTTTCCTGGTCGGTCAATGGATCTTCAATTGGTTGGTTTATTTCTTTTGCTTTTGCTGGTATCAACAACTTAGTATTGGATTGTCGAGCTAATTCTTGGAAAATCTCTTCGACTGTTGGATAATAGTCGAGACATTTTTCTTTTGCTCCCTGCATGTACCAAACTGCAGTGTGGTTGAGCTCTAGTTGAATGTGTGTAGTTTTTGTTAGGCTTCTTCTGATGTTCAGAGGCACCCTCCACCTAGTTGTCTGGAATTTTAAGGTCTAGAACCAGATTTCCAGCATTACTTTTCCATTTTCTAGTTCTTTCAGTGTTCCATTCTATGAAAATGGTTTGAACCTCCACATGTGATATTTTCCAGGTTCTTAGAACTGCTTGTCTCCAACTGGACACAAGTGGTACATTGCTATCCAGATTATCAGTGATGGGAACATGATAATCCTGGCTGACTCTTGGCATTTCTCACATATGGTCTTGAGCATGCCAACAACATACTAAGCCCAACGATAAAGTTTCCCTATGCATGCTATTGTGTCAACTGATTCCAGCATGTCTACTTTTAGATCACTTACTCGACCTGTAGGGGTGAGTCCTGTTGCTATGATTTTGGCCACAATTTGCGGCGTCAGGGCTTGTATTTGACAGATCATTATCCCTTTCAAGTTCTTCCATGTTGGTGTTCTTGTTAGGCATTCTACCAGTCCTTCTTTTATGCCAATAGGAACAGGGTCGCCCTGGTTTGAGAGACCAATAAGCTTGTATATGACTTCACCGAAAGTTTCTACTGGTCTGTCGAAGTAGAATTTACCATTGTGATACCGAATGATGATAAATTTTACTGGTGTTTATTTTTTTCCTCCAAAACTCACCATGAACAGTGTGTTCATGTAACTCATAATGGTACTATGGCTTATCTTCCTTGCTTCTTGTGTCGTTTTCTTTTCCACATAGGCCCATTCTTTGATTTCTACCCAGGTTTTTTCCCATGAAGTTTCTTGTACCTTGGCATTTTTTATGTTTCTTAATATTCTCATGAGTGGGGTTTCGGTGGATTGTAGTTCTTTTGTTTTTGTAGCTGCAGCTCTGGTTTGCTTTGGGGCCATTTTGTCGGTCTCTTGGTCAGCTTTTCTTACAGTGTCTCTACTCTCAAATTTCTGAATACTTGGTTGCTTTATCTCTTCAGAATATGGTAAATGATCTTTTTCTGGCGTGGTATTAATAGGTGGAGTAGGTGACGATTCTGTCGATGGAAGTATTAATGGCGAAAATGATGGTCCAGCACGGTCTATCGAGTTTGCGTTAAATGCAATTTGATTTTGGCACTCCTTCTGACCATAGTCATGAAGGCATGATTTGACCTTCTGAGTCATCAGATCATGTTGATCATGCGGGTGATCGATGGCGGTATGTCAATGGGGTTGGTTTCATTTTTCGAAGTGTCATTTAGTAAATCTTCTGAAGTTTCCTATCATTTTGGTTTACGATTGTTGGATTTGTTTGTTTTTTTGGGGATTTTTATATTTTATAGGTTTTTTTCTGACAGTTATGGTCGTTATATATATTATATATATATATTTGAACTTGTTTATTTCTTGTACCATTTTAGTCGGGCACCATTAACAAGTTTCCAAAATATTATGCCTTGTAATGTCCTTAGTCGGACCGATCCATTGGCATGAATTTCTTCGACAACGTAAGGTCCCATCCATTCTGTGTGTAACTTTTTGGGTTTTCCTTTTACTTGACTATTGTACAGTAGGGCGAGGTCCCCTACTGACATACTTTTGTTTTTCATATTGTGATCATGCCAAGCCTATCGCTGCTATTTTTAAATTTCTTGATGTTGTAAAGCAAGCATTCGATGTTCTTCTAGCTTTCTTAGTTGCATCAATCGGTCCTTCCTGCCTTCTTCGACATCAATATGTAACATATCTACTATGATAGGTGTTTGCTGTCGAAAATGTAGTGGAACGATAGCTTCTTGGCCATAGACTAGTCAAAACGGTGTTTGGTCAATCGAACATTTGTATGATGTTCTGTAAGCCCATAATACTGCAGGGATTTTTTCATCCCAATCATCCTTGTTGGTGTTGCATATTTTTGTTAAGCCTCTTGTTAATGTTTTGTTGAATGCCTCTATTGCTCCATTCGACTAAGGGTGATAAGATGTACTGCGTCAGTGGTCAATTTTGAACTGGTATGTTAGTGCTTTGATGGTTTTGTTAATGAAGTGTGATCCTTGGTCACTAATTAAGGTTAGTGGGCATCCAAATCTAGTAATTATGTTTTCATACATAAATTTAGCATCTATCTCACTAGAACATGTGTCGACAGGTTCTGCTTTGGCCCATTTGGTTACATATTCTACTGTCATTATGATGTATCTGGCACTTGTTCTTTTGTTGGTATTGGGAATGGTCCTATGAAATCGATGGCCCAGATTTCAAATGTCATGATTGGGTTTACTGATATCAAGTGCATTTTTGTACTAGGAAGAGGTCGATCAAGTCGTTGGCATCAGTCGCACTGGCTAACAAAAATTTTGCAATCCTTGTATAATGTCAGCCACCATAGCCCCGACTATTGGATTTTCTTAGCAATTGTATATGCTTTAAAATGTCCTCATGTCGGTCCATAGTGTGCTTCATACATGATATTATCTCTTTCGTGTTCTAATACACATTTCCTGAGGATTTCATCCAAGTCGATTTTATATAAAAATCTGTTTGTGAGGCTGTATGGTGTAGCCTTCATAGCTAAGATTTGTTTCTTTTTCGTGCTCATGCTCTCTTGTGCTTGACCATTTTCTAGGAATTGAGCTATTTCCTCTAATTATGTCGGGACAGCTTCTATTCGAAATAAGTGTGCATCCATTAGGTCATCTTTGACTCCTGTTGGGTCCTCTCCTGTGTTGATTCTCGACAAGTGGTCAAGTTCGACATTTAATTTTCCTGGTCTAACAATGAATTCGAATTCAAATTCTTGGAATAGTAGTAAACATCGATAAATCCTCTCGTGGTGTAAAGGTTTGTTTACAAGGTATTTCAATACTTGGTGGTCAGTATAGAAGATGAAAGTGTTGTCTAGTAGGCAATGTCAATACTTATGTAGTGCAAAGACCATTCCTAATGCTTCCCTCTCTATTGTCGAATAGTTTCTTTCTACCTTGTTTAGTTTTCTACTGCTATAAACTATAGGGTAATCCATTCCATCGTCCCCTGGTTGTGTTAAGATCGTTCCTATTTCTAGGCCTGATGTGTCAATATGTACATGAAATTTGATCGACCAATTCAAGAATCTAAGGATAGGTGCCTTGACTAGTTTCCTTTTTAATGTGTCAAATGATATGTTACATTCATCTATCCAGTCAAACTCCTGATCTTCTCTTAATATTTATTCCAGTGGATAGGTCATATCTGAGTAGTATCTAATAAATTTCCTGTAATATCCTGTGTGTCCGAGTAGTACCCTAACTTGTTTTGGGTTCACTGGTGGTTTCAAGTCGAGGATAATCTTTATCTTTGCAAAATCAACCTTGATTCCTTCTTTGCATACAATGTGCCCTAATAGTATCCCTATAGGAGTTAGAAATATGCATTTCCTTATGTTAAGAGATAACTAGATTTGTCGGCATCATTCCAACATGAGCCTTAGCCATTTACAGTGATCTTTCAGCATGGAGTAGATTGTCCAATCATCAAAATATACTACCATTGTTTTGTAGATATATTCTTGAAATGTTTTGACAACAATTCTAGAAAATACTGCATGTGTGTTTTTGAGACCAAAAGGCATAACTTTGTAGGCGAATGAGTCGAATTCACATACGAATGTCGTATTTTTTTGGCTTTATTTGGCTATTAGTACTTGGTTGTACCCTGAGAATCTGTCTGTAAACGAGTAGCATTCATGTCCTGTGACTTCATTTAAGATTTCATTTATGTATGGTGTTGGGAATGGGTCAGTTAGGGTGACTTTGTTTAATTCTCTGAAGTCGACACAGATCCTTAGTTTCGTTGGGTCATGTTTCTTTGGTTGCACGACCATTGGCATTCCCCATTCCAACATGTCAATAGGATAGATGATTCCTTTTACGAGCATATTGTCGATCTCTTTCTTTGGTTTTACGACCATTGGCATTTCCCATTTCGACTTCTCAATAGGATAGATAATTCCTGTTGCGAGCATATTGTTGATCTCTTTCTTGACTATCTCTTTGTATTTATGAGCTAATTTGTATGGCCTCTTCTTTACGGGTCGGGCATCAGGTTTGATGTCAATATTCATTTCGCCCATTTCATGGACTAGTCCTTTTATATCTTTATATTATCTAGCAAAGACATCCTGGAATTATTTCACGAGGTTTATTATCTCCGTCGTTTGTTCTTCATTCCAGTAATCGTCATTTTTGGTCGATCATCATTTGATATGTCAAATTATTTAGTTTTGATTTTGGCATCCAACCATTCTGGTGCTTTAGCTTCATTGATCAGTTGACTCCCTTCTTTGAATTGTGAGAATGTAACAGGAAATTCTGCTACGGTCATTCGGTTGGTATCTTCTTTATCGGTTGTGTCGACTTTAAGTACTATGTGAATTGGTTTTGTTGTTTTTGAGTGATATGACTTCCATCGAAAGCTTTTCCCTTCTAGATTTTCGTTTCCATTTGTAGTCTTGTCGATTGTGGTATTATATTGGTTTGTATTTTATTACATGGGATTTTTGGTCGATCATAGTTTTGTATCAAACTGTTGTTCCCGGTCAGTTCTATAAATGCTTTTATTTGTTTTGCAGTTTCGACTAACTTTTCATTCTGTGGTATAAAACTGAAGTCCTTAGTGAAGTTCTCTCTAAGTTCATGCCATTGAAATGTTTTGCCTCATGCTTCTTCCATTTTATACCATTTGTTTGGTAAGTCTACTAGCATCGAGGGAAACAGGTGTGGCCATGTACGTTCGTCTTTATACCCAAGTCTTCTACATTCCCTTTTGCATGTTCTTATGTGCTCCTCTAGGTCTTTCCCTTTGATGAACACAGGTATTTGCGCATGTTTGGTTAGCTTATTTCCTCTGAATATTTCTATGAAGTAAGTCGACACTGTTGTCCATGTCTGCAATCTTGATTGATGGGTATCCCACCATTGAGCAGCTTGTCCAGTAAAGGTTTCTACCAATACTTGTAGTCGGCCATGTTTACCTATGTTTTTATATACTTGTTCTATATGCATAACTACGGATTCTCTTTCTTTATACCTTGGTATCTGTCTAATACTTATATTTGTTGGGGTTAAGGTGGGATATTCCCTACTTTTCTTTTTGAATATTTTCAGGATGATGGAGACTGAGAAACATTGATGCACTAGTTTGTTCTATATATCCTGAATGGTCCAACAACCTCTTGCTTGGGTCTCATAGTTTTTGACTTCCCAATCATATAACTCTATGTCTGAATTATATCCTACTGAATCTTAATTTCCTAAGTGAAGCTCACCATAGATATTGGGTTCAGTGTAGTCTTCATTATTTTGTATTTGATATAGTTGTCCAATGTCAACTTCTTCTTCAATAGGTTCTATTCAAGGTTCCCCTTGGGAAGGATGGATAGGTACTATGACTTTCTGTCCATTCCCTTTTAGTTTTATCCTTTCTTTATCTAGAGATATTGATGCTTTCATTTTTCTTTCCCAAGTTCGACCTACTAAAGCTGGGAAGGAATTGGATCCTTCCTTAGGGTCAATAATTTCAAAGTCAAATGTGGTCGATATTCCTTTTATTATCGTATCGACATTTCTCCAAACCCCGATGGGTTCGATCGGACCTTGGCCGGCTAACTTGAGGTATATTCCTGACTCATGTAGTTGAGGTCTGCCCAACTATTCCCAAGTGTCACGATTCATAATATTTACTTGTGAACTGAAATCAAGTACAACTTGTTGAACATGGTATCCTTCGATTTCTAGATCGACAAGTGGGTCAGCATCGCTCTTGTCTTTTTGGTTTAGACTGCATATAATTTTAGTTTGTTTTCTATATTATTGTTATGCTTCATATTAAACAATAAGTCAATGAATTGAGATATTGATTTATCATCATGTACTAAGCGTATTAATTCTTTAACTGTGTTTTGTCGACTGCCATCGGCTTCTTCCTGTCTAGCAAATTCCTTAAACATATTTGTTGCGTCGTTATATAATTGTTTTTGTTTAGTCGGGTTAGGATAATAATTCTTTTCTTTGATTTTACTTATACGTGGATTATCATTCCCATTTTTTGTCCCTTATCGGGTTACTATATGCAGGTTCTTTGTTTTGATTACATCATGTTTTTGAACACACGACAAGACATTAACGTTTTTCTTTTTATTAATTTTGTCGAGCATGATGGGACAATCCTCTAATAAGTGATCACCTACACCACAGCTAGTACAAAACTTTAGATCATTTATATCCTTGTATGGACAGTCTGCATAGTGATGGCCTTCTTTGTAGCATGTAAAGCACTGGATGGGTCGTCATGGTCGATTGTCATGATTTCCAGAAAATCATCCTCGACTTCCATATCCTCCATGACGGTTGTCAAATAGGCTCTCATATCGATGGCCTTCATATATTTGATTATTTGGCTCATTTTGATCATTGCTTCACTGGGTGTTATCGTTATTCTGTGTGATTGTGTTCGTCTGGTAGACTGCTTGGTAATTTTGTCAGTTCTTTAAATTTAGGTGGCAGTCAGTTGTTGCGTGACTTTTTACCTCACAGATTGCACACAAAGATGCTTTTCCATTTTTCATTTTATAAGGGAAATGTTTTGTTTTATGTTCTCCATGTTCTTGCCATATGTCACATAAGCATTTCATCTGAACAAACCGAACATCATGTCGACTTATGTCTTACCGACAATTATATTTAGTGTTTTCGGCTGTGGAGCATTTTTTGCACTAGACATCCTGATTCTTGAGGTTCATCTCTTTCAATTATTTTTGCATGATTTCTAGTTGTTCTTCCAGTCTAGTATCAACGGGATATGCTAGGATATCTTCATCCATCTCTACTTGCAGAGCTTTGGTAAGTGCGTCTTCATATGTTTTAAACGTCTCCAAGCTTATGTGCCGTCAGATTTTCTATGATAGACCTGCAAGAAACCACTGAATTAATAGTTGTTCATCAATTACATATTTTAGTTGGCTAAGAAGGTCCTTCCATTGTTTGTCATATTCCTGGACAGACTCTGCTAGCTTCTGAGATGTTGTTTTCATCTTTTTGGCTGCCAGATATTTTGCATATGGAGTTTTAAAGAAAGACAAGAATTGTGCTTTAATGTCTGCTTTAGATTCTTGGGGAGTTCTCTCTATATAGTTCATGTACCACATTAGTGCTCTTTTCCTTAGTGCACTGGAAAACTGTGCCATCTATAGTTCTTCAACCGTAACTTGATTTTCCTCCCATATTGACTCACAGACAAACCAATGTCATCTAGGATCTTCGTCACCCTCGTATAGAGGGATATGTGTTGATCCATGACCCATGTCAGTATCGATATCGCTGTCTCCTCCATGGGTGGCGGTGGTGGTGGTAGTGTTATATTTTGTTTGTCTTGCTATGCAGAGCTATTGTTAATGCA
>LPNX010281846.1:412040-445193 GCA_001517045.1 Pseudotsuga menziesii
TTTCCTCTCCTTTGTTTGATAACTTGATAAATAAAGAGCTCAAGTCCCTTTTGCATGCATGCTTGAATATGGTAATGAATTCTAATTGAATTCTTTGTATATGTTATGGAAGTGAAGAAAGAAGAATGTATCCTTTATATCTTATGGAAACTACAAGCTACCATGAAACTAAATGTTTTTTATTTGTTCTTTGTATCCTTTTTTATAGAAATACTTCATATATTTACAGCCACACCCACTTGAGGGATTTGAACTTGGGTCTCCACATTAATAGAAGCATGTTCACTTTAGTACTTGATGTTATACCAAGCTCAGTTGTTTCCTTGCATCCAAAATATCACCAATTTAGAATCCCCGTGAGTTTTTTATATTTCTCAATCCTTCTTCTCTTGCTAGGTTCATGAGGGTGATGGTTTCTTTCAATTCTATAAAAACAATTGTGCTAGGTCTTAATCCACACCCAAAATGTTGTTTCTTTGAGTATGATATGTTTAGAATACTCCCTACTCCACTTTGCATTGGATCCCTATTTGTTTCCCTATCAAAGAAACCATGTGGGTTGTTTGCATTTATGTAAGGGTTTACTTGCTTCCCTTATTTTCTATGTTTTGATAGTTCGCATACCATGCCAAAATCGTGCACATATAGTTGGTGCTCGCAGGGTTCCAATACCTATCAAGAAGCATAGATAGTTGGCCTTCGCAGGGGCTCCAACACTCTTCTTTGGGAGGATTTAGGTCGAGCTCCAACTCTCCTTCCCTCTCATTAGAGCTCACAAAGGTCACAAAGTTTGCCACGGAGGTCACAAAGGAGGTAAAGTAGTTGGAAAAGGAGGTCGAGGAGGTCAAGCAGTTCATAGAGCAGGTTGGGGAGGTTAAGGAGTTTTCAGAGGTCACATAGGTCACCACGGAGGTCACGAAGGAGGTCAAGTAGTTGGAAAAGGATTTTGAGGAGGTCAAGGAGTTCATAGAGCAATTTGGGGAGGTTAAAGAGTTTCCAGAGGTCACCATGAAGTTCGTAACATAGGTCGAGGAGGTTAAGGTATTCACATAGGAGGTTAAAGCAGTTGAGGAGTTCATAGAGGAGGTTGAGGAGGTTGAGGAGTACACATAGGAAGTCAAGGAGGTCATCGAGGAGGTTGAGAATCCACAAAGGACACAATTCCTCCAAAATTAGTCAGTACCCACACTTACTTCACCTTAAATTTATGAGTTTGACATAATGTGCTACAGAGTTTGGTTGGACGCCATTTTTGTGTGAAATGTGCCTTTAATTCTTCACGAATCCACATTTTTCAATCATCATAGATATGAGCACAATGATCAGTCATTGTCTTCCCTTCCCATAGGTGTATAATATAAGACTACGTGCAGAGGAGAGATATAATACGATGTTTAAAAACCCCTTACCTCGATTAATAGTTGTGCCTAGTAAAGGGGAAATCGATCTGAAACCAAAAAGACACAGACATTTTCCTTCCTGAGATTCCTCACATGTTTGGGTTCCAAGGATCTGAAACCAAAAAGACATAGACTAAAAAATTATACAAGCCTCAATAGACATAGACATATACCTAACAGTATAACAAGTATCTGAAGATATGAGAAATTATGCCAATTAAAGACCCAAATAAATATTGAAAATAAATCCCATTCAGAAACATCCTATATTCTCATACAATACTAGCTGACATGTTGTTTTTGGAGTCTGAATTTTTTTGACATTGCAGAATATGGATGTTGTAGACATTGTGATTGATGACTTGTTTTCTTCAATAACCACTGCTAATATATGGTCATTTATTTGTGCACGTAACTTTCACCCAAATAATAGTTAACAATGAAGGCTTTAGTTTGAAAACGTTTGTTAACCATATCATTAGTGGTGAAGTAATATCGAATGTCGGGAATACTTCTTTTATTTTGCAAAAGTCTTTTGTCTTATATATATTAAGACAACAACAAAGTACACAGCATAGTCCCTCACAACACTGAATTTCCTCCTTGTCAACGAAGGAAGGCAAGCATATCAGACTGGGCTCCCATACTAGAGGATGCAATGTACCTTCTTTCTAAGTAAAAGGATTTTTCACAAACTTGAGTTGTTGACCCATCTAAAAAATCATTGAGATTTGAAATCCATTCTATTGAAATCCTTTTGAGAATCTTCACAACTAGCTTTACATTTCGTTTTTCATAAATATCATAGAGTTGTGATCCAGAGGGCATGCCAAATCCACCACTTCATCTTCTTACATAGATAAGGCTCACCGTAAGAGTTGTCCTCTCCAATGTCTAGGATTATAGAAAATATCATGAGCCCACTGTGGTCTGTTGAAATTGCAATCCGAAAATATGTCTCTATTATTTTCTTTCTTTCCATAGTAGATGCCACCATCAGTCAAGCTAGTTCCATCAAGTCTATGTTAGTTATCTAGGCCTTCGAACAAAAGCCTACCACCCAAGCACCCTAAGTTTATAGCCCTTGCAAGTTGTCCAAATGGATTAATCCTCACTCACCATACTTCTTCATTATCTTTGGCCAACCATTTAGAGTTCAATTTCATATTGATACTAGATTTGGCTCAGATTGAATTATATAACAAACACAATTCAAATAAAATGATAAATCTATTAGTGTGCCAAATATGATCTTTCCACATTGGTTGATTCCCCATGTAGAGCAGCTTCAAATATGCTCAATGAATCACTTAATATATTTTTTTTCTGGGTAAGTGGGCTAATGATTATTATTGAAATTTGAGAAAGAACCTACTGGAACTATCCATCTAGGAGAACCAACTATGATTTTATGGAACCTGTAATTCTTTCCATTTGATGAGTAGCCTACCATGAAGAGAAACTATCCAGAATGATAGAGTCCCTATGAATGGTCTCTTCCCCCCTCCCTCTATGTTCCTAAACAGAAAAATGACTCTCAAAATAGAAAAGGAAAGGGGAATTATAAATTGAATTGGAATGAAAGGTCACACCAATCCATGGCCCATCTTGGGAGGGCCACCACTGTCTATGACTAGCTTGGGGATGTCACCACAATCCATGACAAGCCCTATATGGCTTATATAGTCACGACCCGGCCCTTAGAGGGCTTACACAGTAATTCCCAACTTCTAGATGGTATATATAGTGATAGCCCAGCCTAGGAGGATCATACACACTCATGTCCCAGCTACAAATAGGTCACAAACAAGGTATAGCAACCCCAAAAAATTTTAAAAACCTTAAAATATGCCCTAAAAATCCCTAAAATAGTCCAAATTTTTCCCTAAAAGCGCTAGAGGCCTCTTTCCTTTCTCATCTCCTACCTCTCCTATTTTCTTCCTTTCCTTTTCCTATTTCCTTCTCCTCTTCTCTCCTTTCATTTTGGACTAATCCCACTTTCTTTGTCCCACCTCCAAGCCTCTCGGTCTACCTCATTCTACCCACGACCTTCCACCAACAGTCCAAGGGATACCTTTTCTTACCCTTAGCACCCTTTCCTTGGCCTTAAAACAACCTCGCATGCTCACATTGGCCCTCGGCCCTCTTTGGTTCCAGGATGTAACAACCTTATTCTAGAAATATACAGTTTGCAAATCCATTTTGTAGACTGTCTCTAAACACTACCCTAAGCCTCCACCTGCACACAGCAAACAAACAGTTGGTTGAGGTTGAAATCACTAATAAATAGCATATTTTGGATGCACACTTCCTAAGGAACTTCCTACAGTACATTTCATACCTAATATGCAAACACATGTTGTTCTCTTTCCTTTATTGACATGAATGGACAATGTTACAACTGAGTGGTAATTGCATAATGAAATGAGGGATGTTACATGCATTTGACGGGACTGTCATAAGTGTTTGGTGTTGTGTTTGGATATATGATAGACATAAAGGATTTATCTATTTGCTAATTATAAGTATCTCAATTTTAATTGCAACTACCTATATCCAAGGGCTACCAAATCAACCCTAGCCCATCACTTGCACACTCACCAAGGTTGCTCCCCTCTCTTATGGAATTTAATATTATTTTGGAGGATTTGGTCCATCATTTCAAACGTGGCAGAGTTAATCCTTGATACTTATATATTATCCCAAGAACATGGTTGTGTGGTGGATACTTTATGATGGAGTTCTATATCAAGCCCACTTTTTGCACCCTTCTCTAGGGCACACCTTCTTTGGATTTGTTTTCAGTAAGAGTTTGATTTGGTTAAGAATGAAATGGCCCTTTGCTCACATGTGGCATCATTTAAGAAGAGGATCACTTCGTATTTGAGGCTCTTTGTGCACACATCTGTAGGTCACACCACTCCAAGAATCCTTCCACGTCATCTAAGAAAGAGTGCTCATGTTAGGAGAGGACAAGTGGCATGTTGGTGAATATGTCAACCACATTTTAACTCTTCAAGGCTAACATCCTAAGGTTTTGGCCTCATTTTATTAATTTTTGTGTTGGTGCTAGTTGGATGGAAACCTACAAAAGAATAGAAGATCCTCATTTGCAATGTGTTTCTTCCATTGTGGAGAAATTTCCTAGGCCATTGGGTTGAACGTTGAAGATATATTTGCAGATTTGGAGCTAGATTTTGGGATATTCAAGGCTATCATTTTTCATTATAAGGTTGTTGTCATGTACTATTTTTTTCTTTTCCTGGCTGAAAAACACTTCTGCTAATATAGTGTTTATTAGCCATCATAGGAGGTTTGTGAAGATTGATATGTTTGTCCTCTTACGACTTGATAATATCAGGTCTGAATTGTGCAATGTATGGACTAATTATTCAATGGAATATTGTCTCTTTATTGGATATATTCAACTTTAATGTTATAATTTGAGGCACATATATAATGGAATTGTTGTAGTATATTTTTTATCTTTTTACATTGGTTGTAAGTGGAAACTGCAGACCTGTTATGGCCAACCCTTAAAAATAATGTAGAAAAAGCTTGACATTCCTAATCAGGGATTTTGGCTCAAGTGAAAGATATAGTTTTTCTAAGCCTATGAACAAGGAGTTCAACAATCAGCACCATTGACATCAGGTTACATGGAGGGATTGGTGCTTTTTATTCAATGTCATTCCCATATTCTCATACAAGGTAGAATCCAAGGAAAAAGCTACAATCCTGCCAATCATGCATTCATAAAACATTTTGTCTATTGAATTCCTACTCTCCATGTAAAGTTTGATGAGGTTGGAACCACTATAAAAACCCTAGGTCCTTCTCAAATGGACTCAAACCCTAGCATTTCAATTATACTCTAGGTTTTGTCTTTCAAAAACCCCAATCCTTCAAGTATATTCTAGGTATTGTCTTTCACAAACCCTAGCACCTTCCTTCCTTGCATAAAGATAAGTATAAAGACTCCAGGCAGGGTTTTCTTCAAGTTACAATTGATCCAATCAACTCTCACATGATTCTACATGAATACTAGAACTAAAGACACTCTCCTTAGGGATCAAGTCCCAACATATTATAGATCCGAAATTTACTTATTAACAACAGAATTGTTACATCCACAAATATGCCATCTTAGCTTCTATATACTTGTCAAATCACTCAACAAAATTAGCTGTCTGTTTATGATAAATCAGCATGCCAAACATACATAGTGTTAGATTTTTATCAATCAAGCTATCATTATGATCTTAGGATCTTTAACTAAGAGAATAACATGCACATCAATAAAACACAAGAGAGAAGAGACACAAAGAATTTTCCTCGGGGAAACCATAAAGGAGAAAACCCCACAACTTCCTCAGAGATAGAATCAGCACCAAAAGTAAAACTTGAAAACATAAAGATGATATCACAACAGCAATAGTCTCTCTCTTGTCCCAGCAACTTCTGCTCTCACTCATGCACCCCAATGAGTGAGTGTGTGTATGAGAAATAGAGAGGCTCACTCTCTATTTATATTCTTTCATTCACTTGAAAGCCACTCCAACATGTCAGCCTCACTTAACAATTACTTACTAGAGCCGACATCTCTAGGAGTGTCTAATAACCCTAGTGCCCCACAACTTGTGGGGACTTTGCCTCCTCTGACCAACAAGGAGGGTTATCCTCAACACAACGGTGGGGACTATTGCCCTGAATTACAATGACTCACCTAGGGTTGACTTCTCTAGGATAGACTAATAACCCTAGGGCCCCACAACTGTGGGGACTTTAACCCTTGACCAATAGGAGGGTTACCCACAATGACTTGACATGACTTTTTTACATTATAGAAACTTCCCGGAATAAACATCGGGGTATGACATGACTCAAATACATTATAGACACATCCTGAAATAAACATTGGGGTACAATACATAAGATATATGGATGAATACATTCCGAAGTTACAAATACATCAACACTCCCTCTTAACTAGGAAGGTATTCTCTCGACACAATTTATCAGCACAAGTCTTCTTCTCTGTATCATCTGGATCATCATTGAGTTATTTGTCATCTTCATCTTCAAGTCATCTTCATTTAGATCTAGATCATCACTCGATCTAGATCATCATCACTCGATATGGATCATCATCACTAGATCTAGATCATCACTCGATCTGGATCATCATCACTGGATCTAGATCATCACTCGATCTGGATCATCATCACTGGATCTGTATCATCACTTGATCTCGATCATCACTACAGGATCTGGATCATCACTCGATCTAGATCATCACCACTGGATCTGGATCATCACTCGATCTAGATCATCATTGATAGATCATCATCACAGGTGTTATCTCATGATTCTTATCATCATAGGAAGTTCTACAGAGCCATCCCTTTTTCATGCTAGTTGTAGGCCTAGCCTCCATGTAGGTGTTCTTCAGTGCTTATATCTAACACCAAGTCAGAATGGCCCGCCCAGCACTTACATCTAGCCATGAGAGGAACACATCCAACACCATGTCAGAAAGGCACACCTAGCACTCACATATAATCATGTAGGAACCAATCCTATAATCACATCAGAAAGGCCCAGCACTCACATTCACCAGCATGATAGGACATAAGTACTATCATCTGTGAAAAGGATCAACACTTACAACCACCAGCATGATAGGACACAACTACTATCATATGTGGAAAGGCATAGCACTCCCATCCATCATCATGGTAGGACACACCTACTACCATCTATGGAAAGGCACAGCACTTACAATTAGGAGCATGGTAGGACACACCTACTACCATCTGTGAAAAGGCGCAACACTCACATCCACCAGCATGATAGGACACACCTACTATCATCTATGGAAAGGTCGACACTCACATCCACCAGCATGATAGGACACACCTACTATCATCTATGTAAAGGCTCTGCACTTACATCTGATCATGTGGGAACACATCCCTCAGTCACATCAAAATGTCTCTCAGTTATAGACTAATGATTCTTGGTACCTCACCAGGTAGCTCCATTCCAAGAATGGCGGTAGCCCTTATATCTGACACTAAGTCAGAATGGCCAGCACTCACATCTGACATGGAAGGAACCAATCCTCTAACCATGACAAAATGGCTCAACCCTTACATCTAATCAAGTGGGAACACATCCCTCTATCACATTAGAATGGCCATGCACTCATATCTCATCATGTGAGAACACATCTCACAGTCATATCAAAATGGCCCTCAGTCCTAGACTGAGTTTTCCTGGTACCTCACCAGGCAACTCCATTCCAAGAATGGTGGTAGCCCTTATATCTGACACCAAGTCAGAATGTCCAGCACTCACATCTGACATGGAAGGAACCAATCCTCTCACCATGACAGAATGGCTCAGCCCTTACATCTGACCATGGAAGGAACCAATCCTCTCACCATGACAGAATGGCTCAGCCCTTACATCTGACCATGGAAGGAACCAATCCTCTCACCATGTCAGAGTGGCTCACGGACTCATCACTTACCCTTGGAAGGAACCTCGATCTGAAGAACACCAAGCTTCTCCCTAAAGTACTCAAACTTCACTTTGGCCAATGGCTTCATCAACACATCAGCTATCTGTTCATCCATCACAACATACTGGAGCTTCACTGTTCCCCTCTGCACCATATCCTTGATATAGTGATACTTGATCTCGATATGCTTCGACTTGTCATGGAACATTGAGTTCTTCGACAACTTCACACAACTTTGGTTGTCACAATGTATACAAGTAGCATCAACTAGAGATCAAATAAATCAGAAAGTAGCTTCCTCAGCCATACTACCTCACAACTAGGTGAACAAGATGCAACATACTCTGCTTCAACTGTACTCAGTGCCACACAAGACTGCTTCCCGCTAAACCAAGAGATCGCACCTGATCCCATACTGAAGCAACACTCTGAAGTGTTCTTCCTATCGATGGCACTACCCAATCTGAATCAACATAACCTTCTAGGTTAATCTTCAGATTCGTATCATACTTGAGCCCATAATCAACTATGCCCTTTACAACCATCAAGTGAACATGTCTCAATCTGTTCACAGCAAAGAAAATATCGGGTCTTGTATCTATCAGGTACATCAATGAACAAATCATCTAACGATACATCATGGCATCAACTGACTGTGATGAAGCAACAGTCAATAGCTTCATGTTTGATGCCATAGGTGTGGTCATGGCCTTGCAATCCATCATCTTGAACCTCTTCAGGATCTCTACTGCATACTTCCCTTATCCCAGGGAGATTCTGCCACACCTCCATGCCTATAAAGTAGTGCATCATATCCAAGTCCTTCATCTTGAACTTGGTAGCAAGTCTCCTTCTTGTAACTTTAATGAGTTCCTCTTTTCTGTCAGGAACAACTCATATAACAGGAGCATCACTGATCTTCCGCCTTCAACCTTGAAGCAAAGGTTGGAATCCGCTTTACTCTTAGTAAATCCTAGAGTCATCAGTAATATGTCCATCCTATCATACCATGTCGAACCTCAATATATTATGTAGTCACTCCCTCTGAAGCAGAGCATCATACTCCCTCTGTCTTCCGAACTCTATGCACTGAAACATTCTGGTACCGAAGTGACAAGTAGCTTCCTATGCTACTAATATTCTATGTATCCATCTAGTGTATAGACTTTCATCTTCAACCTTGTAGCAAAGGTTAATATCTTCATCAAGCTCATCATGTATGTGTTTCAACTCCCACTGGCTACAAATGTCTCTTCGTAGTCTATGTCTTCTTTTCATGAGAAGCCTTGTGCTATGAATCTTGCCTTGTATCCCATGATGCTTCCATCTACTGCATGATGGAATTACTGCATCCTAGACATCATTCTTCTTGAACTGGTCTTCCCTTTCTTCTTGGTTACTTCTTTATAGCTGGAAAGTTCTGCATCAATGATGTCGCTGCATTTGTCATATTATTCTTCATCTTGAATTGTCGTCACTTGTTCTTTGGAACAAGTCTCATCCTTCTTTTATTGTAGGCGATTATGTATGCGATATTTCCTACAAGTCAAATGCATTAGTTGTATGGTTAGAAACATTTCATAAGACATTCATAATGGAAAATTCTTATGCATAAATATATGATCATGCAACTATTTTAGCCAATACAACATTCATCC
Organism: Pseudotsuga menziesii; assembly: GCA_001517045.1. Classification (NCBI taxonomy): domain Eukaryota; kingdom Viridiplantae; phylum Streptophyta; class Pinopsida; order Pinales; family Pinaceae; genus Pseudotsuga; species Pseudotsuga menziesii. The sequence goes on from LPNX010281846.1 coordinate 421,625, forward strand.
ATATCTCACAGAAACTTTTCTAGATTCCTTCCATATCTACTAGGACAACATTGAGATTGTGCACTAATCCAATATGTCAGCAAAGAGGTTTCATTCTATATAAGTAGCAATGGAGAGTTGTGTAGCACCATGAGCTACTTACCCATCACATGCATATTAGTAGTATACTTTCATTAATGCAAACATTCTATCATGCATAATACATTAACTGAATATAAACAAATGCATAACAAAACAATATCATGAAATGACAATTGAATACTTATCTTTATTTGTTTCGTGAGTAGACTCCTTCTTGATCCTTCAGCTTCATCGTCTTCTACATTCATAATAGCATCGTTTCTTATCCAAATGCTAAGATGGATAAGAGGTTCTTCAAGAGTTGATATCTTCATGTTCCTAATTGGTTGAGGGATCTTCTTTGGATGGTGAGAGCTTGATCTTCAGTTGCTTCCATCTTCTCTTCTCTTATTATGAGTTGAGCTTCTTCTTCTTCCTAGAGTCTGTTGAAAGTAATCACTTCCTTCTAGCACACATTCTTTGAATGAATGAATCCCATGATCCTGGGAGGCCATTCAAGGTGGTTATCACCACTTTTGCATTCTCCACTTCTTCTTCTACCGCTTCAAGTTGTTCTCTGATTTGAGATACCCCCGTAAAGTATGACTTTATGGTCTCTGTATTCTGGATCTTCACATTCTTCAACTGTTTTCTCAAAGTCATATTCTAATTTATGTTCTTCCCTTCAAATAGCTTGGTCAAGGAATTAAACATCTTCGGTGTATTTAGGGAGGACACTTGTGGTACAATGTGATCCGTGATTGAATCAAAAATGATCTTCTTGGCCTTGACCAAGTTCTTTTGGTGTAAGGCTTTTAGCCTCATCTCCCTCTGGAACTGGAACCTCTCTACTCATGTAGGTGTCCAATTCATTTTCTTTAGAGAGATCAAATACTTCCATGCTTGGAAGTTGTCAACTTAACCAATATTATCATCAATTTGATGTGATAGATCATTTTGAAATGAGAACCTCAAATGAAAATAGCAAAAGATTAGATCTTACCAATTTTGAGGTGTTTGTCCTGGTTCTAGAGCTAGATGATCTAGGGTTTGTCAGAGAAACCCTAATTTTCAAAAATTGGAATATTTTAGATCTGATTGGATAGAAATATATATATCTTCAATTTGTGCTTTCCAATGTATTCCTTTTCTGAAAACAGTGGAGGGAAGCTCTTGGAACAGGAAGCCCTAGCTTTCCAATTTCCTCTACAGAAATTCCTGTTACTGTTTCTTCTGTATCTCCAAATATACTGCTCCTCTATGTCTAAAACTTCGCACTAAGGTAGCCTCACATGTCCCTATTCCAACACCATAGGTTTAATCAAAATTGGTTTCACCAATTGGGACTTATGATCATTTTCCCAAGGTGACCTGTTACAAGACTTTTCAAAATAGCAAAGTTGTACAAACTTCCACATGTCACTGTTTCATCTTTGGGGTCTGAAAATTAGATCAAAGAAATTAAAGTTCGTTCCCATTCTAGAAAATCTTCAGAAATTTAATTTGGACCTTTGTAGCTCAATATATAGCAATTCTCCCCAGGTGTCCTGTTTAGGGATGGATTCTGGAAGAGGTTGGAACCCTAACTTGGAGGAATCATATCTCCAATAATATAGTGAATATGAGGCTGAATTTTGGATACATTGTACATCAGGATTTTATCGTCGACATCTGAAATTTTCATCTCTTTACACTTTTCCAATCCCTAGATATATTGAATGTACCAAAACTTATTAGTTCTAGTATTTGAGGGTTTTTACAGCTCGGGATCAAACTAGGGTTTGAATTTCCCAGAGTTTCACCCAACCAAAAATCTTGATCCAAGTCTCTAAACTTCGATTTTGATGAGGAGAAAAATCCTATGTTGGGCTCACTCAAAAATTCCTCTTCTGTAGAAATCCCTAATTTCCCGTGCCAAAACTGAAAATTCTCGGAATCGAATTCCACTTCGACAGAAAGATGCGCCCTTCAATGGAGAGTCATCCTAGCATACTTTTGCTGATGGATTGTGGAGAGAGACCCAAAAAGTAAGAATCCCTAGCTTCTATAGCTGCACAATGTCTTCTTCTAAGGTTAGCTCTGACACCATGTTAGATTTTTATCATTCAAGCTAGCATTAATATCTTAGGATCTTTAACTGAGAGAATAACATGCACAGCAATAAAACACAAGAGACAAGAGACACAAATAATTTTCCTCGGGGAAACCATAAAGGAGAAAACCCTGCAACTTCCTCAGAGATAGAATCAGCACCAAAAGCAAAACCCGAAAACATAAAGATGATCTCCCGATAGCAGTAGTCTCTCTCTTCTCCCAGCAACTTCTCCTCTCACTCATGCGCCCCAATGAGTGAGTGTGTGTATAAGAAATAGAGAGGCTCACTCTCTATTTATATTCTTCCATTCACTTGAAATCCAGTCCAACATGTCAGCCTCACTTAACAATTACTTACTAGAGCTGACATCTCTAGGAGTGTCTAATAACCCTAGTACCCCACAACTTGTGGGGACTTTGCCTCCTCTGACCAACAAGGAGGGTTATCCTCAACACAACGGTGGGGACTATTGCCCTGACTTACAATGACTCACCTAGGGTCGAATTCTCTATGATAGTCAAAGAACCCTAGGGCCCCACAACTGTGGGGACTTCAACCCTTGACCAATAGGAGGGTTACCCACAATGACTTGACATGACTTGTTTACATTATAGAAACTTCCCAAAATAAACATCGGGGTATGACATGACTCAAATACATTACAGGCACATCCCGGAATAAACATCGGGGTACAATACATAATATATACAGATGAATACATTCCAAAGTTAAAAATACATCAACACCTAGAAACTACTCATTCACCATGAGAATATACTTTGAAAACCATCTCTTTAAGTGCACAGTCTGGACAAGAATGTACACTTGACATATACATAAAAATGAAGTTACAAGTACATACCAACAAATTATCACAAGTTGGTACAAAATAGTCCTTCAAGCTTATCCACAAGCTAAGAGACTCCAATGCATCCAAACCCTAGCTAGGTGTCTACCATCAATATAAAACACTAATGAGCAATACAAAGGCCTAGAAATGTATCCCACCAAGCTATCTAGACACACCAAAAGCCTTAAAACAAGTTAGCACCAACACCAACGAGTCCATTCTTGATATTTCACCAAGCTTGCATCACACAAACTCTCCAAGCAAAGTGCTCCAAGACTCCTCTAGGGTTTCTTTGCCACAAACCCTAGGTCCTTCTCACATGGAATCAAACCCTATAACTTTAAGTATCCTCTAGGTTTTATCTTTCACAAACCCCAACCCTTAAAGTATATTCTAGGTTTTGTCTTTCACAAACCCTAGCACCTTCCTTCCTTGCATAAAGACAAGTATAAAGATTCAAGGCAAGTTTTTCTTCAAGATACAATTGATCCAATCAACTCTCACTTGATTCTACATTCATAATACAACCAAAAACAAATACTATCTCCTCCCTTCATATATAATAGGTGAGGGAGGCCAACAATAGTAAAGTGGACTAAATCCACAAGCAACCTAATCTATTGTCAAGATATGGTCTCCTCTTGAAGTGCTCTTTGTCCAAGGTGTACACATGTCAAGAAAAGGATCCTCAAGGGGTGTTCTCTCCAAGAATAGGTTGCATTTACATAATCCTTTTGTAAATACCACCCATATAGGGATTGCAAAACCATGGAATGGTGTGACCTTACCTATCCATCTTATGAATTGGATAGGAATTATGACAAAATTCCACCATAAAGAAGGGGAGTTGGTTAGGCATGGTTGTAAGGTTCCCAAAGCTGTTATGGGTATTGATTTGGATAAGTTAGAAGGTTCCATAAATTATAAATTCAATGAGAAACGTTTGTTGGTTGAGGCTATTATGCATGCCTCGCATCCCCCATCAAGAGTATGTTTCTATCATTGGTTGGAGTTTGTTTGAGATGCAACTTTATATCATCTCATAACAATACATCTCTTCTTTAATTAAATTGGCCTTCCACCTGGATGCTTTACTATTTCGTGTTGATGCAGGAGTATATCACTCTCATCAAAATCTTCAAATTGTTATTCATACATTAGGGTCTTGATATTTCCCAAGGGAGTGGATTCTCTTAAAGGAAATTAGTGTAATTTTTCAAAGTTTGTAAATAGGTTTTAGGAAGCCTAAAACCATGCATAAATATATGATTTTCGTAGACACTTGTTTAAATATCAATAAAATAGTTAATGACGCATTGAATAGATAAGGATTGAGTTATTCGGATCATTGGATATAGGGGTTGACTCTGTTATTAAACATTTGTTACAATTTTATAACATTTTTTTTAGGATTTTGTTGTGATGAGTTGGAATTTTATCTAAGTTATATGTAAGCCTACGTGTGTAGAGTAAGGAGAGATAAGTGGCCAAGAAAGTTAATAATCGTGACAATGTAGAGTGAAGAAGTGACCTAGAATTTGAGTGATCAGGTCAGTGTAATGATATAATCTCTCTTAATGTGAACTCATTTATAGAGGTTGGAGAAAGTAATGCATTTCATCGAATATCCGACATATATGCGATACTAACGACATCTTCAATTCGTTTGTTATATGACTTTAGCCATGTCTACAGGGAGCACAATATGAGTGCAGACCGTTTATCCAAGGAAGCATCGAATATGAAGGCTGGCCTCCTCTCCTTCTTTTAACTCTTAGAAGGAGAAATTATTGAGGAAGGCATGATACAGTTATGTTAAGAGATTTTTTATTTATGTGGCATAGTCTTTTTTGGTTCTTTCGACTATGGGATACATTAGCATCTTTCTTGTTTTATCTAGGGATATAGAGTTTGTTTTCATCCCCTCATGGGTGTGTTTTCTCCACCCTCGATGCCTCCTTGGATAAGTTGTTTGGGCTCCTTGTGTTATCCGTGTGGTATTGCTAATTCATTCATCTTGGGATTGTGGGTTTCATCCCTCCCCTTGGGAATGTTTTTTATACTTGTGATCTCCACTCGTGTATGGACTGACTTAAATTCAAGACTATGTAAAAGTTACCTTTGATTCACTATTGAATATCAAGGAACACCTCTTTTTCTTCTCAAAAAAAGTTACAAAATATTTGCAAATGATTTTATTAGATGTATTGAGATCCATAAACTGGTTCTTTAATATTTTTGGGTGAGGAAACAAAATAAATTTAAAAAGGTACACCTAAGAATATTGTAAGAAAACATAGTTTGTATTTTGAGATAAATTTCCTGAAGTATTTTCTATGGAAGGACTTGATATCTATATCATGTTAAAAGACTATGTGATGAACTGTTATACTAGGGAATTATTGATATTTTTCTGGCCATGGTGTGGGTAGAACCAAACAGGTATTTTTCAGACATGTCCTCCTTCAGTGAGGAGGGTTTGGAAAGGCTAGAGAAAAGTGAGACATCTAGTAGGTCTACAAGAGTTAGATCAACTAGATGTCAGAGGATATATAGAATTGCACTGTCATCATTACATGGATTGGGGTTGTTTTCCATGGATGGAATAATGGTCGAATACGACAAATGTACAGAATTTATCGAGTATTTTGGACCCTCTTACAACTACGATGATTGGATGAGCTTGGTACAATATACACGAAGTATGCGTAGATATGGGTTGTCAGCAAATTATTTACAACTGAAAGACAAATATCAAAATAAAGGAGCAACATTGTACATTGATGGAAGGCCAAAAATAACTGGGAATATTGCGGGGTTTATAAACAGTACACAACCAGGGTCTACACTTAAGCAACCCAACTGCATATTTGAGGTGCGTGAAGGAAACCATGTCTTTGTATGTTCCATTAAATCAATAGTTGTTGGGGAAGAGTTGCTTATTAATTACAATTTGAATCGAGTAGATAGAAACACGGTTAGTATGGATATGGTACATCCAACAATTTACCCAACCTTTTATTAATTATTTTAACATCTTTAGGATTATTCGTTAGCATATAATTATAATTTTTAAATATATTTCATATGTTGACTTCATATGGAGGTGATGGGGGGCACATCACACCAGTAACATATGATAGTAGTACACAATCCATGAGGCAGCAGGTATACATCAAAATGTTATGTTATTAAATTGTTTTAGTGAGTATTTTGATTTCTTTAGTGTTGACTAAATTGTCATTGATGCCAACATATGTGTGTCGGTGTGTCTTAGTGCCCCTTGAGGTTCCCTTGAGGGTTTCATAAGTGTATTTTTCAAAAGATACATTTTGACCTTGTCCAGGCCCAAGTCTGAAGCCCTTGGAGCCCTTGGGACATTGCTAAAAGCCCTGTACACCCTGTAGATTATTTAAGTACCCCTAAAGATGTCTTATGGTTCCCCATTCATTTCTTTGGATTCCCCAGTACCACAAACTATTCCCTAGTACCCTAGAAATATTCCTTGGTGGGTTGAAGAAGTGTAGAATTTCAAAGAGTCCAAATGACTCATTATGTGGTCATTTGTGTTTTTAATGAGGTCATGGTACCCTAGGAGAAGTCTAGGCACCCCCACGCCTTGGTACCCTTGATATGATAAGTATATGGTGGAGGCCTCCTCATTATTTATGTTAATTATGTGTATGTGAATAGCATTGAATCTCTCATACCTTTGATGATTTCCATTAAAGCCTTTGACCATGGAAACTATGCATAAGCTAACATGGTATTTGGCACCTTTTTGTGTGGAGTCTTGATGTCCTGTACAAATTGAAGAATTTAAGGGTATTAGACCAAGAATTTGCACATAAACCCATCATAGGGAGATATTCCTCTTCAATCATTTTCTCTGATATGTGGAGCATCTTCTAACTCCTTACAGTTGAAGAGATATGAATTTTTGAAGTTGGGGTACCCCACCTTTTTGGGTGAGCCGACTAAACAAAAGACAATTTAATTATTTGTAATTTTGAATTGAATGTCGGCTCAAGGTAATATTTTTTCTCCATAACTCATATAAATATAATATCAAACATTTCATTTTTTTCATCCTCAATTCTCTTAGGAATTTCGCACATTTGGAGAATACTGCGAAATTTTCTGATAGAAAAATTTCTGGGCACCTTCACTAAAATTGGCATATCTTTCTCATCTGGAATCGGAATTACAAAATTCTTGGCTCGTTGGAAAGCTTGTTATGAGGGATATTTGATGACAAGATATATAGTTTCTTTTGGTTTTCCTACTATTTCTTTATCTTGTGATCTTCAAAAAGGTATGGTTCATTCTGATGGGTTTCTCTTGTGATGACACATGTCTCTCATGGATATAGTTCATTTTTTATCTTAATATGTGAGCCTATATATTGGTATATATATTTGAATTCATTATGGAGGCTATGATGATGATGTTGCATACCTTTATGTTATGATATGATACACTTTATGATGATAATGCATGTGATAATGATGTACACTCTATGAAGTTGTTGCACTCCTATACAATATGATGTACATGCATACCATAGTGGGATGATGCTCTCCTATGCATTATGATGTATACTTGATGTTGATGATGCATATGTGTTGCACACTTAGATGATGATAATGTATATTAGATGATGATAATGTATATTTGATGATGAGAATGCATACCCTATGATTATGATGCATACTGTTAACCCAAAAATCCCCCACTAAACTCTTAATGGCCTACACCACCCAAGGACACCATCTCACGACACTCATATCCCTCCATTAGACCCCCACACCCTCAAAATAGCCTAAGGATGAAGAAAAGGGCTTAAAACCCCAAAAAGGAGCCCAAAATAGCCTCCTAGGAGCTAAAGCCCTCAAAAAGGGGCTAAAACCCTAAAATGGGCTAAAGTTAGGGCGGAAGGGACTAAAAGCCCAAAAAAAGAGGCTAAAGTCCTGACCAAGGGCTTAAAACCCTAAAACCCCTTGGAAAAGCTATAAAAGGAGGGTGGGGGGTCACTCTCAAAACACTTCTCCCTTGCATATTGTTATGCTACCCATGGATGCCTTGAGACACATTTGTCTCTCAAGCCACCCACACTCCCTCTCCTCCATTTCCATTGAGCCATTGCTCCCCATACAAGAGAGAGGAGTGCTTCCACAAGCTAGGGCATGGTGGCCCATTTCCACTAGAGAAGGTATAGCCTGTCTTTCATATCTTGTTTATTTGATTTTTTGTTGTATTTTCTTTCTAACCCTTGTTTCCATTTGCAAGTTTTATTGTAGCTTATTCTTTGCTTGCAGTTCTTTAGAAGTGGAACCCTAACCTGTGTTTGTCGAGGGTTTCACCAATGCTTCCATCTTTTCCATCTTTGCTTAGTTGACTTTACTGCCATTTACCTTACATTTTTATTTTCTGCTCATAGTTTAGCTTTCGTTTCTGTTATTTACATTACGTTTTCATCTTCTACATTTACCCACTAGCAAGAACCTACCCTTCTATCCTATAGATAGAAGGGATTCATTCCTACCACTGTAGTAGGGATAAATCCTTACTACAGAACTGGCGACCATACCAGGTCGATCCCACAGGATCCCTAGGTTTATTTTTCAAAGTTTTAGTTTTTAGTTCTGTTTTTTGCCCTAGTTTAGTTTTCCGTTAAATCTAGCTTAGATTCTTGTTTATTTACATTTCTAATTATTGTTGAGCCTCCTCAAGGACAATCCAAGCCCATTTGGCCACATTTCCAATTACTGTTGTCCATTCTATGGTTTGCAAATCACTCAACTTTGCAAAAACGGCTGAACCGAATTTCTAAAAATTCACCTGTGTTTGGGCTCGTTTTCTGCCCAAACAGTTGAACCATTTGTGAATCTGCCCTTGGTTGGGGGTAAAAGGGCTTGTTTTTTAAGTGGGTTTTCAACTGTTTGAGGTAATTCCTCACGGTTTGATCAGAATCCACTTTGCAAAAAAAGGACTTTTACAGGTGCGCGACCCATTTTTGGGCTTCACTGTTTGCTTTCATAGGGACTGTCAGTGCAGCTCAACCGCCTCTGTCCAGCACACCATTTTAATTTCAATTTCTATTTCTGTTTTCAGCAATTTATTTCATGAACAATGTGTAAATTCCAAGTAAACATTAATGTCTTAATAAAATGAACCTATTCTAACTAAAATTAACTTAAAAACATACTGTCTTGCTTCCCCTTCCTCCTCTACCTAGGCATCACCCTCCGGGGTATTCTGGGATACGACGAAGGGCAATCTTGTATAGATATAGTCACTCCACTATATTGTTCCAAACCATTAAAACCGGGTGACCTGGAAGGTAGAGCGGGTAGAGAAGGAGGGCTTCTCACGGCGCTAAGTGTCCTCCCTGTTGACCAACCTAGCATCCGGGAGGTGACCTGAGGATATATGGATGGGCTTAGTCCCATTGTGTTGAGAGCCCAGCACCTTCTCTTGGTTAAACAAGAATATTAGTGTGAGGTAGAAATCTAGTTATGCCAACAAACATTTAGGTTTAATCACTGTATTTTTTAAGAATTTCTGATTATTTATGCTTGCATACACAACCACAATGACATGAAATCTACCATGATGAATTCATAAACCATTTGCAGCAACCAAATACTAAAAAAACAAACATGCAAATACACCATACCAACTAATTAACCCAACTCAGTTCATGACGCTGAGTGAACCTTAAAATTTACTAATTTATACTAAGTACAAACAACTCTGCAGTCTTTGAGGACATAATTCCCTGACTACTTCAACTGTGGGAAGTACTTGGTCTCTTCCCAGAAACTCATTGTGAGGAGTACCACAGGAACCCCAAAGTAGTTGGCCGCTAAGAGGAATTGCCAAGCAAAACAGGCAACGACCCCTTCCGATTAAGTAGAAACACCTATGAGGAACAAGCCAAGCGTTGTCTTCTAGCAGTCTTGGTGGTCGAGTGACCACCTGCAACCAATAGGAATCCACTAAAACTGGGGTCCAAATATCATTCCCACCAAGTTTCAGACATAAAATCTAACACAATTGATCCTCCACGTTCTTCCTCGTGCCTAAGAGGTGAACCGCCACCATTTAGAACACTCAATAGACACCATCAAAGCCATTCTCAGTGATCTCCCACACCATCAGAGGGCCACATAGCCTCTGATTCTGATTCAGATCCATATCAGTTTGAACTAGACCTCCATACTGCACCATCAAGCCCCATGGCTAGTGCAAATCCGGATCCATTTTCTGGCATACCCATAGCAAGTAGACCCATGTCCACATCACAACCTGTCACTCACAACCTGGAAAGTGGCTCAAGTACAGTCATGCAGACTGTCATTAGTCAGTTTCCACCACCTATAGTGACCGGCCAATCTGGACCACTTACAGCACATGGGGCCAGTGGCCCTTCCACACACACTGCCCCTCCTACCACACAGGGGGGAGGCAGACCGTCCACTTACATTGCCCCTACTGTCATACATGGGGGAAATGTCCCTGCCACTCATATTATCCCACCCACAATACTTGGGGGCATTGGCTCATCCGCATTGGTGCCACCGCAAGCACCCCTAGCTATGCAGATGCATTATGCACCTACAAAACCCACCCCCATCGCAGCCCCATCCCACATCAACTTGGGGTCAAATATTCCCTTCATGGATTGTCTTAACTTGCCTGATTTGGCTAGATTAACGAATGACCCCATCCACCACCAAGCGTTTTGGCCACCCATGCCAACTAAGCTGCCATCAGACATCCCCAATTTTGAAGGAAAAGCAGGGGAATGTCCCCAAAACCACATAATGACATTCCATCTATGGTGCTCATCCAACAGCATCGTAGATGACTCCATCAGGTTGAGGCTATTCCAACGCAACCTTACAGGTGTTGCGGCCAACTAGTACATTGAGCTACCACAAGCCAAGTATCTGGACTTTAACTCCTTAGCCTTCATGTTCCTACAGTATTTCCAACTCCCCATCAGATAAGATGAGGGGGTGGAGATCCTGCTATCCTATCGTCAAAGCACTGCCACTCATATAACTGACCATATCCATGAGTGGCGGTGACGTCGCAGTCTATGCAAAATCCAACTTGACGACAGGATCTTCTTGGATTGGTTCCTTAAGACCTTGCTCTCACCCATAGCAAAGGACATCGCATCCGAACGTCCCCAATCCAAAGAAGAGTCCATATTGAAGGCCCAACAGTTTGACCTTATCTATGCTCAGTCTGGATACTTGTACACTGTCATTCCAGACGCTCCCTGTCCGAGTACCTCCTACCATGACGCACCGGGGGCATCCCACGCTGCGAATGGCATCATAGGGTTGGTCTCCCAACAGCCACAGCCTTGACCAACACCACCTGCCGTTACACCACAACCAAGCAACACTGCTAGTGTTGCTTACCAAAACCAAGCTCTAGACTATGCAAGAATGATGTCTCAGTCCGGAGCAACAACTTCCTACGCACAACCTGCGCCACCACAGCAGGCTCAGGCCATGGCTTGGCCAGCACAGTAGTATGTGGGGAAAATGCCCACATTTGTGGCACTACCACCCCCACAAATCTACTATGCACCGCCAGTGCAAAAAGTTCAAGCCCCCGCCCCCGCCCCACCCACTCCATTGGGACAAGTGTTCGCACAACAAAACCATCCCAACCATCTTGCCCCCAACAATCAACAAGGGAAAGCTAGAAATAACTGGCCCCGCAACCAAGGCAATAATCAACTACAGGGAGGCGGTCAACAACCGAACCCTCCCAACAATGCCGCGGCAAACCGGTCAGGCCAAAACCCCCCATGACAGAATGCACCAAGACACAATGCTCCGTTGTGCATAAACCAACCATGCACACTCTATGATGTTTATCGAAATTACACATTCGAGTGTCCCCTCATGGATCATGCTAAGCAAGACATTCAAAACGATGCCCAACAGGCCACCAACGCTACCAATCAAGCCCAACCCAACCCGGCACCACAAGGACCTCCTCCCATGGTGCTTCAAAACCCACTACCAGTACAAGGATTGGTGGAAATCGCTCCCCCTCCCCAGGCCAATCCCAACACTCTAGGGGCACCACCCACGGATGAAACAGGTGTTCACCACCTGCTAGCCATGACCACTGAAGAGGTCAACTTACAGACTAGATGAAATCAGTACGGTACCACCACCGAACCTACCGACTCATCAACAGCATCCATGTTTAAGACAGCCAACCTACCTCTCTAGTTACTCCCGTTCTCGTGCCCCCCCATATGCAGAATTTCCAATAATGCCATGGCTAGAGCTGCAATCATCTATAGCATTGTGAATAATTTGGCCCAAACGCCAACTGCCATGTCCGCTCTTGAGGTACTTAAAACATGCCCAATGCAGCGGAAATCCTTACTAGCTGCTCTAGGGGTAGTAGACCCCTCCGACTCCAAGTTGATCACATTTGACATGGAGAATGGGGAACCATGCATGCCCTCGACCATCACCTTCCAAATTCTGGCGTCCATCCGAAATTTGGTTGTGCATCGGTGCATAGTGGATGAGGGGGCATCCATGTGCATCATGTCTACCTTGGTTTGGCAGAAACTTGGATCACCAATTCTGCAACGTCCTCCACAACTCTGCGGGCTGATGATGGACATCCCACTACATCCTAAGGAATCCTCCCCCATGTCCCCATCATGTTAGCCGAGAAGACAGTGCTAATCGACATAGAAGTCGTCAACGCTCAACTGGACTACGACCTCCTCCTCATAAGGAGTTACATGTATGCCACGCAAGCAGTCGCATCAACTGTCTTCCATCTCATGATGTTCCCCCATGAAGGGAATATTATGACGGTTGACCAGCTCACTTATCATGATCCCCAAGGGTTAACAGCACCCACCAACTTTATCCCTACCATCACTACCATTGAACCGCAAGGGATGAACACACATGCCAATGTCGTCCCTGCAATCAACACTATGGTTGAAAACACACCATCCTCCCCACCGTTGAATGTGGGCCCTAGGTTGTTTACCAATCCCACCATGACAGCTCCTTTCCTGTTAGTGTCGCCACTGCCGACACAAAATGAAATTGCAGACTTGTGCATGGTCTCATCTAGCACCGCTGCACCCAAACAGCAATCTTAGCCACAGCCCCAACCACAACCACAACATCATCCACAGCTGCACCACCAACAACAACTCCAACACCACCCGTAGCAGCAGCATTATGTGCAGCCACAATCATAACCGCATCCCCACATGCAACTAGCCAGGAGTTATGTGGGCTCATCCCCAATCCATACGATTCCCTTCCTCTTTCCCCCACCCGGTGTCATGAGCAATCCGGTCATGACCACCTTAATCCTACCCAACTTTACATTGGAAATTCCAGTGTGGTATCTTGATCCACCAGCTCAACCAGCAATACCCCAGGTTGTCTTAACCCCGGTGCAACCAATTGCAGTTGAGTCTCACCCTCCACCCAGTCCACATAAGCCAACCGTTTCCCTTACACCAACACAGCCCCAACCCAAAAGAGCCAGGGGTAAGAATACCAAGGGCCACCACAGAGCCACGATAAGTCCCACCTTGTGCCATCTGTGAGCAACAGGGCCATCCAACTTAGAACTGCCCTGAAATCCCAATGATCCATGTGCATCTAGATGCCATGGATACAAACAAAAAAATCCTCGTGGTTGAACTCCCAACCGCGCCAATAGTAAGGAACAAGGAATTGAGAACAAACCATGCTTGCACCCTTTGTGTCTTGTATGGAAATTACTCCCACCATTTCCAAGAATTAACCGAATTTCGAATGGCTCTCACTGACCTCCGTTAACATTCCCTTGAGTCTGAGATCACCTTAATCGAAGAAGTCTACCCACCATCGCCTTCTTCGGACACCATGTCCATTTACATGATGTCCAGTTCTACAGACCCTCTTGTCTCCACCATCACCGACGATATATCAGACCTGTCTCTTCCATTGTTTCCCCAGCCACAGCCACAACCTCAGTTACTAGGGAAATAGTGGGGTTCATTCCTGATCAACATTTTCCTTTTCATTTTCCTTTTCCCTTTCCTTTTCCTACCATTCGAGATCGTGAGTAAGTTTGTCTTGGAAACCCGTAATCTACAGGATTTCACACTGGTAGATCATGTGTGGTACCTTAAACCACCTACCCTACCTCTAAGGCCCCAGAATGTGTTGACTCATGTCCATCCAATTGAGATGATGTTGCACCTACCTCCAGTTCCATCAAAGAATCTTCTGGTCTCCAAGCCTACCCCTCTTACTCCAACAGAGACTAAGGGAAATGCCACAAAAACCACAACCAATAATTTTTTATGATCGCTAGCGCCAGTTTCCCTTCCGTCTCGTCAGCTATGGAAGATCCACCTGATTTATCCTGGAACCACTTACACGATGACGAGGATATCTGTAAGATAGCCTTTGGTTTTACCCCATTCCCTTTAAACCATAGTGTGGAATCGATTCTTCCCATAAAAGACCAGATTCTATCATCCCACCTTGCCATTGACCTTCGTCTCGGCAAGGGGGCATACCTCTTCGCTGACTCAGATGGTCGACTCTTGAAGAACCCACACAATGGACTCCACCTCAAGAGAGTCCATTCCTGATATAACCACTATGAGTCCCTTATAGTGTAGTTTTTTCCCTTTCTTATTTTTCAATGTTTTTCAGCACAAATCAAGGGCAGCACCATCAGCTACTAATCCAAAGTCACCTGGAACTGGTTCGAGAATCCTCTCACACCTCCGGGCTCAAATTTCCATTTTATGAGACCATCATCTCATGTTTAATAAGTCAATTTCGGGACCATTTCCCACAAGTCACCTCAATTTACGAGCCATGACATAACGATGCAAGTGTCTATGGACCTGTACTTGTATCACACTTCCCGACCGCTACTCATGTGAGTTGTTGGGCCACCACCCATTAAGGAATGTAATTCTACTTTTATTTTTGTGTTTATAATTGTCCTTTTCACTGCACCTTACGCAGACATCTAGACCATCGTCAGCAAAACCCACTCACATCGCATGTAGTCAAGTCCGTCCACCGCAACACACACACATGCTCTCTTGACCTCTGTCTCAGAGCCACCTCGGTTTGTGTGCCTTTTCCGCATCAACTCGCAAGCCTCTACCGCGATCTATCCCATGCATGTATTGGTATGTTTGAGAGCCTTCTGCTCTTTCCATATTGCGTGGATGACCTTTGGACCTCTTTCCACCGTCCCGACATGGGGCGCCGCATGTGCCACCACAATCAACTACATTGGAGTTTCGTTTAAGCTCTTTTCTGACTCCTTAAAACAATGAAAATATTGTCGAGCATAGCTACTTCCTTTCCCGATCGCTAAAGTATAGGAAAGGGCGTTTACACCGTCTCATTTACCTCCTTTTGCGTACCATGTAGACCATCAATTGAAAAGGACATCCTTGGCACACTCAAGCCAAGACCGTACCCCTCTGCATACTTTATGCTTTCTCGGGCAGAGGGGCCACACTTTACGAAAAATCCCACCACAGGTTGTTGTTAAGCTCTTTTCTAGCCTTCTCAACAAGAAAATATTATCGAGCAAACTTGGTTTCATTCATGCTCATAAAAGTATTTGAATGATCGTCCATTCAGTATAGGTTTAACCTTTTATGGCCTGATTGGACTACCAACAGTAAAGAAGTCTCTCATCCCCTACAGGATGGGTGAGCTCTCCTATGTATAATTTTATCCTTTTTCAGGAACAGGAGACTACCAACGAAAAATATCCCCCACTGGAGTCTTCTTCGTGCTTTCAGACTTTCTAAAATTGAAAGCACCATCGAGCATTTACCTTCTCGGGCTCGCAAAAAATCCACGAGATCGTACCATAACGATGTCCCTAGACACCCCCCCATAGAAAAAAGTTTGGTAGCATTCCCACATTGGGTTGCCTTTGTTCAGAGTACTCTGTAATGTGTCTTCCTTGGATCCCATCAGTATCAAAAATTTCCACCTCCTCCAAGTATTTCCCATCTGCAGCGACATTCCCGGTATTACAGCTATGATCCCATTCCCTTGAGTCAAGTTTCATTTGCTTCCTGTTCCGCCCTTGTAGCTAGGGTTTTCACCCTAGCTTGTGCTAATGAGCACCTACTAAGGA
This sequence comes from Pseudotsuga menziesii, assembly GCA_001517045.1. Classification (NCBI taxonomy): domain Eukaryota; kingdom Viridiplantae; phylum Streptophyta; class Pinopsida; order Pinales; family Pinaceae; genus Pseudotsuga; species Pseudotsuga menziesii. The sequence continues at coordinate 437,821 of LPNX010281846.1, forward strand.
ATCTGGAATCCTTAGTAGCAGTTCAATGATGTATGTCAATTAAACAAAGATAAACTGAAATAAAGACTAATCTAAATACGTTCTTGAAGTAAAAAGCAGTAAAAAGTAAATAACATGAAACAAAAACAGTAAAGAAATGTATAATGGTTTTTTATTGATATTACCTCCAATGAGGAGGTTGGTGGAGTCCATTGCGCTGGTCCGATGTCGGTGGCTTCGAGCTCCAAGCTGCTTCTTTTCCTTCTCCGGTGGTGGAAATGGGCCAAAAAGAGTTCTCAATGGTGAAAGTAGCTTGATGGTAAGCTAGGGTTTCGAGAATAATTTCGGCAGAGGCAGGATGCTTATGATAATGGATGTCAAATGAGGGGTCTCCACCACTTATTTATAGTTTTTTAGTGGTGGAGTGCTGGCCCATGGTTTTGGAAACCATATGGTTTAGGGCAGCTTGTTTAGGGTTTTTTCCTCCTTTTCCTCATTATTTTATATTTTTTCTTCCCTTTTGGGGATTTTTGCTATTTTTAGAGGAATTTTGGATATTTTTGGAGGAAAAAGGGGTTTTTGGGCCTTTTGGAGGCATTTTAGGCCTTTTGGAGGCTTTTTAAATGGTTTTACGGCCTTTTGGAGGTGTTTTAGGCCTTTTGGAGGCTTTTTAGTGGGATTTTCAGGGAAATATGGTAGGCAAATGGACAAATGAGCCATGTAGTGGGGTAGATGAGGTAGTTAACCATTTTTGGGTGTTAACAGATTGCCCCCTGATGTGCGAGGGAAGGAGCTCATCGTATGGCCGATGGACATCATAAGTCATATATGGTTTGCTTGGGGTGTGGAGAAGAGAAGAAGAAAGCAACTGAAGTCCGGGACACCGATCTCGAACCACCTGCAAGGACTAGAAAGTACATAACCTCAATAATGGATGAGGGAACATCTGATAATATGGACGAGGCAGGCATTCCCATGCTCGTATCGAGATATAACATAGCAATATAAATGGTCCTCAAATACTGGATGAGGAAAAAATCTCAATATATGGACGAGGCGGGCATTCCCATGCTCGTATCGAGATATAACATAGCAATATAAATGGTCCTCAAATACTGGATGAGGAAAAAATCTCAATATATGGACGAGGCGGGCATTCCCATGCTCGTATCAAGATATATATATAAATAACTGTGTGAGGCCCAAACATGAAGGACCTGTAGTAGATAGTCACTATGCGTATCATGAGGGTCCGGAAGGGACACAAATCTGGATCATACTGCTGAGCTGATCATGTCTGAGCGGACAAACTGATACACTGGAATGGCAGCAGTGCTACTGAATGTGGTTCTGAAGGAACTGAGGCGCTGCTGGATCAGAGTGAGAAGGGTCACACTCGTAATGGTACACTGATCTGGAACTGAACTGGGTACTCAAAGAAGCATAGAACTGAATGGCTTCCGAATACAATTGCCAACGCAGCCCGGACATCCACGAGAACATATAACTGGGCGTTCCGAAGTGACTCACCAATGTGCTAGAGTCGGGGGAAATCCGGGGTCTTCGACACAGAATGGAAAGGATATATATCCTGCACGATTCTCAACGATGTGAATAAGGTACTGAAGTCGAGCATGTGAGAAACAACCATTCGGAGAGGCAATGATGACTCCTCTCAAAACGGTCCGTAGGCACTCACCACAGATGGTGAGGAGTCCAAGACGCAGGGACCTCTGGGTCTATCCTCTGGAATAGAGGGGCTGTCGTCGACAGAGGGAGACCTGCAACTATCAAGGCAATGATGTGTCCTTGACAGGAGCGCGAGGTGCAAAACCGAAATGTGATAGTACTGATGGTAGGGGTGATAAACTGGGGGTATAACTGGACAAGTAGAGTAGGTGGACTCAAAATTCCTTTGTTCAGAGTATGATGGCGGGGATGATCGGGCAGCATATGAATCTGACTGGTGGTAAAGGGATCATATCGGTATAGGATCTGAAGGTGAATGGGCTGAGAGGGACTCAAGCTGTGGTCAAAATGGTAGGAGACTGCAGAATACTCTGAACAAAGGCGACCTAACTGGGGGTGCTGTCGAGATGATCAATCAGAGTGCCAAGAGGCACGGGGGGAGTGCTTCAAGGGTTAGGGAACTTGAAGAAGTGTGGATATAAAATAGTACTGTCCGGTGGATTTTACGAGCCCAGGACAGTTCATGCTCGTGGTTGCTTTCAATGTTACGGAGTCTGAAAGCAAATAAGAAGACTCTGTAGTAATGAAATGGTACTGTCATGTGGATTTTGCGAGCCCATGACAGTTCATGCTCGTGGTTGCTTTCAATTTTAAGGAGTCTGAAAGCAAATAAGAAGACTCTGTATTTGGAATGGTCAGGCAAGGAGGAAGTGTTCAATTAAGGAACATTTATGATGATCAGAACTGATGGTGGGGGTGAACACTGGTGGGCCTCCTTGCAGGGTGGATGAATGGTGGCAAAATAACGAAACCTTTGCAATATGACAGGAGTGAATGGCTCATGTAAAAAGTGTGGAACAATCAGACGGCGGCCGATGTGGCGCGTGAATCAATGCGGCAAGGTGTAGGGACGTACTGTTGTAATTGTATCAAGTGAGAGCGAGAAATGATCTCAAGCATCATCACGAGCTCGGAAAAATGAATCCGGCGATATAAAAGGTGTTAAAAACGGAGAGCGGCCCAAGTGGCACGCAAACCGAGGCTACTATTGGTGTCGAAAAAATGGGTAAAAAATGATGTAGTTAAAATAATGCTACGAGGTGACCATCGTGACGGTCTCGTCGTGATGATTCCAAAACTGTAGCTAGAGATGAATGGGACACTATTTCTGACGAACAGGGGGTACATCAGGCCATGTGTCAATGTGGTGTTCTATAATGGAAGGGTTAAGGCCAGGCATTTCGGTATAGGACCAGGCAAAGACATCACGGAATTCTTTGAAGAGTGATTTGTACTCGTCAATCTCCTGCTCAGTGCAAGATGCTCCTAAAGCGATGAGTTCGGGGGTGCCCCCGGGGGCAGCAAGATCGATTTGGATAACAGGTGAGATGTTGGCCATGTTACCCTCTTCGAAGGCGTCAGGAGCAGGAATAGGGTCCTTGAACCAGTCGACCTTCGGGGGAAGGAAGTCTTTGGATTCCACTGCAAATTGAGGAGCAGTGCTAGAAGATGGTGCATCTGGGAGAAAGTATGAACGATGATGCATGTCATCCCAGGGATAATCTGGGGCGGTGAGAGCCTCAAGAATTTCTTCATCACTGTAGAATGTTTGGGTTGTCAGATCGGTTGCCGGGGGGGTGGTGATGGAAGAAAACATATAAATGGTCTCGAACTCTTTGGAAGAAGAAGAGTCCGGGGGGTGGATCTCTACAATGGGGAGTTGGGTTGTCTCAAGATCCAAATCTGAGGGGAGGATCTCTTCAATGGTGAGGTTTTCCGTCTCCAAATCCAGATTGTTCATCTCATAGAGAGCTAGTCTGTACTCGGGGATATCGGGACAGTGATGGGAGTAATGCCCGTAAACATCACATAAGGCACATGAGTGGTTAGTGCATAGGGATTTGTCGCGAGGCATAGGGGTTGGATATAGATGGACAACCGGGATAGTGGGGTCGTCATCGAGCATTTGCATGTATTCCTTTAATGCTGGTAAATGAGGACATAGGTGAGTCGCATGGCCCAACTCATCGCAGAGCGCACATTTGGGAGGGGCACGGAATACAGGGGGGTTTTGGACTGTCTTAGGAGGTGGGACAGCAGTGTAAGGTTGGGGGCCTCTGCCCCCCGTGGGTTTGGTAAAAATAGGGGATGGTTTCGCGGGGGTTGACGGGGTAGTGACACTGGGAGGTGGTTTCGCGGGGGTTGACGAGGTAGCGACACCGGGAGGTGGTCGACTAGTAGTGGCTATGGGTTGTACTGGTTGCAGGACGACATCTGGTGTCGGCGGGTGAACTGGAGGCGAAAGATACCAAACGGGTAATCCTAAGGTTAAACCCAGGAAGCTAAGGGTATCCATGACTGGGGTGCTAACCACTCCTGAGGGAGGGAAGAGGAAAGGTATGGTATGTATAGGTGTGGCACCAATGTGGCTAGGTACCAAAGGGGGTTGAGGTAACAACGGTGGTTGATTATTAGGGGTTCTTGTGTGGTGGGACAGAGTCAATAATTCGGCCACCTCAGTAGTAGATGACGGTGGTGGGAGAGATGGAAAAGTGGATGTCATCAGTGTGTCTGAGTAAACTCCGGGCCCCACTGAAGAAACCAAAGAGGTGGTGGCATCCGGAATAAGTGGTTCAACTATGGGGAGCATGGGCCCTATAGAAGAAACGGTTGTGTTGGGGGCACCCGAGATAGTTTGTTCAATCATGGGGAGAACATTTTCGGGTGTCGCGGCGGCCTTGGGATCGTAGTACGTGAGTTGGTTAACTTTGACCACGCGTCCTTCATGAGGGAACATCATGATGTGAAAAACGGTAGAAGCAACTGCCCGCATAGCATACATGTAGCTGTGGCCAAGTAAAAGGTTGTAGTCGAGTTGGGCATTGATAACCTCGATGTTTATCAGGACCATTTTACCAGCCAGCTGGACGGGGACATTGGTTAATAAGCCTTGGGGTTGAGCTGAACGGCCGTCGTAGGCTCGCAATGCAGTGGACGATGGTTGGAGAGGGGGGGATCCCATTTTTTTCCAGATGGAGGTGGGCATGACACATGTAGAGGCACCTTCATCAATAATGCAGCGATGGACTACAAAATTCCGGATGGAGACAGTAACTTGGAATGATAAGTTGGAGGGCAGGCGGGGGTCGGATTGGTCCAAATCATATGCCATTAACTGCGAATCATGCGGATCGATAGCCCCAATGGCTGAGAGTAAAGTCTTACGCTGCGAAGGGCAATTTCTTAAGACTTCTAACGCAGACATGGCTGCGGGAGATTGGGCTAAGTCGTCTACGATGTTGTAGTTTGACGCAGCCCGCGCATTGGGGTTGTTGTTGATACAGCGAAGTGGGAAACGGGGTGCTTTGGTAGCTCCATCTAGTGGAGGTGGAGGTATACGTAACGACTGATCGGTGGGATGAGTAGTAGTGGGGTTATTGGCGGGTGGTGCTTCCGAGGTGGAGCCATATTGGTTCCGCCGGGTCTGGAGGTTGACCTCATCGGAGGACATCATCAACAGATGGTGGGTACCTGAGTCAGACGGGGGTTGATCAGGAACAGCGTAAGTGATTTGTTGGATAGGCGCATTAGCTTGAGGGGGAGCCAATGGTTCAGTGTTCACTAAGGCTTGGTTGTGTAAGGGGTTTTGTAGGACCAAAGGTGGCTGCTGAGGTTGTGGGGGATTGGGTGGTGCTTGAGAAGCCGCCTGTCCTTGGCATAGCTTATCAGCAGCCAAAAGTTGTTGAAATCGCTCCATATGTGGACAAAAGTGTGTGTAGTGGCCATAGACCCCGCAAATAGAACAAGGGAAGTTGGTTCGCAAGTTGGGGTTTTTAGCTTGCTTGGGCGGGCGATCGGGGTTTTGGTTGGTAGGGGCTGCGTTATTATTAGCAGGGGGATTAGGGTGTTGACCAGCTTGCTCGGTCTGCTGGTTGTTCCCACGATTTCGGCCCCTGCCGCGGTTTTGTTGGCCCTGGTTGCGTTGGTTATTCTGGTTTTGCGGCGGGTTTTCTTGGGCGTAAACCTGCCCTTGGGTAGTAGGTGGAGTCTGAGTTTGCGCAGGTGCGGGAGCAGGCTGCGGTGGATAGTATGGAGGTGGAGGCTGCACTGGCATGGCTACTTGAGGGGGTTGTTGATAGTGCTGTGGAGCGGGTTGTGGGTTTGCCGCAGGGGCTGGCTATGGCTGATAATAATGAGGTTGGGATTGGGGCAGCGCAAGAGCTGGTGCAGCCTGCTGGGGGTAGTATGGATGAGGTGCAACCGGGGAGGGGTAAGCGGGAGTCATATTTCCAAAACACTGAGGTGGACATGAGGGTCCATGGGTATGGTGTTGATGGGGCATGTGAGCATACGAGGTGGTAGCTCTGGACTGTGATGTAGCCCGCGAAAGTTCAGGTCCAGGAGTAGGACGGGCTATGGAAAAGGGCTGAGGCTACGAAGAGAGGCGGCCAATGATGCCATCGGTAGCGTGGGATGCCCCCGGCGCATCGTGATGTGAGAGATCTCCTCGAGGGGTGTCCGGTATGATGGTGTAAAGATAACCCGAATGGGCGTAAATGAGATCAAACTGCTGGGCCTTAAGGATAGCCTCTTCCTCCGACTAGGGTCGTTCGGCTGCCACATCCTTAGCAATGAGCGGAAGGAGGGACTTGAGGAACCAATCTAGGAAGATCCGGTCGTCTAGCTTGATTTTGCATAGGCTACGGCGTTGCCGCCATTCATGGATGTGGTCGGTGATGTGGGTAGCCGTCTTTTGTCTACATGATAGAAGGATCTCGACGCCTGCGTCATAGTGAACAGGCAACTGGAAGAACTGGAGGAAGGTCGAGGCCAGGGACGTAAAGGTGGTGTGGGTTCCGTGAGGTTGCTCGATATACCATTTGGCAGCTGAGCCAGTGAAAGTGCGCTGTAATAAACGGAGGCGAATGGAGTCGTCTACTATGGAATTGGAGGAGCACCATAGATGGAAAGACATGATATGGTTCTGTGGGTCTTCGCCTGCTTTACCCTCAAACTTAGGGATGTCCGAGGGGAGTTTGGTAGGCATGCGGGGCCACACAGGGTTGTGCCGGATGGGGTCATTGGTTAGCCTGGCTAGGTCAGGTAGGTTGAGGCTAGCCATATATGGTAAACTGGATGGAGGGTGTGATACGGTAGTGGGTTGGACCACATTGGGGCCCATGCCCCCAGGTGGAGGGGTGATGTGAGGGATGTTACCCCCAAGTGGGGGGACTACAGTGGTAGGAGTTACTAATGGAGTAGGTATGGGTATTCCTGCCATGGGAATAGGTACGGTGAGGGGAATGGTAGATGGACCTCCTGTGGAGGGAATACCCATGAGTGGTGTAGTAACTGGTATAGTGGCGGATGTACCACCGGTGGTCCCTATAATGGAGGGATTGGGATTCACGCCAGCCATGGGGCTAGTGGGGGTAGCGTAAAGAGTGTTCTCGGAATCTGGTGACGGGGTCCTGTGCCGCTGACGAGTGGAGTCGAGTGACAAGGCTCGAGATCTACGATGATGACGGGTGGTGTCAAGTGAACCGTGCTGTGGGGGCTCGCCTCTGAGGCGACGAGAATGTCTCGGAGATTCAATGCTGACAATTGGTTTTCAAATATGTGGGTTGTGGTGTCGAAAAAACAACTCAAAAATCCTAATGCAACCGTGTGTGCAGAAGGAGAGCTCGAAAAATAAGGCACTCAGG
>LPNX010281846.1:451856-560111 GCA_001517045.1 Pseudotsuga menziesii
CAGTCACATGTCCCCATGCACCTCTAGGATGCTCTCATAGTCTTCTCCTCCAGCGATACCTATATTCAAACATTGAATAAATTCACATGTTTAGTTTATTCTCACTAGTTTCATCTCTAGAACAAGAGCTTAAACATCATAACCCATATCATATACACATGTATATTCATAAGAAAAATAATCCAATACTTATCTGTATTGTGCGTTTCCTCGTTCGTCCACAGGATCCTGCTTCGCTTTGCAAGCCTTGGGATCGCTTATGGACTCAGATGTTAGGTCAGCACACAGGCTTCTCCTCAACATCGAATAATCAATGTTCCGCCAGTACATAACCATGTCAACTGGGCTTGGAACTTTATCATGACCATTTCCAGGTCTAGGATCTACTACGGATCCTTAGGCATATCACAGCCCATCATATACTCATGTCAACCATGACACATACACTTATATCAACATGCACTTATGCCAACATACACTTATACCAACATACACTTATATCAACCATTTACCTTTACCTTTAGCCTGTCAACACAAGCAATACAAGCAATACAAGTAACTCGTCAGCATCATTGCTCTAAAACTGTAATCACATTTCATATCATTCATTATCAAATATTGAGACACCAGGAGTGCGTCCACTCCCCAGAGTGTAATCAATATTGAAAACCCTTTCATGACTCGACATCGGAAAAGTGTGCACTCTCTTCCGGTGTGTGCCATGCAGGCCCTATGCATACTCAAGCAATCAGTCATCATGGGAATAAATCAAAACATGTTCTGCATATACAATTTAATAATTAAACATGCATATTCATAGCAAAGGGTCACAGAACACTTATCCATTTGCCGTCGCAGTATGCCTTTGTATCTGTTCGGCACTGTCAAGGAGTTGGGAAAATTGAATGCTAAGCTGGTGAGCTCGCTGTAGAGCTAGGAACACCTACACCAGAACTAGCCTGACTTCTATAACATCCACACACACACCCAGCACAAGGAATCAGTCCTTTCTCTGCTACACAGTCCCTCAGGCCCTGCATTCCCTTCTAGTGCTATCTCGGGATTGTGGAGAAGAAAGCCAGCCCTCTAGCTCTGTCTGTGCGGTCTCCAATCACCAGGGTTAAGCACACCAAGGCCCAATCCCTGCTTCCTGTTTACGTTTCACATTCACACGTGTCTTACCGACATAACCCATACCATCTCACTCATGTTATCACCAAACATACAGTGCCGATGAGACATTTTCAAAATGTCTAATGGAGTTTCACCCGAACCCCATTTCCAAGATAAGGGAAAACCTTCCCATGAAGTTTGGCTTCTGCAGGCCATCACACATGGTCTTCCTGCAGTGTGTACTCCTGACACATTCATCAAATAGCCAAATAGTCAGTCATTACCTGATACTACAATCCAAATTGATCGTTCCATAACCAAGCAATGACATTAGCAATCAAATTCAATAAGAATTTGTAATTCTATCTATTACAGAAATTGACTTGCTCAATTGTGGGTTTCTCGTAAGCAGCATTACTATGCCCATTATAATTTTATGCTTACTATCATACCATGAATACCCACTTACCATGTGTCCCTCCTGACACAATCTTACACAAGCCAACAATGATTAGTAGCCGTTAGTACCTCTTAAATCCGAAATCCACAATTCGAATTTAACAACCCGTACCAATTAATTTTCATAACCATGAGACTTCTTCTCATAAATAGTAGATTCTGGCAGTGGTCAGGAACTTACCTCTCACTGTCATGTTTGAAAGAATCTACCTGAAACATGAATTTCAACCAACCAAACACAATCTTGTGCAAGCCAATGGTGACTATAAGTGGTCAGCATTTTCTTAAATTTGAAATTCATAACGCAAATCTAGCAAGCTCTTTTACACGGTAGATTCCAGCATTGGTCAGGGTCTTACCTCTCAATGCCGTTCTCGGAACAATCTACCTGAAACATAAGCTTCAAACATCCAAACACAAGCTTATGCGAGCCAACAATGGCTAGTGGTTGTCAGCAATTTCTCAAATCCGAAATTCACAATTCGAATCCTAACAACCTATTATGTATACCATATGGTAGATTCAGGCATTGGTCAGGACCTTACCTCTCAATGCCGTTCTTAAAATAATCTACCTGAAACACAAGCTTCAAACAACTGAACACAAGCTTATGCAAGCCAATAGTGACTAGTAGTTGTCAGCAATATTTGAAATTTCACAATTCAAATCTAACAAGCTCTTTTAAATGGTAGATTCCAGCATTGGTCAGGATCTTACCTCTCAATGCCATTCTCAAAATAATCTACCTGAAACATGAGCTTCCATCAACCAAACACTTGGTAAGTATGCATATACTATCTCATTGCTACAACCATCACTGAAGCATTTTCAGAATTTATAAAATTCAAATACTACCAGTGGTTAGTCACATCAGTGTTTTCAAAGCTCATTTACTTCGTGCAATCATTATCATGCTAACATTGCAAGGTATAGTCATATCCTTCATGCAACTAAGTGAAAGTTTAGATACCCTTACTTCACAGGCGTATCATTCATACCACCTTGCTCTTCAATAGAGCATTTCTGGCAGCCAATTGATCATGACTTATCCTGCAATCATAGCAACCTTCGAAACAGTTCCAGAATTATCATTAATTCACCATTTCAGTCATTAGTTCTCCATAATATCACATGCATTCATCTCAATGCATTCATGCAATCAGTCATTCACACCTTCATAGGCATACATTCAATGCATAACAACAAGATTCATAAAATCTTCTTAATGCATGTCCATTCAACGCTACCTCGCATTGATTCAGGAATACTATGCATTCAACCATACCATGGCCCAACCATGACTAACTCATATAGGATGCATTACTATCATCAATATCATTAACATGTATATGCATGATACCTTTCTACATTCCATATTCATATGGCATGAGGTCTCTTACCTGTACCAATCCATGGAATTTGTCATAAGCAAACTTTTACCTGCATGGGTCGTACTTACACCCTTGACATGACCAATTTGGTTGGTCCTTTGCAGGAGATTGCAAAATTTGCTCACCAACTCTTGTCATGGACTTGTTTCCTTATCCCTTTTCCATAGGGGTGCTGGTCACATCCATCAGCATCAGCAACATTTTCATCCGGTCCATGTCATCGTTGGTTTGTCCACCAATGCCAACATCAAAACAATGATTATCATTAGTGGTACATTATAAATATATAATTCCCAATATTCTTACCAACATGCAATATCCTATGCATGCAATTCATATCCGCATGCAATTAAAGCATAAACTTAGGGAATGCAGTTATAATCAGCAAGATAGGGTCTAATGAGAACTTCCCTTTCAAACCCCTCATCTTCTCATGGAATCCCTTTTCCACACAGCAGCTGGTTGGCTTCATAGTCCTTGCTGCCCCTGGGCATGCAACTATCCAGCTCGTCCATTTGATAACAGCGGCCATCATTAGCACTTTGCTGCTTCATGCTCGGATTCCGGTCACTTATCCTCGTTCCCCGCTGGATAAGCTTTCCAACGCCTATTCACATGCGTCATTCCGACCTCGGATGTGAAAACCACACCCCTTCCAAGAATGAAGACTTTCAGCAAACCTTTGCATTTTACACACAGCTGCATTTTGGCCGAGAATGTTAACTTCAGCCACCACACTTCCATTGCATCATTCATCTTTTATGAATTCTAGATTCGACTAAATTGCCCCAAACATAGAATCTTCTTTCCACAAGAGCGACTGTCTCAGGGGGACGATGGGGGTCAAGGGGGCTTGCCCCCTTGTGGCTTCACGCAATTAATTTCACGCAATTTGGCGCATTGGATCGCTGCCTCTTTTCTCATTTCCAGCCCCTGAAAATTCTCTGAAAACAGCTCAAAATTTCACTGAGAAACAGTTGAAATCGGCTCCCAAAACTATCCTGCCTTCCGCAGTATCGGCTCTCACTTCAATCTCCCAGCCGCAACGTCGGCTCTCAAATCGATCTTCCAGCCGCAATGTCGGCTCTTCATAAATTCCAACCCGTCCGCAACGTCGGCTCCTCACTTCATCTATCCATCCGATGTATTGGCTCCCCGGAACCATCCTCTCGGCCGCTGAATCGGCTCTCGGAAGGCTTATCCCGCCCGCAACGGCGGCTCCCCAGAAGCTTTATCCTTCCGCAATGGCGGCTCCATGGAAGTTCCGACCCTTCCGACGTCAGGCGTCGGCTGACTCTCGCATCGGACGTCGGACCATTCTCCCTTCCGATCGTTCCGATACTTAGCCAAATTTTCGATTTTTCTTTCTTTCTTTTACTGCGTTGGCGGTCGGGTGACTTTTCGATCGGGCGCGGGATTGCTCCGCCACCCGTAACGGCGGACGTTTTACTTTTCCAAGTCTTCCGCAACGGCGGAAGTTCACTTCCTTCAATGGCCCGACCGTTCCATACTTAGCCAAAATTCCAAGCTTTCTTTTCGCGCGCGTCGGCGATCGGGTGGATCTTCAAACTCTCCGCGGCGTCGGCGATCGGACGGATCTCGAATCGGGCATGAGATCGCTCCTCCACCCGCAACGGTCGGAGGGGAAGATCGTTGCTCCACCCGCAACGACGGAGGCTAACTCCGTGAACCCTTCCACAACAGTCGGACGGAAGACTTCACCCATTCGCCCGCAACGGCGAATAGAAACTTCTCCAGCTCACCCGTAACGGTGGAATCCCACTTCCTCCTGTGGTCCGACTGCTCACACTTAGGCGATTTTTTTTGAACTTGTTGCTGCTCTGCTGAACAGAGAAGGTAATACCACTCTGTCACTGCACCTTCTTGGCCCAAAGAGGCCCATTGTTGCAACCATGGCGCTCTGATACCATACTGTCACGTCCCCGTCCCTCAACCGGCGAAGAGGACGCGACGAACATCAACACAACCGGGAAAATGGCCCCATGAACATAAACAAATGAAAACAATGCTGGAATTAAGCATACACAGATGCATTTATCTTCAATGGCACAGCGGAAGCAAACACACACATTCCAGCAATCTCCATGTTCATTATAATTCATTTAACATCAATATAAAATTTGCAGAGATGGAATAACCAGCAGCACTTATCTCTTGATGAAGAATTCACCCGCAACCAGCTACGTCGCTGCAACGTTCCACCCAACCATAGGCCAGCGCTCATCAATCTCTCAGCAACGCTGCCACCCCCGAGCTGGGCATGATTCCTTCAGGATAAGGGTCAATTGCAGGCTTATACATAGCCAAGGGGACACAAAACAGCCAAACCAACACTGCTGGGTTTCACAGGCTTTCCACAGACAAGCCAAGCCAGCACAGTCCAAGGTTCAACCACTGCATACCAGCAGCCATACAATCCCTTCACAGCTCTGTGAAGCAGTCATAAACAACAGGGGACAGCCCCAAACAATGGAGGAGCACAGCTCAAGTCCAAGGGACAACCCAGAGTTGGTTTTGGCCCTAACGTGGCCAAAACAGCTCAACCACAACATCCCAAACCAGGGAAACAACAGCAACAGCCCAATTTCAAAACAAAAACAATGGCAACTATGCACAGTCCCAAAATACAGAAACTCAGCCCACGAATTGGAAACCCAAAACGAGTTTGAGCTCCCCAGCCAACAAAACGTGGGTAAACAACAGCCCCAAACAAACAGTGAGCACGGCTCTCACATGGGAAGAACACCCCAACCAGTCTGTGCGCGAGTGCAATCTTGCACTGAACAGCAAAAACACAAGGAAAACATACCCGACCTCTGCGTGCAATTACCAGCCTGCGCGTGAGGGGAAAACGGCCTCCTCTATGCACGCAAATCCACAAGCCATTGGGAGGATGAACAGACCATCAGCCTCTGCGTGAGGGTGAACAGACCAGTCGTGAGAGAAACCTGTGCATGAGGGTGAACAATCAGACCAAAATCGTGGTGAGATTGAACAGACCAAGGAAGAGTGCGTGAGGGAGAAGAATGGCAAATGTGGGTGGAGTGGGCAATTGGGTAAGGCTGACAGCCTCCCACAACCACCACCACTTCAGCAATAAATGCCCTCAGCCATAACTCCTCAACCACCAGCTGAGCATTAAAGAGGTTGACAAGGTTGGATGAGACAAAAAGGGTGACAAATAACAAAGGTGGCAAAACAACAAGGCAATAAAACATGGGTTTTTCCCTTAACCAAGGTTTGACATCCCCCACCCCTTATCCTTTGGAATCCATGCCCTTTTCATTCAACGTTGCACTGTCGTAGCTGGTTGTGGTTTTAGTTTTATTTGATGTGCGGTTTTACATGATGCCACATTAAAATGTGCTGGGTAGCACGACATACCATCGGCAATTATCCTCATTGCCGAAACATATACAGCCAAATCGATGGTGGGGCTTTTGCCTTGAGCTCCTCACCATGATTAATTACATTATATACATCATGCAAACGGGGTCGATACCGGGGACATTACATTATTTGTTCAGTCACTGTGTATGATGAGGTGTACAAGGATGTAAATGAGTAGTGTGTGGAATTAAAATGACTTGTTGGTATACAGGGATGATTTGGCAGTGATCAGAGTGTAGAGGTTATTAACAGCAGATTCAGAGATTGATATGTAACAGGTCTACAGGTTATGCAGTTTGGTACAGGTTGAGCAATGTCATACAGGTTGTGCAGTGTGGTACAGGTTGTGCAGTGTAGCACAAGTGTTGATTAACAGGTCCACAGGATCAGTGCGGTTGTTGCTCAACAGTTTCTATCTCTTAACATGGTGGCAGGATGGGGCAAGGAAAGGAGGTCGTAGTCTCCTTCCGGTTGAAGCCAGAAAACTAGGGAGTGGCAGTTTCCTTCAGGTCGTAGCCTATAAATCAAGGGGTCATAGCCTCCGTCCAGTTTAAGCTGGACAATTGAAGTCTATATAATAAGGGGGTTGTTCATCCTTCTAGTTATTTCTGGAAAACTATTTTTAAAAGGCTTTAGTGGTTTTACCCCTAGAACTTGGGTTTCCACGTCAAAAATTATTGTGTACTGTGCATCTTGTTATTTTTATACATATTGATGATGTGTTGTGATTGATGATCAACAACCTGCTTTTGATTAAATTTGTATTGTACAAATACTGATTCACCCCCATCTCAGTATTTCAACAATTGGTATCAGAGCGGGTTCCTTCAGACTAGACTAACCGCTGGAAGGTAATTATGGGGAAGTTTGCTAAGCAAAGCAAATCTGGAACACCCTTGTTTGATGGGAGTAACTATGCATTCTAGAGCATAAGAATGAGAGCCTTCATAGAAGCTCAAGGAATCAAAATATGGCAGAGTATTGAGAATGGGTACAAAGTACCAAAGATCGTTCCAACAGATGCAGACGAGTTGGTTCAATACAACAACAACTCAAAGGCCAAAAATCATCTCCTAGGTGCTATAGACGAATCTGTATTTAACAAAGTGATGAACTATCCCTCTACAAAGGAAATGTGGGACAAAATCCAAACCACATATGAAGGAGACAGCAAGGTCAAGGAAGCCAAACCTCAGACATACGGGGGACAATTTGAATAGCTAAGGATGAATGAAGACGAAGACATAGCAGCCTATATTCTTCGGGTTGATCAGCTTGTGAATACCATCATAGTTTTGGGAGAAGAGGTTGAGGAGGCTATAGTTGTTCATAAAATTCTAAGAACTCTTCCCAAAATGTTCAACCCCAAGATCTCTGCCTTAGAAGAAAGAACAGATCTAAATACTATGACATTGGATCAACTGCATCGGACTCTAGTAGCTTACGAAATGAGAATTGAAGACGAAGACATGTCAAGAAAGGAATCAGCATTCAAGGTCTCCTCCAAACAAGCTAGGAAGAACAAATCAACAGAGGACAAGCCGACAAGTGATGAAGAAATAGCCAACTTTGTTCAGAAATTAAAGAGAGGCACTGGAAAATACAAAGGTAAGCTACCTCTTAAATTTTTTTCACGTGTAAAGATAGGTCATTTTTCTTCTAAATTTCCATATGCAAAGAACTCATATAGTGAAGAGGATGGAAATTTTAAACCCTACAAGAAGTACAATAATTACAAGAATAAGAACAGAAGAAAGTTTGCAAAGAAGAAAAGTCTCTACACAAAAGAGACAATAGCTCATCTAGTGGTGACTCCGACAATGATAGTGACAGTGATTCTGATGATTACGATGAACCAGACAAAGTACTATTTATGGCAATAAGCTCAGATAAGAATCCTAATAGTAATGAAGAATCCGAAGATGAAGGAGAAGTAGATATTGGGGCAGAACTTGTAAGCACCTTGAAAGAGATGAAGAAAGTCAAGAAGGAGAATAGGATGCTTAAGGAAGAGGCACAATGGTTTGAACAAACCATTGTTGACCTAAAGACCAAACTAGAAGAAGCCAAATGAGTTGAAGACTCTCTTACTGAACAACTAATGAAAAATATAAGAGAAAAGGAGAATCGTGAGGCTAAGATAGTAACTTTGAAGAACAAGCTGCAAACGAAACATATCGCAAAAGGTTATGAAAATAGCTCCAAAGTTCTAGAACAAATCATCAGCAATCAAAATCCATTCTTCGACAAGACCAGTATAGGATACAAGAAGAATACCAATGAAGCCTCAAGCTCAATGTTGACAGCTAACAAAAAGAAGCCAAGAAGTTTTGCAGAAGTTCTCAAGGACTACAAAAATGAAGAAGAGATCGAATGTCAGCCAGAACAACCCTTATCAGAAGAAAGGCCAGTAGAAAGACCAGATCTTAGAAAAGCACCTCCTTCATATGTTCCTAGGTATGGATACTTATTTTGTGGTCATTGCTTTACATGTGGAAGATTTGGAAACAAAGCTGTAAATTGTTTTCAAAGAAGAAACTTTGAGACAAGGAATAATATTGCAAGCCTCAGATGACCATGGTACAACAACAAATTTAGTCCCTTGAGATCAGAAATAGAATGTTACAAGTGTAACAACTTTGGACATATAGCTAGAAATTGCAGAATGAGGATACCAGTAGTAAGAAATGAGGATATTCCCAACAAGGTATGGATCAAACAAAATAACAACTACGAATGTGGAATTGCTCTTCAAGATCAGAATCACAACTCTAGTAAATGGTATGTTGATAGTGGTTGCTCAAAGCATATGACAGGTAACAAAGATGCTTTCGTCAATATTGAAAAAGATAAAGGATCTGTATCATTTGGGAATAACAATTCAGCAAAAGTATTGGGAAAGGGCACAGTAAAGCTCAGAAGTAAAAACTCCTTGGCTGAAAATGTCTTGCTTGTAGATAACATGAAACATAATCTACTAAGCATCAGTCAGATGTCTGATCAAGGACATGAACTCATCTTTAACTCAAAAGGATGCAAAATAAGAAAGCAAGGATCAAGGAAGTTAGTAGCCACAACCACTAGGACTCCAAACAACATATACGTGTTAGATGAGATTGAGTCCGAAAAATGTCACTTGGGAAAAGAAGATGAAAGTTGGCTTTGGCATAGAAGAATGGGGCATATACATTTTGACAATTTGGTCAAAATCTACAAAAACCAAGCAGTTTAGAATATGTTGGAAGTCACAAATCCTGCTAACTATGTATGTGGACAGTGTCAACATGGAAAACAAAAAAGAGTGCATTTTAAGATGAAAGAGAATTCTTCTACAAAACCTTTGGATCTCGTTCACACTGACTTATGTGGACCAACCAAAAGCAAAGGACTGAATGGTGAAAAATACTTCATGCTACTCTTTGACGACTATACCAGGATTACATGGGTATGTCTTCTCAATAGGAATTCAGAAGCATTTGGATGTTTCAAAATGTTCAAGGAATTGGTCAAGAATGAAACAGGGTCACGAATCGAGTGCCTCAGGTCTGGCAATGGTGGAGAATTCACTTCTGATGAATTCAACAAGTATTATGAAGAGCATGGAATAAAGAGACAGTTTTCAGTAGCCAGAACACCTCAACAAAATGGAGTTGCTGAAAGAAAGAATAGATCAGTGATGGAGATGGTTCGAACCATGTTGAATGAATCCAAGTTGAATGACAAATTTTGGCAACATGCAATTCATATAGCAGTACACATATTAAATAGAGTATTACTAAGAAAAAAAATGATAAAAATCCCTATGAGTTATGGACCAGTAGAGAAGCAAGTGTACGACACTTCAAAATCTTTGGAAGTAAGTGCTACATTAAAAGAGAAGATAAGAAGATTGGAAAATTTGACTCTCGAGTAGATGAGTGCATATTCGTTTGATATTCATCCAAGAGGAAAGCTTACAAATGCTACAATATGAGATTAGACAAAGTGATCGAAAGCATTAACGTGAATATAGATGAACGACTAACATCATCCAGAGAAGAATCAAAAGAATCAGACGATGAAGAAGAGGAAGGTTCCAATCAAAAGGAAGTGAAGAAAATTCAAGTGGAAGAACAACCAAACGAGGATGAAGAACAAATCGCGGAAGATGAAGAACAGAATCAGCCAACTGTGGAACAAGAAGAACAGAAGGATCAATGGATACCCAAGAACAGATGCCAAAAGAATCATCCATTAGATAAAATTATTGGTGATAAGGATGCCGGAATAGGAACTAGAAGAAGACTATCCGGAAGAAATGAGCAGGTACATTTCTCTCTATTGTCTACAACTGAACCAGGAACTTTTGCAGAGGCTAGTACAGATGAATAGTGGGTCAAAGCTATGGAAGAGGAACTAGATCAAATTGAGAAGAATGAAACTTGGAAACTTGTTCCTAGACCACATAACAAGAATGTAATTGGCACAAAGTGGGTTTTCAGAAACAAAATGATTGAAGATGGACATGTGATCAGAAACAAGGCTCGATTGGTTTGTAAAGGATATGCTCAGATTGAAGGAATAGAATTTGAAGAAAAATATGCACCAGTAGCTAGAATGGAAGCTATCATTATTATATTAGCTTACGCTTTCTCCAAAGACATAAAAGTGTATCAGATGGACGTAAAATCAGCTTTTCTGAATGGGGAATTAGAAGAAGTCTACATTGAACAACCAGAATGATTTCAGCTTTCAAAAAATGAGGACTATGTATGCAGACTCAAAAGGGCCTTATATGAACTAAAGCAAGCTCCAAGAGCTTGGTACTCCAGATTGGACAGGTACTTACTACAACAAAACTTTAAGAGGGGAAGTGCATATAGCAATTTGTACATCAAACAAGACAATGACAGCATTCTCATCATTGAAGTTTATGTTGATGATATCATCTTTGGAAGTGATGATGATTCACTGAGTCAACAATTTGCTAAGGACATGCAGAAAGAGTTTGAAATGTCATTACTCGGTGAATTGAACTTCTTCTTGGGACTCCAGATATCTCAAAGAACATAAGGCATTTTTATCCAAGTGTCCAGGCAGATGCAGAATGTCTCCCTCTTTACTAGTTCTGTGAGGAGATGAGCATGTGACCAAAGGTAGAGAAGCCCTGCGACTGTGGAGAGTGAATGCTTGAGCTCCATAATCTGATATATCTTCAGAAATATCAAATATTTCAGAAAATATGATATCATCAAATTCATAAGAAAGAACTAACATCGAATCCTCAACAACAAAATTGAAAGAGACTTGCGGTGCTTGATTTGTCACACCAAAATTGATGAAACCAGTTATGAGAAATACTGAAATATATTGAATCTTGAAACCTGAATCACATATTATCAGATCAGAAAATAAATCAGATCCAAAAATATTTATATCAGATCCAAAACTTTGCTCCACCGAGACGGTAGAAGCACAATTTTCTCCTTCTTCAAAATTCTGATTTTCGGTGCATGTAATCCTGTAGGAGTTTACTGGAAGCTCTAGATTAATGAGAGTGAATGCATCACTCTTATAATCTGATATTATTTTCACAATATTAGTGGTATTACTGATATTCACACCAGAAACATCATTATAGATAGAGAAATCAAATTCCTCTACAATTTTTGAAACAGTTACCGGTAAACTATGAACAAAATTTAAAGAATTACTGCAGAATTTTTGCAAAGAATAGGAAGAGTGTTTTTCTTCACAAACAAATATTCAAATGTCTTCTTCTAGATCATCCATGTGAGGAGGTGAGATATCAGGGATCTCATACACTTTCGGAGCAGCAAGAGAATGAGTCACTCCAAGGAGACTTTCTTCCATTCGAATTGACTGTGGGGAAAAATCTGCTTCTTCTTCATCTTCAACAATTTGCTTTTCTGTAGGAGAGGGAATGAAATCATCATGTTGGATTTTATCTCAACCTCTCTCAAAATCTGGTATTTTAGAGTCATATCGCATATGGCTTCTAGGTCCTCCTAATAGAGGGTAGGTGATGAAGGATTCTATGGAAGCAACCATGTGGTTGGATGCTCCAAAATCTATCACATAAGCCTTCGATAGAGAGAGGCTTGCATGCAAGCATATCTCATATTCTTTAGTATTCTCTTCATCATATGACATCACTACCCTTTATGGAAGGGAAATATTGTTCTGTACACATAGAGCTTTCATCTGGTTGGGGGTCTTCTTCATGCATGAGTCTTCTGGATGAAAATCCCTCATACAATAGGGACACTTTATTTTTCCTCTTAGAGTCGGAGGATCCTTCGAAAGTTTGTTGATTTTGTTTAGGCTTCAAATCAGATTCCTTTGGCTCCTTCTTCTTTTATTTCCCCTTTTCTTGCGCTTTGGAAGAGTCATAAACTAGGAAAGCTTGATCTTTGGATGTCTTGATGACTCCCATTCAAATCAACTTGTCTTGCTCCTTGATTAAGGACTCGGAAAAAGAATCGAATGAAGGAACCTTCCAATCAGGAAATCTTTCCCACTTGGAATGAAACAAACCACACAGGAAACGGACAAGTATTGCTCAAGAATTTACAGTATCATTCACAATAATAATATCCGGTGTTACAATAGTTTACATAGGAAAGAATTCAAATGCATGGGGTATGAATTTGAATTTCCCAAGTGGATATGACTGTAGCTAACTGAATTTCTAACTCGTGGTCTCTCAATAAATATCAGACTCCAACATATCAACTCCCAGATGTCCAACAACTCAAAAAAACAGTGACAACTAGTTAACTTAGTGCAACTGAGTGTGTTAGGTGGGAAAAGGTGCATACTCCTCATGCATCCATGCATTATCCATGCAAGACATGCGCTATCTAACTGTTTCATAACTAACTAAAAGTAACTGAGGGCTAACTAAGACTAACTAGTACTAACTCCAACTAACTGAAGTAGGTTGGTGTCGGGACTCCCAGTGGCTCATAAAATGTAGGGATTGGTCTAGGAGACACCTAAACTGATGTATGTACATGTAGTAACTGGAAGTTAACCTCTAGCAGTGTTCCCCACACTCCAGTGACTAGTACATGTGGCCCCATTAGGCCAAGTGGACCCAATTGTACTAGTGGACCCAATTAATTAATTAAAGTTCCTAAGTTAGGAAAAATTAATCTAATAGACAGTATGGTCAATGGAGGATTAATAATACTAACAGGCCATACGGGAAGAAATTGGTCAACACAAGCTTGGGCCTAGTGGTTATTCGAATTTGGTGGCACGAATTGTAAGTAACGAAAACCCGATACTGCAACCAAATAATATATAGAAAATTGTTTTCGTTTTATTCCGACAAAAAATGTAAAATTAATGGCGTCATGCAAATATGCATGCTGACCGATTCAAAAAAATTTCTACTCAGGAAGACTTGAAGCTTGGATTCCAACACGACTTTGAAGACATTGTTGAACACTGAAGAAGCTTGTCTGGGCATACTGCACAATCTTCTATTGATCCATCTGGTGCACAGGTATATAAAAACTATATATTTTAATGAAAATTTATTAATTATCATGCAATTTATTCGTTATAAAAAATTAACATATACTATTTATTCCTTTTTGAGCAGGAAAGTAATGATCTCGTTAATGTCAAGGATGTACACCAACCAGTCGAAGGTCATGCTTCGATTCCTGGTAATGAATTTATTAATATGCTATTGTTTTGTATATATAATTGCATATTATGAACATTAATTCTAATTCTCCACAATTCAATTGCAAAGCATGTAGATGCAGGTAACACTGAACAGGTTGAGCCTGGACAGGATAATGATGAACATGATGATGTGCCCAGGGCAGGTAAAAAAACACCTTTGTAATATTTTTTTTAAATGAATTACTTGTAATTATAAAAACAAAAATAAATTAATGAAACATTTTGACATTATTGCAACAATTCCGAGCCCCTCGCCGCAAGTTCAACCTTGCAAGAAATATACTAGAGAGACCAATGAGAAAACTTCAAAAGATGCGCTTCTTGCTAAAATGTAAAGAGAAGAAAAGTAAAAAGGAAGTGACTGAAGAAATTTTGAGTAATTCTTTTTTATAACACAATGTAGTGCATGGTTTTTTCCTCTATTTAATGAATGAATGGTTAAATGAGTGCTTTAATGAATGGTTTACTGAATGGTTTAATGAATGATGTAATGAATGGTTTAATGAATGTTTTTTCAGCTATTGAATGATTTAATGAATGGTTTAATGAAAGCTTTTTTCAGCTATTGAGTGAATTAATTTGCAGTAAATTGTTATTTGCAAGTAGATGCATTCGGTTTGGGGAATTGAGAATGATGTGAGGTGGGGGGCATATGAGCTTCCACCTTCATGTAGTTGGTCATGTTTAGTAGAGAATATCAAATTATTCTTGAAATAGAGAGGAGCTCAATGAATGGTGTTAAGCCAAAAATCCCACACATAGCTCTCAATGGCCTACACCACCTAAGTACACCATCTCACAACCTTCATATCACTCCATCAGACCCTCCATTGGACCCCCACAACTCCAAAATAGCCTAAGGATGAAGAAAAAGGGCTAAAAACCCCAAAAAGGAGCCCAAAATAGCCCCCTAGGAGCTAAAGCCCTCAAAAAGGGGATAAAGTTAGGGCGGAAGGGGCTAAAGGCCCAAAAAAGGGGCTAAATCCCTGACCAAGGGCTTAAAACCCTAAAACCCCTTGGAAAAGCTATAAAAGGAGGGTGGGGGGTCACTCTCAAAACACTTCTCCCATAGCCTATTGTTATGCTGCCCGTGGATGCTTTGAGACCTTTGCCTCTCAAACCACCCACACTCCCTCTCCTCCATCTCCATTCCCCTTGAGCCATTGCTCCCCAACCAAGAGAGGTGCTCCCATGAGCTAGAGCATGGTGGCCCATTTCCTCCCAATAGAAGGTATACCCAATGGTTTATTTTTGTTTTGCTTAATGTTATTTTCTTTCTAACTCTCATTTTTATTTGCAGGTTTTGTTATTGACATTGTTTTTGCAGGTTCTCCATTAGAGCTTAGGTTTGTTTGCGGGTTTTAAGGAGGCAAAAACCTAACCCATTTTCTGCAGAGGGGTTCACCAAAGCTTCATTTTCTTCTTTCTGCCATTATATTTATTTTACTGTTCTTGCCATTTACTTCATCTTGTTTAGATTAGCTTAGCTTAGTTTACTATTCTGTCTCTATTATTCCCGTTTCATTTTTCTGCATTTTCACCATTAGCAGGAACCTACCCTTATGCCCTATAGGAATAAGGGAGCCATTCCTTCCCCTGTAGTAGGGAGACATCCTTGCTACAGAACTGGTGACCATACCAGGTCAATCCCACAGGATCCCTAGGACAAACTTTTTATTCTCAATTTTTTAAAATTTTTGCCCTAGTTTTTCAGAAATTTCATGTTAAATCTATCTTAGATTCTTGTTTATTTACATTTCTAGTTATTGCTAAGGAAATTCCAATACCATTTGGCCACAATACCAGTTACTGTTGGCCATTCTATGGTTTGCAAATCACTCAACTATGCAAAAACGGCCGAACCGAATTTCTGTAAATTCGCCTGTGTTCGGGTTCATTTTCTGCCCAAACAGTTGAGCCATTTGTGAATCTGCCCACAGTTAGGGGTAAAAGGGCCCATTTCCGAAGTGGTTTTTCAACCGTTTGGGGTAATTCCTCATGGTTTGATCAAAATCCAATTCGCAAAAATGGGACTTTTATAGGTGTGCGACCCATTTTTTGGCTTTTTAATTTCAGTTTCTGTTTTTATTTTCTGCATTTTATTTCATGAACAATGTTTAAATGTTAATTAAATCATTATGGCTTAATAAAATGAACCTAGTCTAACTAAAAACAACTTAAAAACAACCATCTTGATTCCCCTTCCTCCTCTACCCAGTCATCACCCTCCGGGGTATTCTGGGATACGACAAAGGGAAAGCTCGTATAGATCTAGGCACTCCATGATATTGTTCCAAACCACTAAAACCAGGTGACCTGGAAGGTAGAGGGGGTAGAGAAGGAGGGCTTCTCACAGCACTAAGATTCCTCCTTGTTGACCAACCTAGCATCCAGGAGGTGACCTGAGGATATACGGATGGGCTTAGTCCCATTGTGTTGAGAGCCCAGCACCTTCTCTTGGTTGAAGAGGAATATCACTGTGAAGCAGACATCTAGTTAGGCCAGAAAATGTTTAGGGTTAGTCACTGTACTTGTTTACAATTTCTGTTTATTTATGCTTGCATACACAACCACAATGACATGAACTCTACCATGATGAATTCATAAACAATATTGCAGCAACCAAATACTAGAAAAAACAACCAAACAAATACACCATACCAATTAATTAACCCAACTCAGTTCATGATGTTGAGTGAGCCTTAAAGTCTACTAATTTACACTAAGTCAAAACAACTCTGCAATATTTGAGGACATAAGTCCCTGACTGCTTCAACTATGGAAAGTACTTGGGCTCTTCCCAGAAACTCATTATGACGAGTACCCTAGGAACCCCAAAGTAGCTGGCTGCTAAGAGGAATTGCTAAGCCAAATGGGCAATGACCCCTTCTAATTGAGCAGAAACACCTGTGAGGAACAAGCCAAGCGCTATCTTCTGGCAGTCTTGGTGGCCGAGAGACCACCTTCAACCAATAGGAAGCCATTGAAATAGGGGTCCAAATCTCATTACCACCAGATTCACACATAAAATCAAACACAATTGATCCTCCATGTTCCTCCTCATGCCTAACAGGCGAACCACCACCATTCGAAACACTCGATCGGCACCGTTGTAGCCATTCTTAGCAACTACCACACCGTTAGAGGGCCACACAGCCTCTGATTCCGATTCAAACCCATATCAGTCTGAACCAGACCTTCACACTACACCATCTAGCCCCATGGCTAATACAAATCAGGATCCATTTTCCAGCCTAACCTTAGCAAGTGGACCCATGTCCACATCACAACCTATTACCCACAACCTAGAAAGTGGCCCAAGCACAGTCATGCAAACTGTCATTAGCCAGCTACCACCGCCTATAGTGACCAGCCAAGCTGTCCCACTTACAACACATGGGGGAAGTGGCCCTTCCACACATACTGCCCCTCCTACCACACATGGGGGGCGGTGGATCATCCACCTACATTGCCCCTACTCTCATACATGGGGGCAATGTCCCTGCCACTCATACCATCCCACCCACAACACTTGGGGGCATTGGCCCATCCTCCATAGTGCCACCGCAAGCACCCCCAGCTATGCAGATGCACCATGCACCTGTAAACCCCACCACCACCACAGCCCCATCCCACATTAACTTGGGTCAAATATTCCCTTCATGGCTCGTCTGAACTTGCCTGATTTGACTAGATTAACAAATGACCCCATCTGCTACCAAGATTTTTTGCCACCTATGCCAACTAAGCTTCCATCAAACATCCCCAAGTTTGAAGGCAAAGCCAAGGAATGTCCCCAAAACCACATAATGACATTCCATCTATGGTGCTCATCCAACAGCATTGTAGAATACTCCATTAGGCTAAGGTTTTTCCAATGCACCCTTACAAGTGCCGAAGCCAAATGGTACATTGAGCTGCCACAAGCCAAGTACCCCGACTTCAACTCCCTAGCCTTCATGTTCCTACAGTATTTCCAACTCCCTGTCAGATATAACGAGGGGGTGGAGATCCTACTATCCTACCGTCAAAGCAC
This sequence comes from Pseudotsuga menziesii, assembly GCA_001517045.1. NCBI lineage: Eukaryota > Viridiplantae > Streptophyta > Pinopsida > Pinales > Pinaceae > Pseudotsuga > Pseudotsuga menziesii. The sequence goes on from LPNX010281846.1 coordinate 469,968, forward strand.
TGCCACTCACATAACTGACCATATCCATGAGTGGCAGCGATGTCGTAGCTTATGCAAAATCCAACTGGATGACAAGATCTTCTTGGATTGGTTCCTTAAGACTTTGCTCCCGCCCATCGCAAAGGACGTCGCATCCGAATGTCTCCAATCTGAAGAAGAGGCCATACTGAAGGCCCGGCAATTTGACTTGATCTATGCTCAGTCTAGATACCCGTATACTATCATTCCAAATGCTCCTCATCCGAATACCTCCTGTCGCGATGCACCGAGGGAATCCCATGCTATGGACGGCATCATAGGATCAGTCTCCCAATAGCCATAGCCTCGACCGACACCACCTACCATTACACCACAACCAAGCAACATTGATAATGTTGCTTACCAAAACCAAGCTCTGAACTATGCTAGAATGATGTCCCAGTCTGGAGCAACAACTTCCTATGCACAACCTGTGCCACCGCAGCAGGCTCAAGCCATGGCTTGGGAAACACAACAGTATGTGGGGCAAATTCCCACATTTATGGCACCACCACCCCCACAAATATACTATGCACCACCAGTGCAACAAGTTCAAGCCCCCGCCCCCGCTCCACCCACTCCATTGGGACAAGTGTTCGCACAACAAAACCATCCCAACCAGCCTGCCCCCAAAAATCAACAAGGGAAAGCTAGAAACAACTGGCCCCGTAAGTAAGGAAATAACCAACCGCAAGGAGGCAGTCAACAACCGAACCCTCCTGACAATGCCGCAGCAAACCGGCAACCCAGAATCCCCCACAACCAAATGCACCAAGACGCAATGCCCCGTTGTGCAAAAACCAACCATGCACGCTCTGTGAGGTCTATGGGCACTACACATTCGAGTGTCCCCTCATGGGGTGCACCAAGAAAGCCATTCGAAACGAGGTCCAATAGGATGCCAATGCTACAAACCAAGCACAACCCAACCCGGAACCACAAGGAACTCCCCCCATGGTGCTTCAAAACCCACTACCGGTCCAAGGATTGGTGGAAACCGCTCCCCCTCCCCAACCCAACCCCAATGCTCCGGGGGCACTGCCCACGGCCGAAACAGGTGTTCACCACCTGCTAACCATGACCACTGAAGAGGTCAACTTACAGACTAGATGAAATCAGTATAGTACCACCACCGAACCTGCCAACTCATCAGCAGCATCCATGTCTAAGACAGCCAACCTACCTCTCCAGTTACCCCCGTTCTCGCTCCCCCCCATACGTAGAATTGCTAATAATGCCATAGCTAGAGCTACAGTCAGCTATAACATTGTGGATGATTTGGCCCAAACGCCAACCGCCATGTCCGCTCTTGAGGTACTTAAAACATGCCCAACGTAGCGGAAATCATTACTAGCCGCTCTAGGGGCAGTAGACCCCTCCGACTCCAAGCTAATCACCTTTGACATGGAGAACAGGGAACCACACATGCCCTCCATCATCACCTTCCAAATACCAGTGTCCATCCAGAATTTGGTTGTGCACCGATGCATAGTGGATGAGGGGGCATCCACGTGCATCATGTCTACCTTGGTTTGGTAGAATCTTAGATCACCAATTCTGCAACCGTCCTCCACGACTCTGCGGGCTTATGATGGACATCCCACTAAAGCCCAAGGAATCCTCCCCCATGTCCCCATCACGTTAGCTAAGAAGACAGTCCTGATTGACATCGAAGTCATCAACGCTCAACTGGACTACAACCTCCTCCTCGGAAGGAGTTACATGTACGCCATGCGATCCGTCACATCAATTGTCTTTCGCCTCATGATGTTCCCCCACGAAGGGAAGATTGTGATGATTGACCAGCTCACCTACCATGATCTACAAGGTTTAACAGCACCTGCCAACATTATCCCTACCATCACCACCATTGAGCTGCAAGGGGAGACCACACACACTAACGTCATCCCTGCAACCAACACTGTGGTTGAAAACACACCAGCTTCCCCACCATTGAATGTGGGCCCTAGGTTGTTTACCGATCCCACCATGACAGCTTATTTCCCGTTGGTGTTACCATCACCAACACAAAAGCAAAAAGTGGACTTGTGCATGGTCTCATCAAGCACCATTGCACCCAAACAGCAACCGCAGTCGCAGCCCCAACCACAACCACAACATCGTCCATAGCCGCAACGCCAATAGCAGCCGCAACATCACCCGCAGCAGCAGCATTACACGCAGCCACAATCACAACCTCACCGCCACATGCAACCAGCTGGGAGTTATGTGGGCTCATCTCCAGTCCATACAATTCCCTTCCTCTTTCCCCCACCTAGTGTCATGAGCAAGCCGGTCATGGCCACCTTAAGCCTACCCAACTTTACGTTGGGGATCCCAGTGTGGTATCTTGATAAACCATATCAACCAACAATGCCCCAGGTTGTGTTAACCCCGATGCAACCTATTGCGGTTGAGTCTCACCCTCCACCCAGTCTACACAAGCCAACCACCGCACCCGTACCTGCACCGCCCCAACCCAAAAGGGCTAGGGGTAAAAATACCAAAGCCACTGCAGAACCACGACAAGTTCCACCTTGTGCCATCTGTGAACAACAGGGCCATCCAACTCAGAATTGCCCTGAAATCCCAGTGATCCGTGTGCATCTAGATTCCATGGATACGAACAAAAACATCCCTGTGGTTGAACTCCCAACTGCGCCAGTAGTCAGGAACAAGGCATTGAGAACAAACCATGCTTGTGCCCTTTGCGACTTGTATGGACATTACTCCCACCATTTCCAAGACCTACCTGAATTTTGAATGGCTCTCGCTGACCTCCATCACCTTTCCCTTGAGTCTGAGATCACCTTAATCGAATAAGTTCACCCACCACCACCTTCTTCAGACACCATGTCCATTTACATGATGTCCAACTCAACTGACCCGCTTATCTCCACCATCACTGATGGTCCATCAGACCTATCTCTTCCGTTGTTTCCACAACCACGGCCGCAACCTCAGTTGCAACCTCAACCTCAGTTACCAGGGAAATAATGGGGTTCATTCCCAATCAACATGATCTTTGTTCTTTTTCCTACCATCCAGGATCGTGAGTAAGTCTACCTTGGCAACCCTCCATCTACAGGATTTCACACTAGGAGATCCTCTGTGGTACCTTGAACCACCTACCGTACCTCTGAGGCCCCAGGATGTGTTGACTCATGTCTAGCCAATTGAGATGATGTTGAACCTACCTCCAGGTCCATCAAAGACTCCTCTTATCTCCAGGCCTACCCCTCTTCCTGCAATAGAGACTGGGGGCAAGGCCACAAAAACAAGAACCAATACCATTTACATGATCTCTAGCACCAGTTTCCCTTCTGTCTCATCGCTTGTGGAAAATCAACCTAATCTATCTCTGCACCACTTACATAATGACGGAGAGATATGTAAGACCACCTTCGGTTTTACCCCATTCCCTTTAAACCATAGTGTGGAATATGTTCTTCTCATAAAAGACCATATTTCATCATCCCGCCTTGCCAATGACCTTCGTCTTGGCAAGGGGACATACACCCTTATTAACTCTGATGGACAACTCTTGGAACCCCCGCAATGGGCTCTACCTTAAGAGATTTTACGCTTAACATCACCAATGAGTCACTTCATTTTCTTTTCTTGTTTTTCAACATTTTTTACCACAAGTCAAGGGCAGCACCATTAGCCGCCACTTCAAAGTCACCCGGAACCTATTCGAGACACCTCTAACACCTTTGGGCCCAAATTTCTATCTCCTTATGATACCATCATCTCATGTTTAATAAGTCAATTTCGGGACCATTTCCCACAAGTCCTCTCGATTTACTAGCCATGACATAATGATGCGAGTGTCTATGGACCTGTACTTGCATCACACTTCCCGACCGCAACTCATGCGAGTTTTCGGGCCGCCGCCCGTTAAGGACTGTAATTTTACTTTTATTTTTGTATTTATAATATTCTTTTTTCCCTGCACCTTACGCGGACATCTGGACCATCATCCACAAAACTCTTTCTTTTTCTTCCATGTATTTGGCATATAAGTGTCCATGGACTTGCACTCACATCGCATGTAGTCAAGTTCGTCCATCGCAACACACACACACGCTCTCCTGACCTCTGTCCGAGAGCCACCTCAGTTTGTGTTCCTCTGTCGCATCGATTCATGAGCCTCTGTCGTGATATATCCCACGCATGTATTGGTATGTTTGAGAACCTTCTCCTCCTTCCATACTGCGCGGATGACCTTTGGACCTCTGTCCATCGTCCCGACATGGGGCACCGCTCGTGCCACCACAGTCGGTTGACCACACGGGAGTTTCGTTTAAGCTCTTTTCTAACTCCTTAAAACAATGAAAAGATAGTCGAGAGTAGCTACTTCCTTTCCTGCTTGCTAAAGTATAGGAAAGGGCATCTACATCGTCTCATTTACCTCCTTTTGCGGACCATGTAGACCATCAATCGAAAAGGACATCCTTGGCACACTCAAGCCAAGACCGTACCCCTCTGCATACTTTTATGCTTTCTCGAGCAGAGGGGCCACAATTTACGAAAAAACTCACCACCGGTTGTCATTGAGCTCTTTTCCAGCCGTCTAAACAAGAAAAGATCGTCGAGCCAACTTGGTTTTGTTCATGCTTGTAAAAGTATTTGAATGACCGTCCAGTCAGTATAGGTTTAACCTTTTCCGGCCTGATTGGACTACCAATAGTAAAGAAGTCTCTCATCCCCTCCAGGATGAGCGAGCTCTCCTATGTATACTTTTATCCTTTTTCGGGCACAGGAGACTACCAATGGAAAAGAGCCCCCACTGGAGTCTTCTTCCTACTTTCAAACTCTCTAAAATTGAAAGCACCATCGAGCATTTACTTTCTCGGTCTCGCCAAAAATCCACGATATCGTACCATAATGGTGTCCCTAGACACCCCCCCCCCCACAGCAAACAGTTTGGAAGCATCATTGGGTCACCTTTGTTCAGAGTACTCTACAATGTGTCTTCCTTGGATCCCATCAGTATCAAAAGTGTCCACCTCCTCTAATTATTTCCCATCTGCAGCGATATTCCTGGTATTACAGCTATGATCCCATTCCCTTGAGTCAGTTTCATTTGCTACCTGGTCCGCCCTGCCGTCATACTCTGAACAAAGGAAGTTTGAGTCTCCCACTTCCCCCTGGCCCCTATTCAGTTCTTTCCATTCCCTCCCCTCCCCCCCCAATTCAGTGAGTCAGTCCACAGATTGCTTCACACCTTCCGGTTTTCTCCCTCGTGCTCCTGGTCAAGGAAACATCATTGCCTTAACTAGGGGCAAGTCTCCCTCGTCGATGCCAATACACATATTCCAGAGGATAGACCTAGAGGTCCCTGTACCTTGGTTTCATTTACATCATTGATGAGTTCCTTGGACCACTTGAGAGGAGTCCTTAGTGCCTCTTGGGATGGTTGTTTCTCACGTGCTCGGCTTCAACTCCATCATCGCACCATGGAGATTCATACAGGGTTTGTTCCACACAGTACTTGCTTGAAGACCTCGGATGTCACCCGACTCTAGCACATTGGTGAAGTCCACTTGAGGGACCTAAACAGGTTATGTCCCTTGTGATTTCCAGGTTGCGTTGGAAACAGTGTTCAGAAGCCCTAGCAGTGCTTCAATATACCTTTATGATTGATGCAGCATACTTGTACCGCAAAGACTCTGACTCTCAATCAGCGAGTCCACACAGCTATGTACCAGATCCAGTAGACCATTAGTCATGAAGATATAGAATTCCATGAGAATTCCATGGGTCCAATGTACCAGATCAGTATTGTATTTAGCCTCACATGGAGGCAACCATCATTGTAACATCAGTTGTATATGATCGGCTCTTGTATTTTAGAGCTTAGATGAAATGATTCTTTTGACATTTTCGCGAGCATGGAGATTCCCGCCTCGTCCATATACATGTCACACATTTATTGTATCTCACCCATTGATGGGAACCATATTAATACAAACCCAAAAGCCACCATGCCCCAGCCCCGGAAGCACCGCCTCTACACAGCAAATCCTATGATGTCCATCGGCCATACATTGAGCTCCTGCCCTCACACATTAGGGGGAAATCTGTTAACCCAAAAATCCCCCACATAGCTCTCAATGGCCTACACCACCCAAGGACACCATCTCACAACCTTCATATCACTCCATAAGACCCTCCATTGGACCCCCACAACTCCAAAATAGCCTAAGCATGAAGAAAAAGGGCTAAAAACCCCAAAAAGGAGCCCAAAATAGCCCCCTAGGAGCTAAATCCCTCAAAAAGGTGTTAAAACCATAAAAGGGGCTAAAGGCCCAAAAAAGGGGCTAAATCCCTGACCAAGGGCTTAAAACCCTAAAACCCCTTGGAAAAGCTATAAAAGGAGGGTGGGGGGTCACTCTCAAAACACTTCTCCCATATCCTATTGGTACGCTGCCCGTGGATGCTTTGAGACCTTTGCCTCTCAAACCACCCACACTCCCTCTCCTCCATCTCCATTCCCCTTGAGCCATTGCTCCCCAACCAAGAGAGGTGCTCCCATGAGCTAGGGCATGGTGGCCAATTTCCACCCAAGAGAAGGTATACCCAATGGTTTATTTCTATTTTGATTAATGTTATTTGCTTTCTAACTCTCATTTTTATTTGCAGTTTTGTTATTGACATTGTTTTTGCAAGTTCTCCATTAGAGCTTAGGTTTGTTTGCAGGTTTTAAGGAGGCGAAACCCTAACCCATTTTCTGCAGAGGGGTTCACCAAAGCTTCGTTTTCTTATTTCTACCATTGGGTTTAGTTTACTGTTCTTTCCATTTACTTCATCTTGTTTAGATTAGCTTAGCTTAGTTTACTATTATGTCTCTACTAATTCCGTTTCATTTTTCTGCATTTTCACCATTAGGAGGAACCTACCCTTGTGCCCTATAGGCATAAGGGAGCCATTCCTGCCCCTGTAGCAAGGAGAAATCCTTGCTACAAATGGTAAGGAAGTATACATTAAAAACGGTTATTTCTAAAATTGTTGTGTTTAAATTTAACTATTGCTATTTGACTCATCCATTGGAACTTGTTACAGATAACGTTGGGAAACATTTTCATAATTCAGAGAAAAAAATGGTGTTTTGATGTGATCGATGGCCTTATATACATAGTGTTGTGGTTCTCCATGTTTCCCTAGGTGATCTCTTATTACCAATTTCTTTACTTGAATAGTTGAATAGTATTGTAATTTACATTGTAATAGTATTGTATTTATTTAGATTGGTTTTGTTATTTTCGTAAACAAGCAAATATTTATTTGATGGGTCCTAACATGAAATTATTGCAACAAGAAGAAGATAGTACAAAGCTCCACAAATCAAGGTAAGTTGTAACAAAAAAAATTATAAATAGTATAGGCAACATATTCCTAATTCTCATACATATTTTGCTTCGGTTAATTTGATATTTATTCCATACTTTCTTAATTTATACGATTCTTTGTTCCCTATAATTTTAACTTGCTTGAATTGATAATAGAATATATCAGATATGCTTAGAAATTATCAAATATGCTTAGAAGTCCAAAAACATGGACAACATGTTTTGTTTCCTGGAAATCTTATGGTTCCTTGTTGTCGGTTTTGAATGATTTTATTTGTAATAGAATCGTTGTTAAAATAATATATACATTTTTAAAATCTTATTAGATTACAGATACAAACCTAGGGTTTCCTCAGATCTCTATATCTGGTCAAAAGTGATCATATCAAAGAGATGTGAATTTTCCTTGATCTATATATCCAGAGGTTGTAAAGTCACTTTATGGATTTGTTGATTTTTCTTCATCCATGTAATCACCAACATGGAATATCCATAGACCTGAATTCAGTCAAGACATTTCACAAGTGATAGAGATCTTCTCACAACAAAACCTCTCTCTGGATCAGATGATACAATCCAAAGGAGGAGGTTAAATCCAAAAAACCTACAGCTTAAGGCAAGTAGTAAGAACATTATATTTTTCATAGTTGAGCCAACTTTAGATTAATATGGAACCATATCTCAAAATTTTCCCTTCTAAATGGAATGAGGAAAAACAATATTCAGTAACAAAGAATGTTTCTTATATAACCTTCATCAAGCCATTATTTTTGCATAAAGGGTGGTAAACATTTAAATTTTCCAAGCATTGGACTTAGATTTGGACATATCGGTTGTTTTCCTAACCAAACATATTGATTAACCAAGTATTTCGAGGTAAAACAATTCGTGTCACATAATTTACATTAAATGACATATCCCCCATACTAGGTTATAAAGAACCTCATTACTCTATGCAATCTTGTCCTATATGCTTTGAATCCTCAAACCCTAATTCTTCCACTATTACATCATCATAACCATCAATACTTCCATGTAGCATCAAGAATACAATAACTCTATGATATTTTCCTAGCCTTACATACCATAAGAATAAAGATCCAAAAACATACAAGGTGTTAAATCTACTCTCCATGTCTTCTACTAGGGTATAAACCTTAGTGTTTGAACAAGATACATAATAACCATCATCGGAAATGGTGTATTCTTCTGTAGGGTTTTCATGTATAAAAAAAACATTAGTCATCACAAAAAAAAACTTAACATCACAAGTGAGCAAGCTCTCCAAGAACATCTAATACGTTTATCATCCCTTGTCTTCTCCTAAGGTTTCCAAAATAGTAAAGAAAAAAGCATACAAATGGAAATTACTTGCATTGGAAAGATGCACATTCTGGAGAAAGAATCGTGAATTGACATGGGCATGTTTTCCTAGGACAAGGAGGTAGGTTTAACAAAGGCCATTGTACCCATAGAAGGAACATTTCTTAGTGCAAATTCATGCTAATTTGGGAATTCTAACTTTTAATGTGATTTTCAAATTTCACTTCTCTCCAAAGGTTTCCCATATTGAATTCTTATGAATATTCAACCATCGGATGATATTGAATATAAATTATAGTAGAAATATATGGACGATATTTTTCTTTACATCAACCCCAATCCACTATGAATTAAAAGAGTAAGGATATCAAAAGTATGCCAACAAGTTTTAGGTATTTTAGGCACACATTTCTAAAGCTAAACCATATTTGAAATCACTTTAATTATTGTATATTTACAATATTATGTATTCCTTATTATCTTTAAGGTGTTTGTCAAATCACTCAACAATTTCAACCCTTAATATGTCAAATTAGCATGAACAATAAGTTTTTAAAATTACTTAATCAAGAAGACAATTAAAGATGAAAATCAAATATGCAATTACATTGGTATTTGATAGATGAAAAATTCGTATATGAGTTTTTCATAATTAAGTACATGTTCATGCCACAAATTTTTCACGAAGATGGTACAATTTTCCAACCTCTCCAAAACCCTCTCTAGGTAAATCATGAAAACCCTATCCACCACCAAATATCTCCAACTAGCAAGCACCAACACTAACAAGTCCTCCTTGGCTTCAACAACATTATTGTGTCACAAACTCTCCACATTAGCATGGTTTTCTTCCTCAGGTTTTTCACACCCTAGCCATGTTAAATCATATACGTATGTGGAAAGAAAAATTTATTGTTGGCCTCCAAATATACTTTCATGTCCTAGGGTTTGAATCCTCAAACCCTAATTCTTCCACTCTTACATCATCATAAGAATCAAGACTTCCATGTAGCATCAAGATTACATGCAAGTAGGTGAGAGAGGATAACATATATCTCCACCCTTATATATGCAAGTAGGTGAGGGAGGATAACATATATCTCCACCTAGAAAGTAGGTGAGGGAGATATTTCTCCACCCTAGCCACCACCAAATATATCCAACTAGAAAGCACCAACATTAACAAGTCCTCCTTGGCTTCAACAACAATATTGTGTCACAGACTCTACACATTAGTATGGTTGTCTTCCTCAGGTTTTTCACACCCTAGCCATGTTAAATCGTATACATATGTGGAAATAAAAATCTATTGTTGGCCTCCAAATATACTATCATGTCCTAGGGTTTGAATCCTCAAACCCTAATTCTTCCACTCTTACATCATCATATGCATCAATACATACTTCCATGTGGCATCAAGAATAAAATAACTCTATTATATTTTCCTAGCCTTACCTACCATAACAATAAATATCCAAAAAACATGCAAGGTGTTAAATCTACTCTCCATGTATTCTACTAGGGTAGAAACCTTTGTGTTACAACAAGATACATAATAACCATCATCAGCAATGGTGTATTCTTCTCTAGGGTTTACATGTATAACACAAACCTTAGTCATCACAATAAAAATCCTAACATCACAAATGAGCAAGCTCTCCAAGAACATCTAAGATGTTTATCATCCCTTGTCTTCTCCTAAGGTTTCCACATTAACCCTAAGTCTCCAAGACAAGTAACATGAAGGGTACAAATGATGAATGAATATGAGATATTTCTCCACCCTTATATATGCAAGTAGGTTAGTGAGGATAACATAAAATAAGGACAAGTTTACCTACAAGTAACCAACATGGAGAACCCACATGTAGCACTATACATTCCAAGGATGTGCATGTCAAACTAGGGTTTTGTCCAACCCCGAAAGTGAGATTCAATTGGGTATTATTATGTATGTGTAAATTGGATTATGTATGTATGTATTATTATGTATGTGTAAATTGGATTATGTATGTATGTATTATTATATATGTGTAAATTGGATTATGTATGTATGTGTAAATTGGATTATGTATGTATGTATTATTATTATTATTATGTATTATTATGTATGTGTAAATTGGATTTATTATGTATGTATAGTTATTAGTTATTATGTATGTCATGTGTCATTCTCAAAAACAAAACAAAAGTATTCTTCATCTCACAAATAAATCCTGCTATATCCTTGATTCAGTTGCAGTTGCAATGAATTGAAACAATTCATTGCAAATTGTTAACCACAAAATAGGAAAATGAAAAACACGTTGTATCTATAAACAAGAAATGGTTTTCAAATTGTTTAAAAACATACAGTTGCAGTATTGTTTACCCCCTCTACATATTTGATGTACAATTCATATTTCCTATTATTTTGTTGGGAGGAAATCACAATTTCCACAATAGATCCGAAATATTAGTTGTTTGTTGATCTTGAAATGCATCCTACAGTCTTGGAAAACCTGGGATATTGCTTCAACGAAAGTATATTGTTGTAACAAAATGCAATACTTTGACTCTCATATTTCATATATTCCCTAATTTCTAGTTCCAAAATTTTATATTCAGACACTTCTACTCGAAGTAAAGCGTTCAGTGAAACAAGAAACAATATTATATTCATATTCAATGCAGTGTTAATTGACCATCTCTATCTACTAGGTCAACATGTATCAATTGTGTTTTATTGGTGAAATTAAACTTTTTCTTTTTGTAGGTCCTTAGAACAAGAGAATATATCCTTAAAACACATTTGTATATGTTGTTGAACAAAGTTGCAGAATAGAGGATGGTAGTTGTGATACTTGTTAAATCATAAAACAAATGGGGAATCCAACTTATTAACGTTAAAACATAGGGTTTGTAAAAATATTATTTACTTTGGCTCTATCAAAGATAAAATAAAGAAAAAAAAATATTGATGAAGAAATCTAAGAACTAGGTACAGGTTCAACATCAAATTTTGTAAAAGGTACAAGGTTATGAGGGAAAGATGCCATTGTGAAAGGAAGGAAAAAACATTAGAGGAAATTTCAACTCAAAATGGGCCTCCTAAGAAAAATTAATAAAATAATAGTTAAAATAATAAAATAATATTTATTAATTTTGGTGGAAGAAAAGAAAAAACTATTTTTTTGTTCGTATTTTCAACATATTGCCCTGTGTTTTTACTCAAATTTTGATTGAGAGAGATAGTTGAATGTGAAATTTAATTATACATCCAACGAGTACCCACTCGACATACTTTTCGCAGGCCTCGCTACCCCGAAAACAAGAAATACCTGAAAAAATGTGATGATGACATCATCATCACGCTTTTTCATGTATTTCTTGTTTTTGGGGTAGCGGTGTCCATCAAAAGTATGCCGAGTGGGTACTCGTTGGATGCGTAATTTAATTCCACATCCAATGAGCTCTCTCAATCGAAATTTGAGTAAAAACACAGGGAGATATGTCGAAAATACGAACAAAAAAAGTAGTTTTTTTATGATACCTATCCCCAAATTTATATTAAAAATTTGTTTAAGAGGTGCTGCCTTTTTTAATTTTAAAGAATTTTGATTGGATAATACATGATGACATGGAATTTGTATTATTTTTTAAAGGCCCATTTTAAATTGAAATTTCCTCTAATGAGGTGGCACTGAATATGCTAGGTGGTATTGTACAACAAGTTTTATATTTCAAACGAACCCTAGCTCTACAATTTTGGATATCATTTTTTCCTAAATCATTTTCCTCTTCTTAAATGGCTTATACTGTACTCTATCATTCAGAATTGTATTATCAGTCTTTTATTTTTACTTTGTATATTTTTCTGGTGGGACTGTTTTTTTATGGCTCAATTCAACTGTGTTCCAAACCCTAGTTTTTCTTCTGCCATAAATGAGTCCTCAATGTTATCCTGGGAGATGAGATAAGATATGTATGTGGAAAGTGTTGTGAGGAGAATGGTTATGAATCTTTATGATGGAAAAGAATTCCTATGAAGTAACTCCAGTTTTGATGATATTATCCATTGATGCCATCAAATTGATCATGTGGTCAACTACAACAACCTTTTCTTTACTAAACTATTGCTTCCATTAGGGTTTATGATTTTGAGCCTTACTTTCCTTTGGAACCATGGTATTTCTCTCTCTTATATTCAATTTTATTGAAAGGTAAATTATGGTGCTTAAGATGTAGTCATATGAAAGGAATCTCAGCAACAATTAATCAAGATTTATGCTTCCTGATCATGGAAGCTCCATGTTTCAACAAACTTTTTTGGTCACCATTAAGAGCATCACATTTTTTGGGTTGCCATTAACCACATTTATTGATGATGAATAAGAAAATGGTTGAGGGTTGTTTTACAAGCTCAATCACTCAAGTTACAACAAATTTTGACAAGTTAGGTACAAATGGCTATAAAATGCAGGGATAGATACAGGAAAAATTAGAGTGTCTCCTCAGATGGACAAGGAAGCATTATGAGGTGTGCTAAAAAAAATTCATAAACTTTTCATAAACAAGAAATGTTTTCCTGTAGGAAATGAGGTATTCAATTTTAGAAGAGAACCTTCTTAGCTTTGTAATCTTCTTGCAACTGATACAAAAGGCTCTTAGATTAATCAAAAAATGACATTTACTTTCCAAATAGCCAATCTTTGTGCAAATTTTGAGATTTTATGCTTTCAAATAAGGATAGATTCAAAATGCTTTGTTACAATTTTAGTAAGCATATTGAATGCAAAGGGATAGTAGATTTTGTCCATTGGAATTCAAACCTAAAGAAAAGATATACCATCTTCCATAATGATCACAATACCATATTGAAGTTTTATTTGGGAGCCATATTAATTTCATTATCATTTTTCACTAGTGATAGAGTCATTCTCAGCATATGAAGAAATTTCCTGTCAGAATATGGTAATTTTGATCGAATTTTTTAGTTCATAAGTGGTGCTAGAAATTGTACCTTTTGCTAAGAAATATGGTTTCTATAAGAAGTATGAGATGCTCCAGGTTTGGTTGAAACCCTAGTCCTATTACTTTGTTTTGTGACTATTTTTATTGTTGAAAAGATGAGATGATGGCTCACATTTGGGATGATGACACACTGAAGAATCTCATTGAATCGTTAATCTTCAAGAACCTATGCCAATAACAATTTCAATATTGAATCCTTAATGGAAGGATCTCTTTACATTCAAACACTTATTGTTTCAACTTTATCACTTTTGAATCCTTATGATAAATATCAATCTTTTGTAATCAATGGGGCTAGTTTTTGGATTTTTCTCAAAAAATTATAATTCTAACTAGCTGGGAATGGGTTTCTTAAGGATATATTTTTATTTTGATGGGAAAAATCATAATTTCATTTCTTGCAAAACAAAATTACATATATCAGATACCCCTGGCATTCAAAATGCAACCTTTCTTAGGTTCTGTGAAGGGGCACTGACATGCGATGTTTTAAAAATGTAGCTTAAGTCAGGCCTTCATTTTCATGACCATAGTTTCTAAAAGATATATTTTAAGGCAGAGTGTTTATTTTTCTTACAATTTGAAAGCATTTAACAAATATTCATGTTTCTGATTTTGTGTTTTTTAGTCACATCATGTTGTTTGAGTTTGTTGATTTGGTTTTTACATCTCCTTACATGTAATTACTTAATACTAGTTCAATTATGTGGTTATTTTTTGACCTAAAGTTTAAACGGTGCATATTTTAAACATAAATTGTTCCCATTTCTAGCATGTCATATAACTAATTCTTTTTGCAAAGATTGGATGCTAAGTACGAATTCAATCCTTCGTCAAACTGTTTGTTATATGATATTGTGCGTAAGGAGATTGAAGAGAAAATAGCCAAGGGCTCTTCTAATTGCACAAATTCTCTACTGTGGCTGACAAGGTGAAATATGCTTTCGAAGCACATATTCATTTCCTCTTTTTGTATTGTAAGCCACATGCCAACTCTTGTGTTGCCTAATATGAATTTAGCATGCCAACTCTTGCAATGAGATCTAACCTTATTTTAGCATGCCAACTCTTGCAATGAGATCTAACCTGATTTTAGCATGCCAACTCTTGCAATGACAACTCTTTATGTATTGTAAGCCACATGACAACTCTTGTTTTGTAGGTCTCTCAAATAGGAGCTAGAGCAAAAGGGATTTAGTTTACCTCATCTAGATAAGAATGGGGTTTGAGTATCCATACCCTCCCCTGAAGTTTCATCAACTAATTTCTGATTTTTATGAGCTTAAATGACTCCATATTCTCAAGCAATAGATTATACTAGGCATTATTCTAGATTTTTTATTTTAGTTATTTTTGGTTCAGTTAATTTTCTCCATTCATATTATCTTCTAATATTTTTTACTTTTTGTAGGTACTCGGAACTTTTTGGAAAGATGTTTCAAAGAGGAAGAGGAAAGAATTTTCTTATTGGAGTAAATCTTAGATCTAAATTTTAAAACCCTAACTACTAATTGTTTCCTTTTAAACTAGCAAATCTTCTAGAGGACATACTCCAAGTATCTCTTACTTCATAAATGGTACTTTATTGAAGATCTAACACCCTTGATTAGTGTTGGTTTCTTTGATTTAGTGTTGAATATTTTTTACATTTTGCTCTAATATTATGTGTGGAATTCAATTCCACATGTTCACTATGATTAGAATCCCATACTTTGACAACGCTAAGTTAAACCCTAGACTATTTGGATAAGATTGAGAAATTAAGCCCTCCTTCTTTATCACTAGAGGATAAAATTTTTATTGCACATTTTAATAATAAAATTTTGGTGGATTTTTGCTTAAGCATCCATATAAATAAAATTAGTAAGCCTTAAATCGAATTGTATTTTGGCCAAATTTCCCCCTCTCTTAATGGTCATCACTCATTATGGTTTCAATTAAGGGATTTATGTTGTTTTAGTTGAATTTAGTTAAAATACAAATGAATTTTAATTGAGATCATAGTGGTCATTCAATCGTCCTTCATATACCATATATCATTGAGGGTTTATTTCAACCAAATTGCAAATGATGTTGTTTTATGTCTCAAATATTAATTTGGTTTAGTAATTTGATCAAATCGATCTAGTGAAATATTTTAAATTTGAGGATCTGCAAGTACACTGAAGCTGAACGAGCCATCCATTCTCATTGCTCTTGGTTTGAGAGTTTCAAGTAATTCGTTGGATACTAAATATTTTGCTTATTTTAAGGCCTGATACAAATACTTAAACATTTAATATAGAGTTATGAGGTTTTTCTAAATCATTTCAGGAGGGTTCTTCCAATTACCATGAGTTCCACATCAGTAAAATATTGGAGAATATATATTTGATCCACCTTTTGGGGGTTCATTAGCATCAATTAAGTGGTGTAAGGTATCCACACTCTAAATGTATCCTTCTTCATCAAGTAAAACAAGTTATTCATGAGGTGAATTTGTTATATCATAAATTTGACCTTTATAATATAATGGAATACCTCCTAAATTGACGGCTTGAGAGGTCACTTGAGTAATCTAGTGTTTGTTTGTGGATTAGAAGGTTTCTTCTGACATCACTAAGCATCTCATTGCTTCTCATATCCTTTAATTTTTTAACCTTACAGGTCTAAGATATGTATCTTTGAGAGCTTTACTTAAGTGACTGCTACATTACTAATTTGGCCTAATTTAGATAGTGAAGTATTCTTATTTGGTTATCTTGTTGTCAAAGGAAGTTGGTCCTATGATAAGCCTAAATTGGCCTTCCTTATCTACATTATGGTAATAATACATTGTTATCAATTCTAGAACTATCCTCTCAACTAGCATAAAAGATAAATCTAACTTTGAAGTGCTTTTATACAAAATGAATTTGGTCACATTTCACGGAGAAATTTTGGATCCAGCATTTGCTAATTTTAAATCTGAATTTTGCATCCTCAACAACATGGTAGATTGTTCCAGATATTATTATATCAATGATTTTTTTTATTAATATATAGTTTCCCATCGATTCAACAGCAACTTAGTGGCAGCGGTCGTCAGATATCATGCCAAGTCGATGACGTTGCTGGAGCTCCGACGTTTAGAGTCTGTCAGATATCTGACTCATGGTGGCTACATTCTGACGGAGTTGCCATGCCTCCGACAACCTAAGAAGTCGAAAATTAGACAAACATTCTGACGAAGTTGCCATTCCTCCGCCGAACTAAGAAGTCGGACCTTCGACACACTTTTTGACGAAGTGGAACTAAGAATTTGGACCTTCGACATGGTTTCCGACGAACTAAGCAATCGGAAATTTGACATTAAACAATCAGAAAGTTGACACTAAAAAGTTAGAAATTCGACACTGAGAATTCGGAAAGACTTCCCTAACATATGATGGTCCTCTATAGACATTCCAATAGGGTTCTGAAATGAGTCGGATAACCGACGACAGGAGCCGTCGAAAATTCGACGTATTAGTGGTGAAATACTTATCCTAATTTGCTTGATACTCTGTCGAAATGTCGACAGGTTCCAAAGGTAGTTGAATATCCGAAGAATACCCATCGACGACAAAAAAAAATGTTGTCGAATAACAAACACGTGTCTGTCAAATTTTAGAATGGCATCCGTCGGATTTTGGGCTC
Source organism: Pseudotsuga menziesii (assembly GCA_001517045.1). NCBI lineage: Eukaryota > Viridiplantae > Streptophyta > Pinopsida > Pinales > Pinaceae > Pseudotsuga > Pseudotsuga menziesii. The sequence continues at coordinate 487,334 of LPNX010281846.1, forward strand.
AAATCCTATTATGGAGTATTGATAGACGTTTGATGAAATTGTGGGTTAAATAATGGCCAAAAATCAAAGTATTCAAATGTTGCATAGGATCACAGCGTCGCATAGAGCTCGTTGAGAACTTTCTAGTGATACCCATTTTTTCAAAACTGGACTTTGGACGTGAAAGATATCACCATGAGAAGTTGGCATTGTTATGGGCATATTGCCAACTTTCGACTTCCAACATCGGAATCGGAAGGTAGGGAGGTTCGTGACATTACTATTTGGGAGGTGTTGAAGTGTCGATGTTGAAACAAGAAGTTTGTTCATGGACGGATCACCATGATGGTGCCGACATCGAAGTTTCGACCTCCAACTCCCGACATACAGAAGGTGACCGACGAAGTCGAAAAGTCAAAATAGTTCCATATCAAATTCGTTCGACAGTGTCGACTTTCGACTCTCGACATACAAAAGGTATTCAATAGAGTAGGGAAGTCAAGGAAATATTATATGGGAGTTGTTCGGTAATGTTGACTTCTGACTCCCGACGTAAGGAATAAAATATTCAGAATCGGAAGGTCAAGAAGGCTATATGAAGAAGTTACTTGGCACTTTTGGTTTCTGCCTCCCGACGTACGGAAGATATAAGTCGGAGTCGAGAAGTCGGGAATGGATCATTTTAGATCAATTGTACATGTTGATTTCGATTTCTGAGTGGAAATTCAGGATCGGGAGCAATTTAACTTGGAATTGGGTGAGATTTGCGACATTTGGATGCCATTAACAAAGGTCACAAAAGCACCAGTGAGAAATTGAGGCCCGACGGGAGCTTGGTTTGGGATGAAATTTTTATGGCATGGCAATGGACTAGGGATGAAGCTAAATTTGGATTCTTTGAGAAAAATTCCAAACGGTGTGAAACCAAGGTGAGGAAGAATTCCAAAAAGCACAATTCCAAAGCACTTTTTAGGGATTTTGAAAAACTTGAAAAAGGTAAAAGCGACCCTAGATGTCAAAATTAAGGAAATTTTTGAACTCGAAATTTTACTTACTCATCTAAACAAACAACGTCCGTTAGACAAAGATTTTCTAGAAATGTTTGGTTTGAGAAATAGTCAATTTTGGTTAAAAATTGAGATTTGTGAAAAAAATAGTCAAACCCATAATTTTATAGCAAGTTATTGGAAGCTCGGATCAGATATATTAAAGATGTCGCGTGATACTTGTTATATGGACTAACTTCGTCTGGTAGAAATTTTTTCCTAGTTCTCTCTAAATTTACTTCTACAAGCAACTAAAATTGGCCTCTGAGGCTAATTGCAACTGTGGAAAAGAGGGCGGAATTGGGAAAATTTGACATTTTTGAAGTAATGTAAATTTCATATCCAAAGTTGGAATGGAGTAGGAGGATAGGATTTGGAAATATTATCTAGAGAGGACAATGGTGCACAATCAAAATCTGAATGAGGAATTATGATGTCTTAGGGAATAGGACAGAAAAGTGCATGTGACTTTGTTTTGATAAGAAAATTTGTCAATTAAGTGCAGTTTCATGAATTGTATAAATGGTAAAAAGAAAATGAGGCATTAGAACCCTGTGAATTATTCCATGACTTTGATTATATTATATCACATTGTTTTAAGTTTTTACATGTGTTCCTAAATGTCTAATAAATATCTCTATGATGCACAGTGGTTGTAGTTGTTAAGCTTTGAATAGTTGTAGCAGAGGGCAGCAGGAAAAGGAAAAGAGTTTCCAAAAGAAAATGGTGACTGTGAATGATTCTCAGGACCCTGATGAACATGATGAAAATTCCCTAGAAGAAAATATGCAAGAGGAAAATGTTGAGACCAAACCAAATGGGAGAAGAGAGCAAATCACTGCTCAGAATTTGGTTGAAACCTTGATAAGTTACAATGAAAGATTGATGAAGGATCAAGAAGAGAAGAACCAAATCAATGTTGTTATTTTGCAGAGCCTCATTGATATGCAGTAGAGAATAAACCTCAAGTCCAACTCAAGTAATGTGGGCTAAGAAGGAGAAAATGTAGAAATCCACTCTAGGGGTCGCTCCAAGAAGAGGACTCCAAGCCCATGAAAGAGTTTTATGAGTAAAAAGCATAGAACACCCTCATTGAAGATATTTTTCTAGCATATCATGTGACTCCAAAGGTTCTCAAAGTATCCCAAGGCATACTTCTACCAAGTTTGAAGGAAGAAGGAAATTCAAAAGCATTCCACAAGGAGAATTTAGGAAGGCAAGGCGTCCCACATTTGATGGAGAAAGTAGGACAGGTCAAGAGGCAAAGGCATGGATTCTTGGGATGAAGAAGTATTTTGGAATTCAAGACTACTTAGGAAATGAAAAGGCCAAAATTGTCATTTACAATCTAAATGGCAGAGCTTCAATTTGGTGGGAGAACCTCATGCAAGTAAAATGAATCAAGGAGAAAATGATCAGTTGGGAGTGATTTAAGAAGTATTTTAAGGAAAAATACCTATCTTCTAGGTATTATGATAACAAGAGGAAGGAGTTCAATGAACTAAAGTTAGGACAGAAGTCTATGGAAGAACATGTTCACAAGTTTTTGGAATTGTTGAGGTATGTGGATTACATCAATGATGAAAGAAGAAAAATCCAATGATTCATTAACTCTGCCCCAAAATTTCAGAAATAGGATTGAGTGTTAATCCACCAACAATTTATGAATCCATTAGGATGGCAATGCATTGTTATGAGCATAGCAAAGGAAAATCATAGGTTCATCCAACATGGAAAGGAAATCCAAAAGGAAGGTTTGACCAAAAGAGAAGTGGATTCAATCCATCCTTTAAAAATCATCCAAGGACTTTCCAACAAGCATGAAGTGGAACTAAGCCAGCAGTAGCCGTAGAAAAAGGACCAAAGGGACAGCTTCATGTTGGGGATGTGGAGGACCCCACATTCTTAAGGATTGTCCACGTCGAAAAGAGAACCCTCGAGACTTGCACAACTTAGAAGCAACAGTTACGATGGAGGATATGGTAAAAGCAACTCCCCAAATTTAGGCAGCATTGGATAACCATCAAGCAGACCATCAAACATCAATAGTGGAAGTTGGAGGTAAGATTGTTAAGCAATCTGTTTTTGTTTTAATTGACCCAAGATCTACTCATAATTATGTTTGTCCAAAAGTGGCTGAAAATTGTTCTCTTGGAAAGGAAAAGCATAATAAGTCATGGTTAGTTCAATTTTCCACCGAAACAAAAAGGAAAGTGATTGAAGTAGTGATGGAATGCCGCATAGAGTTGAATGGACTCCCCACAAAAGAAAATTTAAATTTCCTACCATTAGGGTCTATGATGCTCTTATTGGCGTGGACTGGCTGAAAAAGCATAGAGGCAAGGCAGACTATTATGAAAAATTTCTTGAATACATTGATGAAGAAGGAAGGTCGACGCTGATAAGCAAAATTTCCAAGCAAGTTTTAGTAGGAATAATTCAACCTTACGGTTAGGAAATTTTTACAAGGGATGTCAACTATATGCAACTTATATATCAAATTCTCTAGAAGACAAAAACCCAAAGATAGAATAGTATCCCCTGTTGCAAGAGTTCAAGGATGTGTTTCTTGATGAAGTTTCGAGACTACCACCAAAAAGAGACATTGATTTTATAATCAATCGCGTTGCAAGGGCAGTGTTAGTTTCCAAAGCTCCTTATAGGATGGGCACACTGGAATTTGTAGAGTTAAAAATGCAGCTACAGGAATTAAAGGACAAAAAGTATACAAGACCAAGTGTGTCTCCATCGGGAGCATCGATGTTATTTGTCATGAAGGAGGATTGGACTTTAAGATTGTGTATTGAATATTGGAGGCTAAATAAAGTGACAATCAAGAATAAGTACCCATTTCCTATAATTGATGATTTGCTTGATCAAATGAAGGAAGCCAAAGTGTTTTCAAAAATTGACTCGAGTTCTGGTTATCATTAAGTGAGGATAAAAGAATAAGACATTCACAAGATAGCTTTTCGGACAAGATATGGCCATTATGAGTTCACGATGGTGCCATTTGGTCTTACTAATGCACCCGCTAGATTCATGTGCCTCATGAATAATGTTTTAGAAAGTATTTGGACAAGTTTATGTTAGTGTTCTTGGATGAAATTATTGTTTATTTAAGGAATGAAGAAGAGCATGAGGAACATCTAAGAATGGTGTTTCAAGTTCTTAAAGAGCACCAATTCTATGCAAAGCTAAGCAGGTGTATATTTTATCAAAGAAAGGTACATTATTTGAGTCATGTTGTCTCAAAAGAAGGATTTGGTAGTGTGCACGGATGTTTTTATTGAAGGATTGGGTAGAGTGTTTATGCAAGAAGACTTTGTGATTTGCTATGAATCAATAAATTTAAAAGGGCATGAAAAGAATTATGCCACTCATGATTTAGAATTAGCAACCATAGTACATGCCCTCAAGATGTTGAGACGTTATTTGTTGGGAAGAATATTCGAGCTTCGGATAGACCACATGGGCTTATAGTATTTGTTTGACCAACCAAGCTTCAATGCTAGGCAAGCTAGATGGTTGAAATTTTGATGTGCATTCGATTTTGAAATTAAGCATGTAAAATAGAAAGAGAATAAGGTTGTAGACGCCCTTAGCAGAAAATTTCATATAGCAAAAAAAATGTATGCAAACCAAATTTGAGTACAAGATTTTTTGAAGCCCAAAACAATGATGAGACTTACCTTCAAGTTAAATAAAAATTGCAATAGAGAAAAGTAGATGAAAAGTGTGAAGGATATTAGCTTGGAGAAGATGGTATTTTGTTTATAAAGGAAGACTGTACATTCCAAATTGTGTAGATTTAAATAAATTAGTAATGGATTAAATTCATCAACTGTCATACTTTAGACATCCAAGATATCAAAAGACAATAACAACAACAAGCAATCGATACTTTTGGCATGGAATGAAGAAAGACATAGCAGAATACATTGCTCGGTGTCAAAAGTGTCAACAATTCAAGGCAAAACATCAACACCCAGCAAGACTATTGCAGCCCTTTCCCATTCCAAAGTGGAGGTGGAAAATAATTTCTATGGACCTCATAACAAGTTTGCCAATGACAGTGAAGGAGCATGATTCAATTATGGTTTTGATGGACAAGCTATCAAGGGTAATTCATTTTATTCTATTCAATTCCACTCATAAAGCAAATGACATAGCAAACATTTTCATGAAGGAAATATTCAAATTGCATGGATTTTCAAAGGAATAATTTCAGATCGAGATGCAAAGTTCACATCTAAATTTTGGAAAGGGTTATTTCATGAGTTGGGAACTCAGTAGAACTTTAGCACTGTGTATCATCCTCAAGCAGATGGTCAAACTGAGAGGGTGAATCAAGTTCTTGAAGACATGTTGAGAATGTATTTGATGGATAAACCATCAAAGTGGGAGGATTACCTACACTTGGTAGAATTTGCATACAACAATGAAAATCAAGCATCATTGGGAATGAATCCATTTGAAGCATTGTATGAAAAATGATGCAGAAATCCAATGAATTGGAACAACCCAGTGAATAGGATAGTGCTTGAGCCAAAAGTGCTCAAGAAGATGGAACAACAAATTGCTAAGATCGAGCAGAATTTAAAAGCAACCCAAGAAAGGAAAAAGAGTTATGCATATTTAAAAGGAGTGCACAAGGAATTTGAAGTTGGAGATCATGTTTATTTAAGAGTAAAGCCAAGGAAAAATTATCTATAGTTGGGAAGTTGTGCCAAGTTGGCAGCAAGATATTGTGGGTCATTCGAAGTCCTCGATAGGATATGACCAATTGCATATAGGATTGCATTGTTTGCTAACATGAGAGTCATAATGTTTTTCGTGTTTCTTTGCTTAAGAAGTATGTACATGGTCCTACTCATATAATTGATTGGAATGTGATACATGTACATGATTCTAATCATTCGAAGTCCTCGATAGGATATGGCCAGCTACATATATGATTGCATCATTTGCTAACATGAGAGCTCATAATGTTTTTCATGTTTCTTTGCTTAAGAAGTATGTACATGATCCTAATCATATAATTGATTGGAATGTGATACATGTACATGATCATAATCATATAATTGATCGGAATATGATATAGGTGGAACCTGAAGGAGAGTTGCAAGTGAGGCCTATGCGCATCCTCGACAAGAAGGTGACATTGTTTTGGAACCGAGCCATCAGACTGGTAAAGGTGCAATGGAAGCACATTGGTCCCAATGATGCTATATGGGAGTTAGAGGATGCCATGAAATAGGCATACCCATTTTTGTTCAAATTTTGAGAACACCGAGAACGGTGTTGTTCTAAGGTGGAGGGCAATGTAATACCCTCATTTTGACCCTTAAAATGTATTGGGTTTATATGTGAATATTGTGTATATGAGTTGTATGATTCCTAGTGTTGAACTCAAGGCCAAGGCCCCGCCAGTGAATGCTTGGTTTTAAAGGCAAGTATTTTAGATTTTGATAACCATGTGCTAGTAAGCCATGGAAAATTATAAAATTATGTAAATATTTATAACGCAATTAAAATACCAAGAGTTTTCTATGGAAACAACTAAAATGAGGAGGCCATGTGTATGAGATGACGAGATTGTGGGATTGAACCTTGTATTTCCAAATGTCATCTTGAGAACCCATCTTGACTATCTTTGCTGGCATTTATTTATATTTTAAATAAGCAGCTAAAAAATCAACTCATGAAATTAATGGAGCATGGGAAACCTAGAAATTCGTATGGTTGTGTATAGGCATGGTTTACTTGACCCACAAGTCATTTTTCCTCGTGAGAATTTGGTTTCCATCCTCCCCATCCCATTGTTGAACAACTAGAGATCAATTTCCAACATGTTATGCATTCCCAGTAGTGAAATTTGCAAAAATCACAACTTAGAAAGAACCCATGTTTTGAAGTGCCAAAAATGCTCAAAATTTTACATGAGGACTGAAATACAATGGAGAATCCATAGATATAAACCTTGGGGAGACTTTAAGATTAGTAACCTCCCGAAAGTCCATAGGAAGACCCCGATTTAAAATCCTAGAAGTTAAATTTCACGATTCACAGTCACATGGCCAAATTAAGAAAAATCCAAGAGCGGATTATTAAGGGAGAGACTTCACAGGTTGGAATTGCTTGATAAACATAGTGAAGGAAAGAATATTTGAAGGTTTGGAAGCTTGGACCTTTCTATGCCCACCTTGAAGAGCATTGGATGGAAGGGTCACCTAAGGGACTATGTAGCAAAGAAGGGGACCTTCCTTGAGTTGGGTGTGGTAGATATTGTGGGTTCCAAGGCTATCTAAAGCCAAATTGAGATGCGCGTAGCTCTATGGTTGAACTCACTAGATTAGCCAACTTTTTCCCTGTCTCCCTACTTGGTTGACAAACCCAGTTGTGTGTTGGCTTAGCATGAGTGCATGTACTTATGGTTGTGAGTAAGCCTGAGTAGTTCCTCCTTAGTGGATACATATCCCAGCTCAGTGGTGGTATTTCAACTGAAAGAATATAGATTGGACAAATTCCTACAATTGGTTGGAGCATTGCTCTTCCATAACCAATTGTTTGGAAAACTTCAGTTAAAAGTTAAGTGCTGATTGTGTTTTTAATTATACCTAATTTGTGTTATGAATGTTTATTTATTCATGTCAATTTGAATTAAACGGTCATCTTGAATTATTCAGTAGGAGGCCTTTGTATAGAATGATAATAATATTAATTATGTGTATGATTTTAAATTATGCCTAATATGTGTGTTATGAATGTTAATGTATTCATGTCAATTTGAATGAAATGATCATCTAGAATTATTCAGTAGCATGCATGTGTATAGCATGAGAATAAGATTAGATTTGTGTGATTGTTTTGTTGTTATGCCTATGATGAACATGTTAATAATCACATGTTGTGTGTGTATTAATAAGGTTTAATTCCATTGTGTTTATATTTATGCATTGACACATTCATTTAGTTGTTTGCCTGCATAGATCTATTTTAAATCTAGATCTATCAAGCACCAAAAGGGACCCAATTTCTTGATGTGTATTTTTTTATACCTTAAACTCAAGAAATTTGATCCATTTCTTACTTTAAAAGTCTGAATTTAAGCTTTAATTTTTTATTTTATAGACTTCATGAATTTTTCTATACTTTTCACAAATTTTATTTTATGACCCGACATGGTTTTTTTTAATTACTTTTTATATTTTTTGTAACGTTACATTACGTTACAACATCTCCTCCATATTGGGCTATAGAGCACCTCGCTCCTCTCAGTGCAATGATTTTCATAATACAACCTTGGGAGCGAAAATTAGCACCCCCTATATCGCTTATGTTCCCTCCATGGGTCGGAATGATGGAAGGGGACATAACACTCAAATATTTTAATCGTTTGAAGCCCCATTGATAGAGACAATACCATCACAAGCTTGATAACCATCAGTTTAGCTCTATTGTTAGTGCGTTTTCACAAGCCTGCTGAAAACTTTATCCACTAAGTATCCAAAAATATAGATGACCCCTAACTCTGCCACTTGCTAGTCTACCTTGTGAAGCCCCATCAAAGTCGGCCCAACGACCAATTTTAATAATGGTCTCCTCAAGAAAATTTCTTCGCTTCTTCTGACATGTAGACTGTGGAAAGTGTTCAAAGATGGCAAGATGTTTAGCACCATAAACCTGTAGGGGGGTAAAAATATCGTGGAAGATAGCCTTATTCTTGACTAGCCAGACCCCCCATATCATGAAAAAACTGAATTGGTCAACCAAGAAGTAAGCGCTTCCTAAAGACCTAAACCATCCTAATTGAAGTGTATACATGTGATCTGTGATGCATGATTCCACATACTTTTCAAATAAGGAAAAAACACAAAAACATGCTTAATATTGTCATATTCAACTTTACGTAACAAGCACCAACTCGAACCACATCTAAATTTATTAATCATAATATCCCAAACAAGGACCTTACCAACCAAAGCAAGCCACAAAAATAGCTTGTTCTCCAAAGAACAATGAAACTTCCATATGATCTATGACCACCAGTCCAACTCAAAAATGTCTCCCTCTTCCCTGATCACCCTATAGCCCAAACAAGGTTCATATAAACCAGCTATAGCATTCCTAAACCAAAGCAAATTGTCCTCTATGTCCTTCAATACCATATGGTTATCATTTAGGACCTTGATATACCTTTCCCACTGTAAACTATCAACCCCCCTGAAATCCCATCACCCCAACAAGTAACCACGCTTGTTTTATGCGAGTGGTATTCACATGATCCTGAATCTAATTCAAAAATAGATAGCCTATATCCACTAGGGAGTCAACCATATCCACAGGGAGTTTGTGATAATTTATACATCCAATCCATGGATCTTGATCAACCCTCATCTTTCTCGCATTGCTAATATCCCATGTAATCCAATCCCCAATAACACAAAAAGCCAAGACCAAAAGTTTCCACATACTAGAGACATTTCTTGTTGACTAATCTCTAGTTCCAAACCACTCTTCAATAGTGAGAAGGTCAATGTACCTCTGATAGACTAAATTTACCAATAAACCTTCCCCTTTGAGAATACACCATGCCTCCTTAGTAGCTAAAGCTCTTGCAAGAATGGGAACGCATTTGAGCCCCCAATCTCCCAACTCTTGAGAGATAGTGATCATCTTCCAAGCCACCCAAGGGAATACATGGTCCACAATAGTCCCTCCATAAAAAAATTAAACATAACTTCTTGATGCAATCTAAGGTACCTAAAGGAACAAAAGCAAAAGAGATCCAGTAAATCCCATCCAACGCTGATTGAATCATAATTAACTTGTGACCTCTTGACAACCATTTGTTGCACTAAATATGAAGCCTCTTTTCAGTCTTACTGGTGAGCCAGACCCAATATTTACAGAGGTAATCATGTGGCTTGATAAAAAAACGTAAATACTTTATGCCCAAATAAATATAGAATATAAATATCCATTATATAATAATCAAGAAGGGAAGAAGTCCAGTCAACATCCACAAGGTCCATGTTCATTAAAGACATGATTTATTTACATTGCAATTCATCCTTGAAGCTTCAATAAATAGGAGCAATATGGATTTAAACTTGGCCTTCTCTCTTCAAAATCCATAGAGAAGAACATAATGTCATCTATAAAAAGTAAATGGGAGATTGTGGTTGTACCTCCCATCCCGAACCCCTTAAGTGAGCCCTTTCATAATTAGTATAAAAAGGAGAGGGGCCAAGGGGACCCTTCCCTCAAACCTATACCAGGTCTGAAAAATCTAGAGGTAACACCATTAACTAAAACAACAAAAGATATAGATTGTACACAAGAGAGTATCCAATTTACCATAGATAGTTCAAAGCAAGTCTATAAGAGAACTAACCTAAGAAAATTCTAATTAACATTGTCATAGGATTTAGAGAAGTCAACTCTAATGACAACTGCTAATAATTTCTTCATTTAAATTATTCATTTTAGCTATGCAAAAATTCCTAAGCTATACCAATAGCGTTATGTATCTATCTCCCTTCCAAAAAAGCAAATTCTTTAGATAGCATTGCTTCTTTATACCGTTGATCCTAGAACCAATGATATTGGCAAAAAACTTGTATACACAGTTGCACAATAAGATGGGCTTGAAGTCTTCCATATTCCTAACTTTGTCCACTTTGGGAATAAGAGCTATGAAAGTGTTGTTAAAAGCAACCAATATTCTTCCTCTAACTCTAGATTCCTCGATCACAACAAGAAGATCCTATTCAAATAACTCCATAAAACCAAAGAAATTATGTTGGGCACCCATCAAGACTAAGGCTATTGTCTTTTTGCATAGATAAAATAACCTCTTTAAGCTCTTCGAAGGTCACTTCCTTACAAGGATGTTACAATGTTTTTCCTAACAAACTTCAAACTCCATTTTTGCTAGCATACTAATGTCATGGTCGACTAACTTTAACAAGGGTATCTTCTATAGTAATTGAGGGGAGGAGGTGACATCAAATTAAAATCATTTGTATTTCTTACAATTTAACCAAGGTCATACTTCTCATCATAGTTATAGCAATGTCTACACATTTAACGCGATATTATTTCTTCTTTTTTTAATCAAGGGAACTAGCAACCTCCCAGGGATATATCCAACAACTCGCAAGTCAGATATACCAGGAACTTGTGACTCAGCAAGGGTCGAGACGTCTCGAATCCCACTCTGGATATAATCTGAGGTGGACCGCCTATCCAAGGGTCGCCTACCCTTATATCCTTTTCACAACGGACTAAACAAGCAACCCTAAACCCCATCGATTTTGAAATTGTGACCTCCTTGGAGATAACACGTGCTCTTAACCATTAGGCCCACTCAAGTTAAGAGAGAAATCAATACACTTTTAAGGGAAAAGCAAGCAAGGTGAGTGGGAGAGTGCCTTATGAAAGGTGAGTGCAAGGAATGAAAGAGGGTCTTTTGGCACGTGCCCTAATTCGTATCTCCACTTTAATAATAATATAAAGAAGCCCCCTATACTTATCGTTAATTGCTCAAAAGTTGTGGTTTAAGTCTATTACTAAGCCTATTTCACACAACGTGGTCAATCATCACAAATAGTGAGCATTTCACTCAAATTGATCATAAATGGATTTAACAAATAATTTTGTATTATGTAGGCCCCAAACAATTTGTTCTACCTTTACTATTATTGTCATCATTCCAGGTGTTATCAACTAAAATGGCACTTCTCTGTTTGAGTGTTGACATTCATTATGTCGACACAAAAAAAGACAATCAGGATTGAAGTGGCCAAAACACTATAGATGTGCATGACCATTAATGCATGATCTCCAAACTAGCTTGATATATTTTTATTCTGAGTCTAGGGTTACACACGCGACTATGTGCATTGCAACCCACGTGTACATTGAACACGCGAGTTCCCTTTGAGCAACAAGCGTGTCATACGCACCTTGCTTAATAAATACTCGTGTGTACCTTGGTTCAACCTTAAAAAATATAAATCGTGACTAGATGAGATTAGTTGGGCCTTAATCCATAACTATCCCAACTGTTTCAACCATCCTAACTGTAGTAGGGATTTCTCCCTTGATACAGAGTAGGAATGGCTACCTTCTGTCTATACGGCGGAAGGATAGGGTTCCTGGTGGTGGTGCAAGAAAAATAGACAGAAAATAAAACGGAACCCCTCTACACACAAGGTTATGGGTTAAGCTCCAAGACCCTGCATACAACTCTTAGAAAAACCCAAAGACAAAACAGAAAAACAATTATACATTTTGGTTGAAATGGGCCACCGTGCCCTAGCTTGGGGGAGCACCTCTCTTAGGAATGGGGAGCTATGAATCAATGGGAGGATGGATAAGAGGGAGGGTGAATGGCTTGAGAGGAAAATGGTCTCAAGGCACTCACTCTGGTAACATAACAATATGGAAAGAAGGAATGTCTTGAGAGTGACCCCCACTCCTCTATTTATAATATTTTTAGGGCTTTAAGCCCTTGGTTGGGGCTTTAGCCCATTTTTTGGGATTTTAGCCCCTTTCGTTCAATCTTTAGCTCTTTTGGGGGTTTTAAGCTCCTTTGAGGGGTTTTAGCCCCTTTTTGGAGGCTTTAGCCCCTATGAGAGCTATTTTGGCTCTTTTTAGGNTTTTTTAGGGTGTGGGGGTCAAATGAGGGTCGTGTGTGGGTGTCCTTGGGTGGTGTAGGCCATGTGGAGCTGAGTGAGGGATTTTTTGGGTTAACAGATTACCCCTTGATGTATGAGGGTAGGAGCTCATCATATGTCGACGGACATCGTAGGATTTTCTTGGAGAGAGATGGTGCTTCCTGGGCTGGGGCATGGTGGCTTAGCAGGTGGATCCAGGTACCACATGGGAATTTCCAATGTAAAATTGGGTAAGTTTAAGGTAGCCATTACTGGCTTGCTCATGATACCAAGCGGGGGAAAGAGTAAGGGAATTGTGTGCACTGGGGAGGAGCCCAGATAACTCCCTGATGGTTGTATGTGGGGAGGTTATGGTTGCGACTGCACGTAATGCTGCGGCTGCGAATGATGTTGCGCCTGCGGACGGTGTTGCGGTTGCGGTTGGGGCTGCGGCTACGGTTGTTGTTTGGGTGCAGCAGTGCTAGATGAGAGCATGCACAAATCCGCAGTCTCGTTTGGTGTCGGCGGTGGTGACACTAAGGGAAAAGAATCTGTCATGGTGGTATCGAAAAACAACCTAGGGCCCACATTCAACAATGGGGAGGCTGGTATGTTGTCAACCATGGTGTTTACCACAGAGATAACATTGGCAGGTGTTCATCCCTTGTGGATCAATGGTGTTGATCGTAGGGATAATGTTAGCAGGTGTCGTTAGCCCTTGTGGATCATGATAAGTCAGTTGGTCAACCATCACGATTTTCCCTTCGTGGGGGAACATCATGAGATGGAAAATAGTTGATGCTACGGATCTCATGGCGTACATATAACTTCTTCTGAGAAGAAGGTTATAGTCCAATTGAGCATTGACAACCTCTATGTCAATCAGTACTGTTTTCGTAGCTAATGTGATGGGGACGTGGGGGAGGATTCCTTGGGCTTTAGTGGGATGGGTATCATAATCCTGCAGAGTTTTAGAGGATGGTTGCAGAATTGGGGATCCAAGCTTCTGCCAGACTAGGGTAGACATAACGCACGTGGATTCCCCCTCATCCACTATGCACTGGTGCACGACCAAATTTCGGATAGACACCGGGATTTGGAAGGAAATGGTTGATGGCATCCGTGGTTCTCCATTCTCCGTGTCGAATGTGATCAACTTGGAGTCAGAGGGGTCCACGGCACCAAGGGCGGCTAGTAAGGATTTTCGCTGCGTTAGGCAAGTTTTGAGTAACTAAAGAGCGGACATGGCGGTAGGTGTTTGGGTCAAATCATCCACGATGCTGTAGCTGACAGCATCTCTAGCCGTGGCATTGTTGGCAACCCGGTGTATGGGGGGGCGCAGGAAAGGGGGTAACTGAAGAGGTGCATTGGTTGTTTTAAACGTAGATGTCGTTGATGTGTCAGTGGGTTCGATGTTGGTTCCGTACTGATTTTGTCTGGTTTGTAAATTGACCTCTTCAGTTGTCATAGCTAGCAGGTGGTGAACACCTGTTTCTGCCGTCAGAGGTGCCCTCGGGGCGTTGGGATTGGGTTGGGGAGGGGGTGCAGCTACCACCAATCCTTGGACTGGTAATGGGTTTTTGAGCACCATAGGAGGAGGTCCTAGTGGTGTCGGGTTGGGTTGGGCTTGGTTTGTTGTATTGGTGGCATGTTGAACCTCATTTCTAATGGCTTGTTTAGCGCGACCCATGAAAGGATACTCGTATGTGTAGTGCCCGTCGACCTCACATAGTGTGCATGGTTGGTTTGTATGCAACGGAGCGTTGCGTCTTGGTGCATTTGGTCGTTGAATATTTTGGGCGAGCCGGTTCACCGTGGCATTGTTGGGAGGATTTGGTTGTTGACCGCCTCCCTACGGTTGATTGTTGCCTTGGTTCTGGGGTTGGTTATTTCTGGCTTGCCCTTGTTGGTTATTGGGGGGCTGGCTAGTTGGGATGGTTTTGCTGTGCAAACACCTATCCCAATGGAGCAGGTGGAGCAGGGGCGGGGGCTTGAACAGCTTGTACCGGTGGTGCATAGTAGACTTGGGTGGGTGTCGGTGCCACAAATGTGGGCATTTTTCCCGCTTATTTTTGTGTTGGCCAAGCTAATGTTGGGCCTGCTACTGTGGCACATGTTGTGCATAAGAAGTTGTGGCTCCAGGCTGGGACATCATTCTTGCATAGTCCAGATTTTGGTTTTGGTAGGCAACACTAGAGGTGTTTCTTGGTTGTGGTGGTATTGCAGGTGGTGTCGGACGATGTTGTGGTTGGTGGGAGACATAACCTATGATTCTATCTGTGGCATGGGATGCCTCCGGTGCATCCCGGTAGGAGGTGCCTGCACGGGGAGCGTCTAGAATGACAGTATAAAGGTATCCAGACTGTGCATAGATCAGATCAAACTGCTGGGATTTCAAGATGGCCTCCTCTTCGGATTGCGGACATTCGGATGCGACGTCTTTTGCTATAGGTGGTAGCAAGGTTTTTAGAAACCAATCCAGGAAGATCCTGTCATCAAGTTGGATCTTGCACAAACTACGGCGTCGTCGCCACTCATGGATGTACTCGGTTATGTGGGTCGCAGTATTCTGGCGACAAGATAACAAGATTTCCACCCCTTCGTTGTATCTAACAGGGAGTTGGAAATATTGCAGGAACATGAAAGCCAGGGAGTTGAAATCTAAGTACTTGGCTTGTGGTAGCTCGATTTACCACTTGGTTGCAGCACCTGTGAGGGTGCGTTGGAACAGTATGAGCCTAATCGAATCATCTACAATGCTATTTGATGAGCACCATAGGTGAAATGTCATGATGTGGTTTTGGGCGCACTCCCCTGCCTTCCCTTCAAACTTGGGAATGTCTGAGAGAAGTTTGGTTGGCATGGGAGGCCAAAAAGTTTGATGGCGGATAGGGTCATTTGTTAACCGAGCCAAGTTAGGCAAGTTGAGACGTGCCATGAAAGGAAGGTTTAACCCAAGGTTGATGCGAGATGGGGAAACAATGGTGGTGGGGTTTGCAGGGACATGATACACCTACATAACTGGGGGTACTTGTGGTACCATTGTGTATGGGCCAGTGCCCCCAAGTGTGGTAGGAGGGGCAGTGTAGGTGGTAGGGGCACTTCTCCCATGTATGACAGGAGGGGCAGTGTAGGTGGAAGGGCCACTGCCCCCATGTATCCCAAGTGGGACAGTGTGGGTGGAAGGCATACTGCCCCCATGTGTTACAGGTGGGACAACTTGACTGGTCAATGTGGGTGGTGGTAGCTAGCTTATGACGGTTTGCATGACCGTGCTGGGGCCTCCAGTAGAGGTGTTGGTGGTGGTGTGGGGTGTGGACATGGGTCCACTGCCAATCACCAAGCTGGAAAATGGATCCAGGTTTGCACCAGCCATGGGGATAGATGGTGTAGTATGCAGGTCTGGCTCATATTGGTATGATTCTGAGTCTGAATTAGAGGTTGTATGACCTTTTGATGGTGTAGAGGTTCATCGAGAATGGTCTCGATGGTGTTGGTGCAAGGACCCAAACTGTGATGGGTCACCTCTCAGGCGTGAGGAAGAACGTGGGGGATCAATCGTGTCTGATTTGTATGTAAAAATGGTAAAATATGGTAATGATTTTTGGACCCCGGTTTTAATGGCTTCCTATTGGATTCAGGTGGTCACTTGGCCATTAAGACTGCCAGAAGATAGCGCTTGGCTTTTTCCTCACAGGAGTGCTAGTCAATCGGTGGGGGTCGTTGCTCGTTTCGCTTGGCAATTCCTCTCAGCGGCTAGCTACTTTGGGGTTCCCGTGATACTCCTCACAATGAGTTTCTGGGCTGAGCCCAAGTACTTCCCATGGTTAAGGCATTCAAGGATTTATGTCCTCAAAGACCGCAGATGTTTGACTTAGTGTAAATTCTAAATTTTAATGGCTCACTCAGCGTCATGAACTGAGTTTGGTTGTTTTATATGGTATGGTTTGTGTGTATGTCTTTTGTGTTTCTGTTATACTTAGTGGATGCTTAAATGGTTTATGAATATTCTGCAGAGTTCAGAACATTGTTGATGAAAGCAGTAAATGATAATCAGAAATTTAAACATGTACCATTTGTGAATCTGAACTATGATAGCCTGGCTAGGTGACTGCCTTGCACATGTATTTCTCTTTAACCAGGAAAGGGTGTTGGGTTCTCAACATAATGGGCCTAATCCCATCCGTAGATCCACAGGTCACCCTCCGAATGCAAGGTCAGTCAACAGGGAGGACGCTGAGCGTCGTGAGGCGCTTTGGGCCTACTACCCCCTCTACCTTCCAAGTCACCCATTTTTAGTGGTTTTGAAAAATGCCAAGTGAAGTGCCTATTACTATACGAGCTTCACCCTTCGTCTTATCCCAGAATACCCCGAAGGGTGATGACTGGGTAGAGGAAGAAGGGACAGGCAAGATGTTGATTTTAATTATAGTAATTTTTAATCAAGCTTTGATCAGATTTATTAATCCATTAACCATTTCATTTACCATTGATTTACACATGCTGCAATAAAATGAACAAATACTAAAAAGAAATAGAAACAGATTTGATGGACAAAGGCGGATGAGCCGCATTGACAGTCCTTAATTTTTAAAAATCAGAATCTGAGAGACAGATCGCTCTTTTCGGGGAAAATGTGGCGAGGGGGTCGCCAAATTTTCACCAAAACAGGCGAGGGGGTCGCTCAGAACCTACAGATAGAAGCGAGCTGGCTTTTGGGATGCGGTTGCACCTTTTGGGGAAAAATGAGCGACCTGGTCGCACCTTTCAGGCTTGAATGAGCGACTTGGTCGCACCTTTCAACCCGATAAGAGCGACCTGCTCCGAAAGGTAAAAAATTTCTGATCCTAAGCCAAATCCGGCCGACAGTAACCTGTATTAGGGCCAAGTGGGGCTGGATTGGCCTTGAGGAGGCTCAGCAGTAACTAAAAATGCATAAAAATAGAGATCTAAGCTAGATTTGACAGAAATTTAAACTAGGGCCAATGAAAATAAACTGCAAAAATAAAACCCAGGGATCCTGTGGGATTGACCTGGTATGGTCGCCAGATCTGTAGTAGGGATTTCTCCCTTGTTACAGAGCAGGAACGGCTACCTTCCATCTATAGGACAGAAGGATAGGGCTCCTAGTGGTGGTGCAAGAAAAATAAACAGAAAATAAAACGGAACCCCTATACACACAAGGTTATGGGTTAAGCTCCAAGACCCTGCATACAACTGTTAGAAAAAGCCAAAGACCTACAAGTAATCAATGAAAACCTGCAAGAACATGTTAAGCAATAGATCTGCAAGTAAATAATGTTAGAAACTACAATCTACCAAAGCAAAGATAAAACAAAAAAACAAGTATACCTTCTGGTTGAAATGGGCCACCATGCCCTAGCTTGGGGGAGCACCTCTCTTAGGAATGGGGAGTTATGGCTTAATGGGAGGATGGATGATAGGGAGGGTGAATGGATTGAGAGGCAAATGGTCTCAAGGCACTCACTCGGATAGCATAACAATATGGAAATAAGGAATGTCTTGAGAGTGACCTCCACCCCTCTATTTATAGGATTTTTAGAGCTTTAAGCCCCTGGTTGGGGCTTTAGCCCCTTTTATGGGATTTTAGCCCCTTTCGCTCAATATTTAGCTCTTTTGGGGGTTTTAAGCTCCTTTGAGGAGTTTAAGCCCTATTTTGGAGGCTTTAGCCCCTATGAGAGCTATTTTGGTTGTTTTTAGGGGTTTTTAAGCCCTTTTTTTCATATTTTCAATCCTTTTTGAAGGTGTGGGGGTCAAATAGGGTCAAATGAGGGTCGTGTGTGGGTGTCCTTGGGTGGTGTAGGCCATGTGGAGTTGAGTGAGAGATTTTTTGGGTTAACACTAACCTTGGAAACCACTATATTTCCCAATGTATAAATAGAGGCCTTGGGATGGGGCTAATCAATCAATTCTAGAAGAGCAAAGTTATGTTGGTGATATACCTTCAGAGTCTTAGAGCAGAAGAACTCGGAGTCCTCAGTTGCAGGGGAGTCCTTGTGTCAGAAGCTGGGTTGTATTCTCACCTATTCATTGTTTGTTAATAAAGAGAATTCTTCTTCCAATCTTCATATTGTGCTTTTCTCATGTATATTGGTTAATGAATGATGTCATTTATATTATTAATATGTGTTTCATCTAACCTCCGATATATATGTATTTATGAGATATTGCTTGAAGAATTGGCTCTTTGCAGGTGCAGAGAAGCAGCCCTAGAAGCTTTGGAGAAGATTTAAGCGAGAGAAGATCAAACTTGGATCAACCGTCATAAATCGGGTATGTTAAACTCTCTTCCTATTCCCATTTCATTTTCTCTAAAAGTTGATTGTCTGCAAGTCTATTAGTAAGTTGGTAACCCCAGACCCTAGGTTACAAGGGTGTATTGTCTTGTACAACAAAATTGGCGACTCCGCTGGGGAGTCCAACCTGCTGTGGGTTCATCATGTAGGTTCCCTTTACCAAGTTTTTGTTCTGATTCTGATTCCGAGTGTGATCCATTTTATCTTGCTTTTGATTTACAGTGTAGTGTGCCCAGAAGTCTGTACTGGTCTTTTTTCTTTGGAAAAAAAATTAGTAGTACACGCATGTTGCTTTGTGCACAGTCGCGTATATGACCTTGTACACACAGGTTGTTGTATAAGACAGTCGTGTGTCGCACGCGGGTTTCCTGCATACATAGGTGTGTGTGTCCTGTAACAGTCTAAAAGTTGGATAGGGTTTGCTTGTCCCTGTCTCTTTGGATTTTTAGTTGTTTGGAAGTCTTATGTTTATGGCATGACTCTGTGATTCTAAAGTTTATGTGTCACACCTTTTGCTTATCTTTCAAGCCTTTGAGCCTTTTGTTTGATTTTCTTGCATCTTGTGAAGTGTAGGTGGTCCTCCTGCTTGGTCTGTAAGTTTGAGTGCTTATGTCTAGGTCAGTGATCAAGGTCTTGGATGCTTTATACTATGTACTACGTTTTGTAGTGTTTGTTTGTCACTTGTTCTTTTGTGAATCTAGTGGATCCTTTAGGTTCAATAGTTTCTCCAAGTCAGGTTTTTTTCGAGTCTTCTTCTTGATTGGTTGAAGTAGGTCATTTTGGATCATTTATGCCTCATTTCACTTTTTATATGCTTTGATTATTCCAACTTGCTCAAAACTTGCATGTAGTTGCATTATAGTTTTTGAAGATTTTGAAAAAGTGAAGAAAAGCATTTTATACTTTTGCATTTAGTTGCATTTAGTCTTTTCTTTCCTACATTTTTCAGATAAAATTCAAAAATTATAAAAAGAAGTCTTAGTTTTCTTGCATTTAGTTTTAAATTCATTAACTTTTATTTGCAAAAAGAAAAGAAATTTGGTTTAAGTAGTCATAATTTACTTTGAAATTTGCTCTATACATCATTTTGCTTTTTCTTATCGAGTCTATAACACCACATTATTTCACAGCATTTACCTCTGACTAAAAACAGCCTTCTAAAATGAACGATATAATTAAAAATTATTAGTAAGTTCTTTTTTTAGGCTCCTACACCAACTAGCTTCAGCTAGACTTGTGGATTAGGGAGTTTCAACTCTCCATAAGTGTTTAATTTCAGACGTAGTTGGCCAATCAATAGGTAAATCATCTTCTATGTTGATTGTATCTGGGAAGCTCCTCTCAAACGGGAGTTAAGCACGAGGCCACGCGGAGGCTTTAACTGAGGAGATAACCCTCTGATTCCTTGTCAAAGCGTAGACCAAGGTTTTTGCGCATCTGGCGACTTCTGTCAATACCATCCTTTAGGCCCTGTGTGGTGCCGATGTTGACAGGGTTTCAGGCTTTGCTACCCTGCCTATGTGTATGAACCGGGCTTTCGAATGTCCCCCCAAACTATCAGTATAGTTGCGATAGCCTTTATTCTCTTTGACATCTAGGGTTCATACATAGGTAAACCAGAAGGCTATTTCTAGTCGACTTTGGACGGGCTTGGAAAGTAACCCCAGTAGAAGGTGTGGGAAGGCGGTTGGGTGATTCTTCCGCTTTCGCCTAAGAACATCTACAAGGACGCCAAGTAACTGTCTCTCAACTTTCATTTAGAAAGTATATCTTATACCCTTTGTGTATGTTTTGGCTTTAAGAAATTTTGTAGTGATTGTTGTGTGGTTTGTTTGTGTTTAGTCTGCCTTAGGGTGTGTAAAAAGTCAATTTTTTAACCGCGAAGGACCAACCTCTCAGAAGGTCAAGAAGGTTGCAAAACCTTCCTCCAGCGACTACAGTAGAGCCTCCACCGCTCCCTCAAAGACGGAGATTAGATACAGATTTTTTCTTTGAACCGGTAGGAATCAGTGAAGTTCTAGGTGAACTGGAACTTAGGACAAACCAGGTTGATACAACCGCAGTAGAGATAAAAGACTTGCAGGCTGACGAGTTTGCAAGAAACTTTAATTCACCTCTTACTGACTTAAACAACCATGTGATCGTCCAGATTCTTCCATTTTATTCACCTATGATTAGTGTTCATGTGATCAAACTTATGGTTGGCTCAAGAGAGGGTCCATCTACCCCCATCTCAGCCATTCCGAATGAAGGAGTGCCACCTCTCTCGGTTGGTACTCCTAGAACAAACATACCTACTACTCCTTTAACTCCAGCTAGTCGGGTGGTTCAACCACCAACTTCCACAAATGTAGTAGGCTCTTCTGGTGGGGTGGTCACTAGGATATCCAGTGCACATTTTGCTGCACCCTCTTTTGCACACACTGCTCAGAGTGGTCATGTTGGATCCTCTTCATTTGTCTAGGGTTTCCCGTGGAATGGGGGGCACATTCCTCCATCCACTCCTTATGTAGGCCCTACACCTACATATGTGGGGATGCAGTTTGGAAATACTAACTCTTATGGTTAAGGTTTCCAAACGACGGTTTCAACTCCATTCACGAGCTCTCCCTTTTCACTTTTTAGCGGAGGGATACCGGCGCTTGTTTTCCAGACTCCAGTCTCAATTGGAGCGGCTCAAACCACATACATTGCACCACACACAAATAATCCACTGGCTTATGGGTGGAATCCATTTCAAAGTAGTCCAACTATTTCGCAACTGGTAGCTGGGGGAAACCCCGTCTTTACATTTGGGAACCAAGGGGCAAGTCCTTCTACCCCCCAAGCTTGTACTTTTCAGGCTCCGATTAGGCCCAAACTTCCGTTCCTGGCAACTTTAAACTTGTCAGATTTGTCCAAGTTAATGAATGACCTGGTGAAACATGATGCCACTTGGACACCTGTCCCTACTAAGCTACCCTCAGACATTCCAAAATTCGAGGGAAAAGTTGGTGAAGACCCAGGGGCTCATATCACCACCTTTCACTTGTGGTGCTCTTTCAACTCACTAAACGATGACACCATTCAGTTGAGATTGTTCCAAAGAACTTTGACTAGTGTCGCAGTAAAGTGGTATATTGAATTGCCCTTTGCTGCGTTTGACAGTTTTTGGGACTTAGCCAATGTGTTCCTTAACCACTTCCAACTTCTTGTCTGGTATGATGTCGGTATAGATTTATTGTCCACCTTTTGACAGGACAAAACACTCACATTTTGGATCACATCCAAGAGTGGCGAAGGCGGAAGAGCTTCAGCAAGGCCACTATCCCTCCCGAGTTTTGTTAGAATGGTTCCTTAAGTCCTTATTGTCATATATATCTAAGGATGTATCCACTTCTGGAGTAACTAGTGAGGAAGAGGCTATCCACAGGGCCCAGCAGTTAGATTTGATATACTCTCAGTCTGGGATACTATATGAAATCATACCTGATGCACCACGGCGAACACATAGTGTCAAGAAACCTAATCCTAGACCACATGCCGATGGCGTGGTTGGTTCAGTTAAATCTCCCACTCTAGAGTCTTTGGAAAAACAACTCCATGAGTTGTATGTTAAACAATCTACAGCAGAAGCAGCAAAGGTTTCCCCCTCACCCCAAAATGCAAATATTTTTGCTCAATCCTCTCAAAAGGGCAATCAGCAGCCCGCTAGGAAAAAGAAGGGGAAGAAAGGTGAAGGAAACCAAAACAAGCTTGATCCCGCAAACAGTGCTGATGGGGGCAAAAAAGATAAGAAACGGGTTAAGTTTCCTTGCAAGTTGTGCCAGGAGTATCACCTGACCCATCAATGCCCTCTTATAGATGAAGCTTAGAAGCTACTCAAAAACCAACAACCGGCTATCCTAAAGGATCCATTTCCCCAATGACAGAATGCAACTTCAGTTTCTAATGTAGTTGGGGGCACTGCTAGTACCCCTGACCAAAATTATATCAACATGGTTCGATCCCAGACCTTGCTCTAGACTAGAAATAAGAACCATGAGACGGAGGCTCCGGAGAAGGGTAAGTCTATAGGTGAAACTTCTAACCCTCTCACAATCGAGAAACATGTCGAACCTATGCCTAAGAGACCGAAAGTTGTCTTTAAGAAAGCATTGCATAATCCTAACGTGAGGGCTGCAACCAATTACTCTGTAATTGAAGATTTAGCCCAAACCCCATGTGCAATGTCGACCTTGGGGGTGCTACAAAGTTGTCCCACCCAGCGAGATGCACTCTTAGCAGCCTTAGGTAGTATGGATTCATCGAGCCTTATGGCGAAATTTAATGTCTGATGTTAAGATTCGCCTGTCGTATCATGTGGCTTTGTCAATAGATGGCATCCATGGTGGAAATACCATTGGAAGGAAAGTTGTTGACGAAGGTGCTTCCACATGTGTCATGTCTTTGTCTTGTTGGAAGGCTCTTGGATCTCTAGAGCTAGTTCCATCGAACACCTTACTTACTGCTTTCGACGAAAGGTCATTTCGTTTGCATGGTATCCTACCAGCTTTCGAGATTAAGTTGGCAGAGAAGGCAGTGTCTGGTGAAGTAGAGGTGATTCATGCCCTATTGGATTATAACTTGCTTTTGGGGAGAAGTTGGACTTATGCTATGTGTGCAATCGCCTCGGTCGTTCTTCGAGTGGTAGTGTTTCCACACGAAGAGAAGTTGGTTACTATTGGCCAACTCAGTTTCACTCGAAAGGGCTGTATGGAAACTAATAAATCTATCGTGTCATTGCTTGATCAGGTTAGACCAGCTAATGAGAGCTTGGGGGTTGGTATGTACTCGTCTTTAATGGGAACCTTTGATATCCTAGCCCCGATACATTACTTGGGTTCTATTGGTGTGGGGAAGTCTGTCGAGACGGTTGTCGATAGAATAGATCCTTTTGTTATTTCTTCTTGTAATGAACCTGAAGTGCCCTTTTCGGTGGTGGACATGACTTGTCAAGCTATCATTGACACCACTGTCGATCCTATTCCGACTCCTTTTTCAGTCTCTGGAGAGTCGAAAGAAGCTTATCTACCTACTTGGGCAGAGAACTCTTGATATTCCAATGACTACTTAGACATGGTTTTGCCTTTGGACGAAGCCATTTTGGAAGCCATGAGTAGGCAAGGTAAGATTTGTGAAGATCTTCACTGCAGATCCTACCCCCTTTCAAAACTGAGTAAAATGGAACACCAAGAGTTCAATATAAGACTCACACAAGATATTGGTTCTACCAATATCTTTCTAAACCCTGACGTCGTTGAAACCATGCATATTGATGCAAACTCTCTTTTAGAAGAAGTTGCCATATATACTACCATGTTAAAAGAATTTAACGATGCATGTGCCTGGTCATCCTTACTAGGCATAAATCCACATATCGTTGAACTTGGAATCCGAACCTACCTTGATTCTAAACCTGTTCAACGAAGACGAAAGACATACTATGCTGAGGCTTAGTGCTTTTTTCGTGTATTTTATTGTATATAGTTTTATGTACAATAGTTAGCTGGTTTGTGTCCTCATAATATTTGTTGGTTGTTACAGATGTCTTCTAAGTTGTTCGTATTAAAGTTCATTAATTAATGCATATGCGAACTATATTTGAAATAGACATTTAACACACATTTTATAAAAATATATAACAAATACATTCTGAACACATGTAAATAAACCAACGATATATATATATGTATGTGTGTGTGAATATCTATCCATAAGATAGGTCGAGTTTTTGATCCTTAGATCCAGTCATAAATGTATAAATAAACGAAAATATACAAAATTTGGAACGCAATTCATAAAATGCCTCTAGATCTAATCTTGACCACCTTGGTCATCCCGATCACCTTGGTCACCCTGATCACCGGCCTCCTTAGCTTCTTTAGCTGCAGCAACCTCCACGGCCTTTATGTAGACAAGTACAACCCTGGCTACCCTTCGCATAAGGCGTATCCAGGTAGGTGGAATTCTGACAACAAGTTCCTGCATGATGGCAGGGATCTGCTCAATGTGTATGGTTGGGACTCTTTGGGTAAACCTGACCAGCTTCCCCTCGAATACCCTGATCAAACCCTGATATTCCCCTACCACAAGTCGTACAAACATCCTGGGATGCCCATCAGGACGGACAGGCCCAATATTTGCATTTTAAACATTAAATGGATTAAAAACTCTTGTACATATGTATATATCTTTATAATAAAAAATTCATAAAAATTTAAAAACTTAAAAAACCAAAATATGTAGCGCTCCCCATATACTCTTCTAGGTGGGAGGACGAGATCATTGTCACCTCGAAAGTCTAAACCAGTGTATGGAAACTGCTCCAGTGCTGGCAATTGTCGTCCCCGCCACAAGTAGAAATCATCATCATACACGCTCTAAAATGACACACCGTCACCCTGGCGAAGGAAAATCTCTCCCCACCTAGTCAGTCTAGGCTAGCGAGGAAAGAATGTTGGAAGTGGTACCGCAGGGCTGATTGCGGGCACTCTCTCTCAAAAAAAAGCCACCAATACACTGGAATACCCAAAATTCTTCTATCGGCCTCTCTTGCATTCAGAGAGTTGTTTTTCCATTATTGGGATTATTCCCAAGCACCAGTGAAACACAGTTCCCTGTAGGCACTCTACAGCAATTATCATCTTGTTCTGAGTAGCAAGATGGAGCGATGATGATCCTACAACCCTCACTATAGTACTTACTAGCACTTGCAGTGGGAAGTTACTAATATGAGCAATAGGGATGCATGATCCATTTTTCTGACTTCCGGGTGCGCAATAAGTGTTTATGTAATCCTGAACACTCATGGGGCCATCGCCTCTGCCAGTACCCTCGAGGTTGACAGGTGTTCCCTGTCTAGACAAGCTCGTAATGAAGTATATGTCTTCCAATGCCACCTCAAAAAATTTCATCTTGAAGGTCAAAGGCCCCAAGGTCATGATCCCAGTAGCCACTCAAAAACTCAAGCAAACGAACACTGGCCCGCATAGGTGAAGTACAAAAGAACTTTAATAGCCCACTTTGTCGCAGTGCTTGCACAGTGGGGGCACTTGGAGAGCGGCTCAGTCCATATTTTCATGTTCCCGCTCCCTCCGCTCCAACACCATGGTTAAGCCTACCCATTAAACCATTATCAATCTTTAGAATTTATCAAAATAATATGATTTTGGCCATAACATTATGTTTCCTATGTCGCACAGTACATACGACTGTCTTTTAGACAGGTCGCGTATGACACGAGGGTTTCCTTCAGGAAAGTCACGTGTAAACTGCGTGTATGCGATTGTGTAAGTTGCCTACCCGCGTGTACCGCGTGTTCTCCCTAGGGTAGGCTTAAACTTCAAAATTTTGCAAAAAATTTAAAATTGAAGCGGTTGAAATGGAAGAGCAAGGAGAGCTAGCTTACCTGACACTTGCAGAATCAAAAATAGTCCACTGGTTTGTCCACACCGAGAGATTGAAGTCAGAGGTAAAAATTGCCTATATTGGGTAAAAACATGAAATGGTATATTTGATTTCTATTTTTGAACTACACATTAAAAAAAAATTCAAATTGTGGGTTTTTTAGCCTATAGTTTCAAAATTTGTAATATAAATTGAACTAATGGCATGTCATTTTTCCTAATGCAACAGGTCCAAGGTTGTTTAAAATCGTTATTCACTCATGTAGGGTAGGATTTTGGTCATTCATATGCATTTTTGCATCTATACCAATTCCGTTTTAAACCTAGGATCACTGCTTTGACCACGGACTATGGTGTTTAAACCATTTTTACCTTGTCTATACCATTGTTCTTCAGTGGATAGGGCCTTCCTTCCATTAGTACCCTAGTTTAGAACACATTCTTGTCTTTTGGTACTCATGCCGCATTTGTCATAAGGTTCAGAGGAGCCTTCTTAGCTATTTTTCACGCCAAATTGGGCCTCATTTTGGTCTCTTTTTACAAGCTATCCCTTTTATAAGGCTCCCCGCCCTTAGTTTTTTTAGTCCCAGGTCTAACTCCTCAAAATAGACTTGACTGCCGCATAAACTTGTCCATTCAAGCTCGTTAAGAATATGTGAATGGGCATCCACATTGGTGGTAGGTTATCGCTTTTTCGGACCATGTGGAATAATACGAAAAATGAACACTCTTTTCTACGGAATTGAAAAAGGTATTCTCAGGTATAGGTTTATCGCTTTCCGGACCTGAGGGACTAAATTTATGGAAAATGAGCATATGGCATGAGCTTAGTTTTCTCTTTTTCGTGCTCTGGACCTAAACATGAAAAAGATTCTGAGTGTACTTTATGCCTTTGTCATGTTCGTTAAACACAAACACAAAGCATCAAGTTTACTATTGTAAGCCCCATTTCTCGTAACCAAATGGATCTTTCCGAATGATCTTGCTTTCCTTCACACTCGTAAAACTCAAGCTATAAGCTGCTATTGAAGGGGCGTTGGGTAGGTGGTAATTTAACATTTTTCAGAGCTCCCTGACTAAGTACGAAAAAGGTGCACCTTCTTCTGAAGCTAAGAGAGTTCTTCTGTGGTATGTTTTATACTTTTTCGACCTTAGGAGACTAAATTGGACGAAAAAACACCCCCCCCAGAGTCTTCTTCGGAGTTTTCAAACTCTCTAAACATGAAAACACCAACAAGCATATACTAGTTCAGGCTCGTAAAATCCACGAATCAGTGACATTATCAAGCATTATTCTCTCCCCTATTCAAGCTTGTCAAAAATGAAGAGAGACTCGAGTTGACTTTCTTGGATTCGTTAAAATTTAACAGGAAAGATAAGGAAGTTTTTTCTTTGGGTTATAAAGAGTGGCAGCTTGTCATCCTTGAACATAGCACTTCTGAACTTTTCGATCCTCATGTTTCAGTTTATCCTTCCAGCTCAGCTATCACTTCGAGTCTTTACTCCTCCACTTGTCCTTTATACATGGAGAATCTAAACATGTCTCCTACATGTCAGATAAGTCTAGTTGTTCTATCTGTAAGTTAAAAGTTGCGTTGGGTCATCTCTGTGTCGTGCTCACTATTCAAGGATTTATCCTTTCTTCTAATTATTGGCCTGATTTCATCGTTATCTTATCTGAGTATTACTTATGTCTATCTTTCTGTATCCAGTTCCTAGTCACTCTTGTGATCCGTTGGATGATATGTTGCCTTCCTCATCCCAGTATGGTTTCATAATCAATACTTCCTGAAGACAAAGACTTAGAGTTTTGACGATGGAATCTTAAGATTCACTACCATTATTGGTGAATTCTTTTGCTTCAGTTGTCAGTTTCACCTATTGATTGAAAATATGTTAAGTCCTTTCCATGTTCAACTTCAACACACCTGTTCACATGGCCGAGATTGTACCGGTTCCTTCAAATTCGAACAAAGAACTTAGATTCACATCTATAACCTAAGTTGCGCATGATTATGTTATGATCAATTACACAACTTCCAGATTTTGAAGACTCATCATTGTATATTGTGGCTTCGATCCACCTTCGTAATATACATGGTCTTGTACTCGTATCATATGATGTAATAAAATATTGTAAAGGAACTAGTGTTCCAGTATATTGAACATGGCATCCTCAAATGTGATTTTGTATATGACATTGATATGTATTGTTTCATGTACTTCTTTTGCTGCCTTGGACTTCTGAGTTCTCTAAGATAAATATTGTAATGTATTTCGGCCATCGCTTCTCTCTGACCTCACACATTAGGGGGCATCTGTTATCAGCTAAAATGACACTTCTCCGTCCGAGTGCTGACATTCATTATGTCGACACACAAAAAGACAATTAGGATTAAAGTGTCGAAAACACTATAGATGTGCATGACTATTGATGCATGATCTCCAGACCAGCTTGATATATTTTTATTCCGAGTCTAGGGCTGCACACGCAACTATGTGCATTGCAACTCGCGTGTCACACACGACTATGTGCATTGCAACCCACGTGCACATTGAACACGTGAGTTCCCTTTGAGCAACAAGCATGTCATACACGCCTTGCTTAATAAATACTCGTGTGTACCTTGGTTCGACCTTAAAAAATATAAATCATGATTAGATGAGATTAGTTGGGTCTTAATCTATAACTATCCCAACTGTCTCAACCATCCTAACCTTTGAAACCACTCCATTTCTCAATGTATAAGCAGAAGCCTTGGGATGGGGCTAAGCAATCAATTCTAGAAGAGCAAAGTTATGCTGGTGGTATACCTTCAGAGTCTTGGAGCAGCAGAACTCAGAGTCCTCAGTAAAGAAGTCCTTGTGTCAAAAGCTGAGTTTTATTCTCACATATTCATTGTTTGTTAATAAAGAGAATTCTTCTTCAAATCATTGTATTGTGTTTTTCTCTTGTATATTGGTTAATGAATGATGTCATTTATATTATTAATATGTGTTTCATCTAACGTCTAATTCATATATGTATGAGATATTGCTTGAAGAATTGGCTCTTTGCAGGTGAAAAGAAGAAACCCTAGAAACTTTGGAGAAGATTGAAGCAAGAGAAGATCAAGCTTGGATCAACCGTCATAAACCAGGTAAGCCAAACTCTCTTCCTATTCTCATTTCATTTTCTGTAAAAGTTGATTGTTTGCAAGTCTATTAGTAAGTTGGTAACCCCAAACCCTAGGTTACAAGGGTGTATTGTCTTGTACAACACCATGTCCAAGTATAACACCCCCACTCTTATGTTTCATCATGTAATGAATAATACCATGGAAGACAAAGAAGTGTTCCATCTAAGTGATCCAACCAAAGAGATCAAAACTATCAAACTTGTTCAAGTCCACTTTCGAAAAACAATTCTAGTGATTATCAATGAAGAATAGTCTAAGGATGTGAGGACCTAAAAGAGGTTGTTAATGGGGTAAATCTCTTACATTTGAAGATTCCACACTAGATCTCTCAATGTATGGTTCATTACGTTGGTTATAAACTAAAAGGAAGTTGATTAACAAACTAAATGGTGCCCACAAATGCTCTCAAAAAGATTAGCAAGAAGTGAAACCATTGTACTCAACTTCCCACAAGGAACCTAATAAGACGAGTCATCCACAAATGAAGTAAGTCATCCACAATAAGGTAGGTTAATAATGGTACCACAACAAACACAACCAAGGAGTCTCTTGAGATAGAGCTCGTGTAAGGAACAACTAGGACATAGACTCTTTTTGTAAGTTAGTTACACTTATGGAAGCATTACTCTTCATTAATATTAGTGACAACTTTCAAATTCTTGATGTTTAAACTTTTGAAGGAATTTCAAATCTATGTAGTAAAGGCTAAGTTTCACAAAGTTCTAAGGACAAGGGAGTGTTGGGAATTAGGCTCTTTCATATATTTGATATACTAACAAGTACCAAATGTAATACTATTTATCACTACTCTTTATAATGTATAGCAATAACCATAACCACCTATGGTCCCACCATTAAAAGTGTGGGAATAGCTATCAACTAAATATCTATTATACATTATTCAAAAAAAGATGGCCTTGTACATTCGTAAAGTACTCACAAAACCCTCAACGTAGAGGGTAAAGATATAAAGTCAATGTACTTCATTGATGTAAAGGTATCCATCCGTCTGAAGATTCAGAGTCCTTGCTTTGGTCACATAATAAAAAAAATGGGAGGGTAACTGCAGCCCTGGTCTATGATTTGATTGTCACTTCACATTTGGCCCCAAGTAAAGAAAAGATCATGATAAGTTTATGGAACCATAATTTGCCACTGAAGATAAAATGCTTCATTTGGCTAACATTAAAGAACAGAATTTTAACCTAGGATAATCTGGTGGGCAGAAACTACTCTGGACCAAGTAGATATTGGTTATGTCACTCTGAGGAAGAATCTGTTCAGCATATATTTATGGAGTGTTCCTTAACCATTTCTATTTATGAAGCTTTGAAAATATCTTTTCTCACTCCCTGGCTCTACTGAATCCCTAGAAGAGTTCTTGGACTATTGGATGATCCACAATCCCACACACTACTACACCCCCTTTTTTGTGTTTTGGTGCGTTTGGAATGCACAAAACAAAGGCATTTTTGAATAAAAAAGAATCTTTCTTGTTACTCTCACTAGCAAGGTGGATTCTTATATTCACAGCTTCCCAGTTCCGGATTTGAAAAAAGAAGAGTCAAGAACATGGGCCTTGCTTAATTATTGGTCTATCCAGTCTGGTTTTTTCATGGTGCTGCAGCAGAAGAAAACGGAGGGGCTAGGGTTTATCTAGCAATCAACAATGATCATTACTTTCATATGAACCTGGGATGTGGTGTGAGTACAAATACGAGGGCTGAATCGCTGGCCTTGTGGGCTCTTTTGCACTTGGCAACAGCTTTGGGGCTTCCCTCTCTGCATGCTTTTGGAGATTCTTCAATGATCATCAACTGGGCTTTGGGTAAGGCAGCTCTGTCTTGCCTTGCTTTGGACTACTGGTGTGAGGCCATTGATGCCAATTTTTTTCAAAATAGACATGCAGCATATATACAAAGAGCACAACCAGTGTGCAGATGACCTCCCCAAGGGAAACTTGTTGTTGGCTCCATGCCTTTGCCATATATTTGAGTTTTTGGATGGCACTGTTTCTGAGTTTGGTGAATTTATGCTCTTTTGAGCTATGTGTCAAAGTTGGGCTCCCTTTTTTTGGGGGGCACTATGTATTTGTTTCAAAATCTTGGTTTCTTCTGTCGATGTGGGTTCTTGGACCTCCTCGAAGGTGCCTTCTGACCTCTCTTTGTGCCTCTTGGATATATGTAAGGATGTAATGGAGAACTCCCTGGGTCTTTCCTATCCATGCTGAGTTATGACCTTTAGGTCTAGCACCTTTTTCATGCTTATTCAAACCAATATCTCTTGATATGCTGATGTCTGTTTTGGTCTCATACCAGTCATGTAAAATGCCCTTTGATTCTTCATGAATACCAAGGACAAGATTTTTTCTTCTTGAGAAAAAAATACCTTCTTCTTTAAACAAAGCCTATTAAATAGATAGTTGATAGTTATTCTTTAACCAAAGCCTATTAAGAAAAAAAAACCTTCTTTAAACAAAGCCTGTGAAATAGATAGTTGATAGTTATTCTTTACCCAAAGCCTATTAAATAGATAGTTGATAGTTATTCGTTGTTAAAATAACTATCCCATATTAAAACCCAATAAGTGATCATTAGCAAAACCATAACTAGTTATCGTTTTTTAGTTATCATTTCTACTATAGATGCATTTTATATAGAATAACAATTTAGTGTTAAGATAGTTTGATGGATCAATAACAGTTATGTATATGTAGCTCTACTCATTCAAAGTTGCCTATGTATATGTAGCTCATCTCATTCAAAGTTGCCTCCTCGAAGAAGCAAATAAACATTGCTCTCTTCTTTTAATCTTACTAATACAATTCTTCCTCAAAATTTATCAATTTCATTCTTCCTCAAATTTGATCAATATCTCTAAATCTCTTGTATTTTCTATATCAATCCTATACTGCATTTTAAATTTTTCCTCCAGAATTTTTAAATAAAATACATTACAATCAAAGTACTGCTAGCACTCCGAATTAACCCTTTCACATTCTTTAATAACATATTAAAGAATTTTCTTTAAAGAGAAACAATTCGCAAATACACTGTTTCTAGTATTGCATTGACAAAATACTTATCACAAACATATTTGCAGGCAACTAGTAATAACATTTGTAACGATGCTCAAACAAAAAGAGTTTAGTAACGGCTAGGATTTGAAGGAAAATGCAGTTTTCTAGGGTTTGGACTAAAAGTACCTAACCACTATAGTTTTTTCAAGTGCATGGATTCTGAGCTTTTGAACATCCCTATTGATCTAGCCGGTTTTATTGAGTATTTTGGGAGTATCAACCCAACGATTTGCACCCGGACCCACCCAAGGTCATCGAGTGGATAGCTTACTCTGTTACCCTCCATGAGACCGAGACTTGCCCTTTTCTGAGTTTGCCCTGCCTCAAGACCTCACACCTACTAATCCCATCCATGGAACTTGTTTGTTTATATCTGGATCCAGGGCTCACCTGTCCCATTGTGCTAGATTGTTTGTCCAAGTAACCATGCTGCTGTGGATTTCTAAGAAACTGAGTGGGCACAGTAACCATGCTGCTGTGGATTTCAAAGAAACTGAGTGGGCACCGTTGGAACACTGTTGTAATCAAATGTGGGTGGTCTTAGTAGTATCTACCGTGGAAAGATGGACCTCCAAGGTTTCTAGATCAATTCAAAAAATCAATGTTCTGGTTTGGGTGGTTCAAAAAATCAATGTTCTGGTTTGGGTGCTGAGCCAAAAGAAGCAAAACTCTCAATTCCAAAAGCAGTTGGAGTAGACCTTAGAATTAAAAAACCTATTGTTATAGCTCAATGTTGGTGTGCTTGAATCCAACTGGATTGGGAGTGCATACCTCCAAAGGAACTCGATCACTAAAAAAAGATGTTTTGGGTAAACACTGAGCCAAAAGAACCAGAGATGTTTTGGGTAAACACTGAGCCAAAAGAACCAAACTTGAATGCCGAAACAGTTGAGTTGGGTTTGGGGGGCTGACCTGGAGAACCTGTGACTATGAATAACTATAATGTGCATGAGTGCTATTATTAAACCACCGCAACGGCTAATGGAAAACATAGATGAAACTAAGGCCTAGTTTTTCTTAAGATTGAAGGTTATACAATAACATGTCTTTAGCGAGTGCAACATTCAATTAATGTATATTTATTAAAAGGACATAAGATCAAATATAAGGGAATACCCCAAAAGGTCTCATACACAAATTTGAGATGTCTAGACAACAAAAGGTCTCATGCACATATTTGATAAATCAAATTATTATTAATATAATTAATATGACCTTAAAATTAAATGAATCTGGTTTTCATTCTTATTAGTAGATTTTAGATATGATTATGTAAACATACTATCAACTGTGCAACATTGCACAATGTCTGGTTTTCAGTAACATAAATGGTCAACGATTTGATATAATCCATATTTGATAATAACAGTATATACAAAGATAAGATAAGAAACATCACGCCACTACCCTTGTTTTCGTTTTATCCGACTAGACACTTTGATGGTTCTGTTCGTTACTCTAATATATTCCATATACGCATAGGGTGTGGACATGGTACAAATACCCACAGTGGGCTTCTTGCATTAGCTAGTCTCCTTCATTTTGCAGAAATCAGAGGTATACAATCTTTAAAGAACATTGATAACTCAATAATTGTAGTGGAATGGACTCCGCGCTTGGGCAGCTTACAGGTTGTTTTATTGCATTAGCTGAAACATTATATTAGGATAGTGCAAGATACATTCCACTCTCTATGAAACAAAGGTCTTGATTCTGCAAAAGGTCTATATGACATGTAATGCCCTTTTTAGTTCAGGGAATATGGTATAAAACTATGCTGTTAGCAAGCTGATGTCTTATGGTCAGGCAAGGTCTTTCAAAATCCCGCTGTTGTAATAGCGCTTTGAACAGGATATTTCGAGGCAAGTGATGTAGAGTCCGCTTGATAGGCATAGGCATAGGCATAGACAAATCAGTTGACTAGATAAAGTTTCTGAATCGTATGTGTATAACCTATATATAAGGTATGGGTGTCTGAATCCATCTTCTTTGTATGCATATACAATTTAATTCACCTTTTGAATATCAACTATAGCACTATCCCTCATGAAAAAGAGGAATAACAATTATTTGATGATTTTAACCAGCTTGTAATATGTGATGCGTTCATAACAATAGTTAAGAACAATACCTACAATTCTCTTACTACATCCAAACATGTATATTGAAATCAATAGAGACTTGAAAATCTCAAAATACATTGTAATCGCAAGGCACAAAAAACCCAGAAAACAGAGGAATGAAACTCGTAATTACTTTTTTTCTTTTCATAAAATGTATAAACTACAAGGATCTCCGGCAAGTCCCTTTTCTGACGATAACGATTTCTTCGGACCTACCTGAACACCATACACAGGGCTCCCAGCTCAGACCACACTAGATCGTGGTCAGAATGAAACTCGCGAGTACTTTTAAGGAAAATTAGAAAGTAAACTTTGCCATGTTTTTTAATATTTGCTCAAACAGTAAGCTTATAGTTTTTATTTGTGTGAAAACAAAAACCACCCCATAAGAAAACATCCCCAAAGTTTATCCCCGACATTTACTGTACCTGACTAGTATCAATTTATCAGTAAGCGCATGTAAAACCAAAAACTAAGAGAATAGCACATGTCCAACGTGTCAAACCAGGGCACAGCTAAATGAAAGATGAAATTCCCAAATTTAAATTGACACAGATAAATGTGTAGCAGTTTACAAGCCCTACCCTGCTTCGTTTTCTGCTTTGTAGGGTCTTCGGCTCTAAAGAAACTGCAAGATTTTTCCAGTGTAAAGCCATTAATCCTACAAGTATCCCATTTAATCGGATGGAAGCCTGAAAAAGCCAACTCAAATAATCCCAAAGACTAAGTAATTAACAAACCTAAGACCTAGGGTTTCATCGCCTGTGTTCGTCAAAAAATCCAAGGAAACGTGGTGCTGGTAACATTTCGATAAAGAAGACCATTGTTCCTTTCCAGTATGCAGCAAGTACAAATAATAGTGCTGAATTCTTTATCTTTTAGTACTTGCCAAATACCGAGGGACAAATGATAAAGCTTGAGTTCCTTATTCTGAATAATTCATAGTCAAATAATACAGCAGACTTGTCTACTTGACGGTCACCTTTAAATGTTTAGCTGATCAAGAAATTGGATTCAAAGATGCTTATGGAGTATGGAAACGATTCATGTGCAATCGCTCATGAGGCTTCCAAGATATAGAATAAAGTTTTGAAACATCACTGTTACGTTTCCACAGAATCCAATGTTTCAAGCAGACAGATTTTCTAGAATTGTCTGATCAAGTTTTAAGAATAGATACTGACATTTCTAATTTTTCGTCCCCTTTTATAGTTATTAATCTGTTTGTCTAAATGGCCTATAAGGGCAAATTTCATATTGCGATTTTGAGTGCTTTGGATCACTGTCGGAGAATGTGAAGGAGATTGCAAAAGGTTTAACGAAGACTAGTATCAAGTCTTGACATCAAAGGAAAACTTAGAAATACAAATTTCCAAAGAAACCAAACAACTGAAATTTTACCTAGTAAATAAGTTGGGAAAATAAATACAAATTTCCTAATAAAACAAACAACTAAAATTTTACCTAGTAAACAAGTCGGGAAAATAAATCAAGGATTATAAATTTTGCTTTATGACAAGTCCGAAAAAAATCAGAGAATTTAAAGTCTGCAATATAATCAATAAAATACAAATCTCTTCATAAGCTCTAAGAATGCGGAAAACCTCTCATTAAGTCTACAGATCTGATTCACCATTTGCAGAAAGGGTCTATGTGAAATTAATATAAAATCCGTGTGTGAAGGAAAAGCAAATATAACAACATGTTAAGCAATTAGCATTATCAAGATCTTCAGATTGAATCAGAATAACCCCATTATTAATAGCAATGCACTGTAAACCACTTGGAACAGATTTACCCCTCCACACTCTCAGAGTATCATTGGCTATGAGTAGGTTTAACTAATGTGTCCATATTAGAATCACTAAGGGCTTGCACACGGCACAAACACAAGAACAGGTGAAATAACAAGAAACAAGTGGTAAGCCTGTTTTTCAGGTAAACTTTTGAACCCTAAATGATGCAGTGCTCTGCTACAGCCGACAAGGAAAGGCCAAGTTAGAGCAGACATTAATAGTACTAAGAGATATAAACAAATGAAATAACTTCTCAGCATCAGAGCGCAAGTGAAAATTGTTGATCATAATCATCATATAGATGTCCAGAAAAGATCCCGAAAAATCATCACATGCTGAGACAATCCCAAAGCTTTATAAAGCATTATCAAAAGCTCAGAAAGAGGAAAAAAACAATTACCACACATCTCTGCAACACCCAAAACCTAAGGTATCATATGACATTTGCAACAAACAACTACATAATATTCAGTAGTCTTAATCTAGGCTGCAATGTTAATAATAAGGCAAGGCCCTGTAGGGTTTCTATACTAGAGGAGAAGGCCTCAGAGATCTCGGTGGATGAGTGTCGTCAGGTGGCAGGGCCATCAAGCGTAGCAAATATTTATTGACATCATCAGCCGTCTTCTCTCTGTGGAATAACATGCCTAATCCGCCCAACAATACATACACAAACAAGCTGTTTTCCTACCAGAAATGACAATTCAAGAATATATATGCAATACAATATCAAACCCACCGTAGTAGCATCACCATTGCATCGTTGCTTCGAGCAAGGCAAGGCCCTGTAGGGTTTCTATACAAGAGAGAGAAGGCCTCAGAGATCTCGGTGGATGAGTGTCGTCAGGTGGCAGGGCCATCAAGAGTAGCAAATATTTATTGACATCATCGGCCCTCTTCTCTCTGTGGAATAACATGCCTAATCCGCCCAAAAATGCATACACAAACAAGCTGTTTTCCTAACAGAAATGACAATGCAATAATATATATGCAATACAATATCAAACCCACCGTAATAGCATCACCATTGCATCGTTGCTTCGAGCAAGATTATAAACGATGAATCGTCTTTCCAGAATTGTATACAAGATCCCGGTGCTTAGTTTAGAGAGGCTGAGCGGTTTTAAAGATAAAATTAGGGTTTCTGGATGGTAGAAGTAGGGTTTGGATTTTAGAAATAGGGCTTGCCAAAAGGTTTCATCGATTTAAAGTTACAAACGGTTTTGGCGAATTAAACATGGGTGGGCCATGGTTAAAATGCTTTTTTTTCAATAAAAAAAGTCACTATTCTATTAAAAAAATATTCAAAAGAGTTGGTAAGAGACTAGAACACCATAACATCGAAAACAAAAGTAGACCAAAATCAACACAGCTGGTCATAGGAACAAAGAGTCTAGTCACGAGGCCCCAAATGGTACCAAAATGAGACAAACAGAGACAGACAAGAGACACGCCATACATGTAAAGAAACTATGACCACCCTCAGGCTTAGGCCGGAAGACAAGCCCGCTCGCCCATCAGAACATCCGGTGACCACCTCTCGTAGTAGATGAAATTTGCAACAGCAAACAAAGCCTGTTTCGAAAGAACATATGCCTGAGTATTCTGTTCTTTGAAGATGTGTGAAAAGTCGATCATTTGGAAACCATCAATCAACCTTCTCACACGACTCAGCCATGGCGACAAGTGCAAAATATGAATGTGATTGGAGCCCAAAGCCTAGTCAATAATGACCTTGGAATCGTCGAAAACGTGTATGCCATCCAAACCAAGGAAGGAGTTGAGATGCAAAACGATCCAAAGCGAAAGAAGTTCGCCTTTAGTGTTGGATCCAGTTCCATAGTTCATCCACACCTTATAGAAACTATTATCAGCCAACCTCAAAATAGCTCCAACACCACACACATTGGCAGAGTCATGTGACGCTTCGTCAAAAAATCCCACCAGATCGTGGACTGGTGAAAATACCTTTGGCACCCTAGGTGCCAAGCCTAGACAAACACTTGCATGGAGGACTCCCCCTGATTCAGAAAAAGCATTCAAGCACCAGACAGCAATGTCCCAGGGTCTCAACCTCACACCCTCGAAGATGAGCTTGTTCATGCACCTCTAGAGGCCCCAAATGGTATAGCAAGATAGAGTACACAAATCTTGATATTTTTTCCACTAGAGCCGTATGCAGGAAGACAAAGAGTCCCCGCTCCAAGATGAAGCGACATTGATCATAGTAGCTATTATTCCCCAAATTGACAAACTAAAACAACAAGAAACAAAGATATGATAGATACTTTCATCTGAGGCACCACACAAGAAGCAAATACTTGGGTCGATCCTCCCCCACCTCAACAAGTTGTCCCACGTTAGGAGAAGGTTGTCTAATGCCAACCAAATGCAAATGATGACCTTCAGAGGCAGCTTCCACTTCTAGATTTTATACCACCATTCCCGATTATCTGAATATACGTCCATAATCTGCTGATAAGCAAGCTTGGCCGTCAGCTTGCCCATAGTTGTGTCATATGACCAGCAAAGACAATCGGGAGAATCACGCAGGATTATCGCCCCCAACTTCAAAGCCCTGACATATCTTGTCCATTCCTCGCCCAAAGACCCAGAAAGACCGAGATGACCTGTTGATAACCAACCCTGTTATGTCGAGCCCCTATCCGGAGCCACAAAAGCATGATATAGTGAGAAAATACCTTTGTAGTAGAGAAAAAATATGAGCTCATTTGACAAGATATGAATATGAGGACTGCCTAAAATAGGGTCTTCACCAACCCTCACATCTCGGCCATCACCAGGCACCCAGGCCAACCAGGAAGAGAAGATCTTAAATGTTGTGAGCAAACCAGCCTAGACATTGGAGCACCTGCTCGGCTCCCCGAAACTTCTAACCCACTGAATCATTGAAGTGTTTCTGATGTATTTCTCTTTGATAACCTGTGACCACATGCCCCCGCTCAAAAAGGCCATCCATAAACTTGTATCCCTCAAAGCAAGGGAGAAAAGGTGCAAGTTCTTCAGACCCCACCCTCCCTTCTCCAAAGGACGGGCCAAGTCCTCCCATCGCAGCAAGTGATATTTGGAGTAGGAAACATCGCCAGACCACAGAAAGGCCATTGTCATCATCCTTATTTTATTTATAATAGCCTTAGGTATTTTGAAAAGTGAAAACCAATACACGGCCATGTTGGTCAGGACAGACCGAGCTAAGGTAAGACACCCCCCAGTTGAAAGCCATTGCCATCCCCATAATTTAATTCTGCGTTCAAACATCTTCAGGAGCCATAGCCAGTCCCCAACCTTATACCCATTCGGTTTTATAAAATGTCCTAGATATTTAGTGCCTTCAGATAAAGGGCCAGAATGCATCTGTAATAAGTGTTCCATCGCAAACTTGTGGAGGGAAGTGGCCCTATTCAAAAGAAGACATGATTTGTTTAAATTAATAGATAAGCCTGTAACAGCACAAAAGATCTTAGTTATTTCAGCAATCACCCCTTGTTCAGTCAAAGATCCCGAGCCCATAATCATGATGTTGTCGACAAACATGAGATGTGTTTTGTATAAATTATTGCTTATCTCGATACCTGATACCTCACTAGAAGCCTTGGCCTTTAGAAGAAGTCTATTGAGGCCTTCAATCACCAACAAGAAAAGAAGGGGGGGAAGTGGGCACCCCTTCCTAAGCCCTCAATCTGCTTCAAAGAACTCAGTAGGCTTGCCATTGATAAGCACAACATATGACACTGTCGAGACACAGCTCATGATCCATTTCATCATTCGGAATGGTATGCCAATCTGGATCAAAACCAACCCAAGAAAGCCCCAAGAGACATGATCATATTCTTTATTAATATCAAGTTGTAAAACCGCTACCTCCATTGATCTAGTTTTTGCACTGTGAAACACCTCTTGTGCCACCCCCACCGCTTCTACAAGAATCTTGCCAGTACGTCTGTCGATACCTTGCAACATCCCCTCGTCCATATGGATAAATCGGCTGAGATGGTCAATGATAGCCTTCAAAGCTTCTATATTCCAAAAAAATATTGGAAGGTCCGGCAACAGGACCCAAATATGTCTGAACCTCAACCTCTTCGTTGTCGGGTTGAATCCATAGTGCCACCGCCTGAGCATCAAGCTGCCACGACCACACATCCACGAGGAATCCATGACAAAGGTGGTGTGTTCCTCTGTTCTGGAAACGAAGCCATACCAGCCCTTATGCAGCACATAAATTGTAGGGTTGTAACCGAAGAGAGACCCTCGAACCCCCGCCTCCCAAGATTATATCTCGCTGCACCTCATGGCCTTGTAGCTGAACTTGCCTACAAGTCCCCTCAAGGTCATCCTTACCATCTCCTCCAACCCCACACCACGGCCCAAAGTCATTCTGCCTTCATCAAGTCTCAGTTTCCATTTTCTATAGCGTCCCTTATTTCGACAGGGATACTTCTTGCTGCGGTAATCCCTTGTATCATCTTTGCCCAGACCATTTATCGAGATAGCAGGAGTGTTGGAATAGACCGGTCTCACAAGACCATCTTTGTCACTGTGATTAGGTCAAACATCTAGTACATGCCCTATAACAGACCCCTTGTTGGCCACTACACTCTCATCACCCAAGGAACCAACCTCACCAGTAGGTTTCGTCACACCGTCGAGAGGGATATCTTTTCCCATCTCGAGCTCACCACCCTGCATGAACCAAACACACGTCAAGACCAGCAATCCCAACTGACCGACATCAAGTAAGAGAGTGTTGGGTTAAGACAAATATAACCTTCTGTGATCCCCGCCTCTGGCATCGCTAACACTAATACCAAACCCCCGGGGATTGAGGATAGAGACAAATGGTGACCTTTATGAATATTATTTGTAGCCTGGATAGTGAGGGTTTCAGTACTTCACTGAATAGACATCATGATTGCCTTTCTTGGGACAGAACTGTTCCGCCTTTGGGGAAATGGAAACTGTCACCCAACTCCACCAGCCCAGTTCCACCAGCCATATTAAACCTTCTAAGATTTGTTGACCCCATGATTATTCGGGAGTTTGTCCACCCAAGAACCCACCAGAGAATCTCGGGCCCCAAAGTCTACCACCTACCTATCTAACAACCAACGTCAAGCAACCCCATGTCTCCATAAAACCTTATACCCTACGTCAGATTGTTGACATTATGGCGTTAACACTAAGCGAATGTATGCCGGTCAACCTAGGACCAGGCTCCAAGCATCCCAAGTCGAGCAACCCATGCTCCATCAAACCCTAAGTTGCATAGCAAACCCTAAGTTTGATTCAAGAAGTTCTCATGATTAAAATGGTTAAAATGCTTGTTATAGGCCAAATGGTCATCTAATAAGATTAAAAAGTACCCATCTTTTATGACAAACAACTTAAATTATTTCAAAACATTATTACACGCTTTGTGTTTAACATAGGTATAGTGATTTTTACTATGTTTTTGCCTCCATAAAATAACTATATTTTTGTAACATTAGACTTAAGAATGTCTACTCTTCTATGTGGTTCACATTGGTTTAATTTTTTTTATTTTTATGCAACTAAAGTTAGCAACATTGCAATCTTTTTCTACGTGGATTTATGTTGGTTTGTCGAGTATACATTATCATGGTCTCTACTCTTTTGCACTTGTAAGTGCGTTTTTATATCTTTATGAAGCTTTTTGTTTTTGCAGTAAGATAGTCAAAGCCTTTATATGTTCTCACAACCTCTATAGCATTTTTTTCACATTGTCACAAGTTTGCATGTAGTAGGGTGTTGAGGCTTGGAAATTCGCAGGAAACAACAACAAGGGATTCTCCCCAGTCAACGTTCCCAACTAGTCCGTGACTGTTTGGTGTAGGGAATCCGTCCAGTTTGCTGTCCGGCTACCGTAGGTCAAGTAACAAAAATAAAAGGTTTTATCGATTGCGGCCCAGTCCACCGCGTATATTTTTGTATTTTTTGACTTTATGTATGATATGCAAGTGCCTATCTAAGATGCGGATTGATTGAGAATGCAAGGGGTGGTCACAATGTGATGCACAGGTTCTTACCTCTCGTCTTAGACTCTCTTGCATCTAAATCACACACAGCAAGGAAAACAACACTAACTAAGCTGTCCCTAGGGAGCAAAATATTAATTCATGAGTAATGTAATATTGTTCACATATTAAGACAAATCACAGATAGCTGCTCTTAGAATCAAAACACGTAAACATGAATAAAGATATACACGACAAGATAGCTCATCAACAGTTAAACCCTCCATTACTCATAGTGGAAATTATCACAGAATAAACCAGAGAACATTCAGATAAGAACATAGGTTCAGAAAGTTAGAACGCTCTCACAGTTAATGAAACACAGTTGAAAACGAAATAGTTCCCCTTCAACATTGTTCATTTATCACCTTCGAACATTCCACATAGCCTCTTCTCCAACAGGCAAAATTGTAATTTTATTATTGTAAAACAAAGTAGTTCCTTTTAAAACAAGTGGTTCATAAGTTTTTCCAAGGAAAAAGCCCCTATTCCCTCTAACTTTCCTATCTTTATACAAAAACAACAAAACCTTTGGGTTGCCCTGCCCCCTGACCTTCCGGCTCCCCCGACCATTTTAATCTCACAGTTTTGTCAGTTTGTGAGTGCTCATGATTTAGGCAATACGTTACATTTCAGATTTAATCTTATGAGTATTTCATATAACGGGACCAGCTTAGTAACTGCTGAACCTTTTGCAAACTCGGGCCTCTGCTGCTATCGATTTTGCTTTGTCTTTTATTCGTCCCTTTTAAGATCCCATTGATATCAGAACATCTCTGCTTATCACTTTTCAGCTAGCTTCCTTCTGCTTTGTCCTTCAACTATGTCTTCTTTGCCGCGGTAATCTGAAGAATCTTTTGAGTCTATCTGCAGTCAAAACACAAATTCATCATTAATTTGGACTGCGTCTTTTCAACAAATGTAAACCATACTAACAATAAACTGATCATCAAAATGAGGCCCTGTATTGCGCTCTCGTTGCGGAAACCTTAAAATGATAGAAAATGAAACCTCCGCTGCCCATGAAGCAGGGTAATAACACATATAGAACATGCGGGAAAAACCTTCACCGACAGGAAAAATCACTAAAGCATTGGCAGGATAGTTTAATTAACAGCCGCGACGGCGGGCTTCAGATGGGACATTAAGTCTATCGACGTCGAAAAGACTAAATGCCGGTGAGAGAAACGACGTAAACGTCGGGAGGTTAGCGCATTACGCAGTCGCGATGGCGGAAGATGAAAAGACTACAGGATCCGCGGCAAATAAACCTACCAGGGAAAACCGTAACAAAACATCGACAAGTGGAGTAGTTACATGGCGGACATTTAGTTCGCTCGGGAGCCGTAACGATGGAAAGCAATCAGACTAAAGCCTTCGATCAAAGTTATAAACTTTCCGATATGGCGCAGAGACATCATGAAAACGTTAAGTGTTCGAAAAATCTTAGAGTTGTGCAGCGGTTTAAGAAGCTTGTCTCATCTTCGAAACAACGACTTCATAAAGATAAAAAAAACCCT
The DNA here is from genome assembly GCA_001517045.1 of Pseudotsuga menziesii. Taxonomy (NCBI): domain Eukaryota; kingdom Viridiplantae; phylum Streptophyta; class Pinopsida; order Pinales; family Pinaceae; genus Pseudotsuga; species Pseudotsuga menziesii. The sequence goes on from LPNX010281846.1 coordinate 531,522, forward strand.
AACTCAAACTTCAACCAACCTTCGACAGCGCAAAGCAAGTCGAAATAATAACATCACAGCATCGGAACAATCAAAGCTATTCATCAGAAAAAATCACCTTTCAGCTTCCGCAACAGCGGCCCCATAGGGAAAAATGGCTCCGATGCATGGTTAAATGACTTCCGAACAACCAACGAAAACGTTAAGTTCCAACAGACTTTCGGCCGGGCAGCGACGAAAAAGTTTGTTTCACCTTTGAAACAACGACGAAAACAAGAAATAGACTTCCGATATCAAAGAAAGAAATCGCAGATCAAAGGGCAACATTTTAAATCCAATCTTCAAATTCCACAACTCAAAGTAGTTTCAGACATAAGCAATTTTCCGAAAAGCACAAAAACAGTTGACCTCAAAACAATCCAAACTTGTAGCAGAGGGAAAACAAAAACATATTTCATGGATCCAAACGATTCTAGGCAAGATAAAAGTTAAGAGGAGGGTCCAAAATTTCAAAAATTTGGGAAAACAGTTGCAGCTGCAACATAGGGATACTATATTTTTTAAGTGATCTCATTTTTTTTCATAATGATGTGAGGCACTAATCATTGCTCACTAGTTCTAGCAATTATAATAGGTTCACAACCTTTATAACATTTTGTTCACATTGTCTCAAGTTTGCATGTAGTTGGGATTCAATGCAATCAACATTGACTACTTTTTAAAGTGATTTCATTCTTCTCATAGTGATGTGAGGCATTAATCAATTGTTCATTAGTTCTAGCAATAATAATAGGTGGGGAGATTTGTAAGAGGTAAGCATTTTGGAGATATATTATCTTTCTCTACTACAATTTTGTTTCCAAAATCATTGTTTGATTCAAGTAGCCATGTCGGGCCATCACATACAAGGTCCTAAGTTTGAGTAGTGTTCATGTCCTAAAGTTCCATCAAATTTTCAACCCTTAAACAATATTTTGTTAGGGTTGTCATAAGCCCTTTGAATTCTTGGCTTCTATTGGTTTGGCCATGACATCTTGCAGATCTCATCAAGATCTTTCCAATGATCTCAAAAGAGCTCCAATTGGAGTCTGTATGCAAAAGTTATGGCCCCACATTTTAAACTAGTATTTTGGAGCTCACCTTCCTTTCATCGCTTGAAGCCCTAGGGTTATGATATAATGCTTGTGCACTCTAGGTTTTATGCTTTCTAATGTAATAAAAGGATATTCCCTCCTAGTTGGGAGCTTTCAACAAATGAGTGTAGCAACCACATCTCTTCTCAAAGATAGTTACCACCATTCTAATTATCATAGTTGTACAATATTTTTCATCACTGTTTGATAAAAAAAAATTGGTTCTCATTGTAGCTCTCTATTTATTTTATGCATTAATGTTTTCTTTCATTTTGTTCTCAAGCACATAATTTGGATCATGTTGTGCCGAGTTAATTTGCTCTCCATTGTTTTATGTGCATGTCCCCACACAAGGTCAACATACAAGGATTTGGGCCTCATTCTAACCAACCTTGGTGAAGATCTCTCTTGTTGGTCCAAGCATCCTCTCATGGTGGAGTAAAAGAAAGATGGCAAAGTAAGATATCCTATCAAGTTGTTGCTTCATAATACCCTCAAGTAACATTGCAACATTATGATGAATAATTTCACCTAGATCCTTTGGTGAGCTCCAATATCAATAGAGCACTGCAACCCAAAAGCCTTATTTTCAACCTAGAATGGTTGAAAAAAGTTTAGTATTTTTTTCCCTCAATATAAGTTAGAATTCCCTACAAGAAATTTATTCAACAATTGTTTTTTATCTGTAGGCAACCTAGTTTTCTACCCAAATTTTTAGTATAGGTCAAATTATAAGATTGAGCCTAAGACATAGGAAAGAGGTTTCAGTGGATGAGTGAGGGGGCATCAAGGGTGGTTTCACAATAGATATTGGCTAGTCCACATATTTGCATTGAAAATCTTATTATCAATTGCAAAGAAAATAGATATGAGAAGGTAAACAATTGATAATAAAAGGGGTCCTTGGAGTTGGAATGGTCTCAAATAAGGGGACCAAATGATTATCCTTTCTATAAACATGAGAGGGGTAAGGGTGGCCCAAAAATCACTAGCCCAAAAGAGATTTTTTTTAATTTGATTTTTATTTTTCCAAGAAAAAAAATCATTGTATTTGATATTTCAAAATAGAAATCAAAATATGCATGTACTTGGTCTTTCGATTCCAGAGAAGGTACCAAGAAATCGTCTTTCTAGACTTATGACATGTACATTCTTCCAAAGCATAACTAGATTTAATAACCAAACATTTTATTTTGTTAGAAAATAGGACCGCACAGCAATAACAGATATACAGCTAAATCATTAACAAGATGCAAAACACATTAAAACATTACAGAGAGACACATATATAACGTGGTTCACCCAAACGATGGGCTACATCCACAAAGAAATTGCCAGTACTTTTATTACAGTCCAGAAAGGTGAAGGGATACAGCATGCAGCAAAACTACTGCACTTCCTCTTCACGCTCTCACAGTCTCTCTTCCAATACAATACAATACCATACTTAGTCATTTTGCAATGCTTTCTTTTATAGGGGAAATATAATGGGAAAATTATAGGGTTCACCCAATACCATGGGTCCACAAAACTGTTGGCCAACACATATCCCAAAACATTTTCTCGAGGGCTCCGCCTCCGAACCCCAAGGCAGGGGGAATGAGTGTACAGTACACCTAGGGTACAAACACAACTGAATAATGTCTCTGGATCTGTAATATTAGGCTCCACAACCAACATATTTATGCTTTCTTATCTTTAAACAAAATTGACAACAACTAAAACATACAGTCGTAGAAAGCTTATACTCTATCCTCACAAAATAGACTTTTCGACCACACAAGAAGGAATATTGTCCCTAAAATCTTATTTAAGCAATCAACCTTCCTAAATATAAAATGCCTCTTTTGACAGTTGATACATCTGCTTTGCAATGCATTGCATGTACATGTTTGTAAAGGCAACTTCTTCTAAGAGGGATTTTGTCACGGACCTAGGAGACTTGCCCAAAAAAAATATTTTCGACATCTCTAGTTGTGCAACACTGCCTTGCCTTAGCCATAGGGGTGAGACCAGCCTGTGCCTACTCAACTAAACTACACCTTACACTTATGTTTAATGTGCACTTAAGTTCTTTACTCAACCAAATTATCCAACACAACTGGCACATGTCCAATCTTTTTTTTTAACAGGAGCCTTGAAAGTATGATATTAATAAAAAAAAGCTATAATCAGTCGAGTTTACAAAAAAGGCAGAATTGTGTCCTGCAGAGTTCTGAAGAGACCAAAAATACTGAGAGATATAAACTAATAAGTGACTCCTTTAACTTGTTTCTATGTCTGGTACTACTGCTAGATCCCCTGCAAGGGTATACCCTGAAAAAGACTCCCAAAACTAGATAACAAAAATACATTATATTTCCAAGAGCTAGATATGCTCCTCCTCCTTTCCCTTCTGAGCTTTGACAAGTTGATTCGCTGCTTCCTTCTCCATTGTGTGACTCCTCTTCCTGCCATCTTACTAATGATCTTTTTCTATGTCAAATTCACAACCCCAACGTTGTTCTTCCTGCCAGCTACAATGGGAGACTCGTCCCAAACCATCTCAATGCCAAGGTGGATGTGAACAATGTTACCATCTTCGACTGAATGAGCTTTGATACTGTCGACATAAGTGAGCTAACTTCTGATTTGAGTTTGGCCAAGGTTTTCTTTCAGGGCCTCACCTGCTCTGTTTTTTTCCCTCTACATCGATTTTTTACTGTCCATATCAGCTAAAGCTGAGCCTGTCTCATTACAAGAATACACCGTCTTATGGTCTGCATTCTCCTTTGCATAGACCATGTCAATTTCACCTAAGAGCTCTGGGTTGGAGTGGGGCAAAGCCTGGGGAAAGGTGGCCTTATGGATATTCATAATGCTTCGTATGGGTCCTTCCTTCAACAGTTTGAAAACTGGATCAACTTTATATGCTCCATAGTTTCCAGATAGAGGAAGGAGAGCCCATTCCCCAAATCGAGGATTTCCTGCATTTTTGACAAAAAAATGGTTTTTATTCTTGGTAGGAGGGGGTAGGAAAGTCATGGGGTCCTGACCGATCTTAGCCTTTAACTTGGATTTCCCATGGGGACAGACTAGATTCCATAGCTTCTTAAGGTACATAAAATAACTTGGGAGAAGTTTCGTTTACCTTGGACATCCCAATACTGAGCTTAACTCCTTTATTTTCCAGCTTGTCAGCCTCGATGTTATTGCTTCTTAGAATGTGAAAATAGGAAGCTTGAGTTTCTCTAGATATTTGTTGAATACGCTTGTAGATTTTGTTGGTTTTGACCATGCCTTTATTACTTTTGTTGTTCATTCTCTGGATTAACTGCTTCGAGTCCCCAATTACTATGATCTTTGCGATGCCGAGAAGCTTTACCAGGTATATGCCATAGAACAATGCAAGCCATTTAGCTTCGTTGTTGGTTTTTCGTCCTAGACCCTAGGCAAAAGTAGTCACAACTTTACCTCCTGGGTCAAAGATGATTCCACCCGCGCCTGCTTCCCCAGGATTGCCTTTCGTAGCCCCATCAAAGAGCAAGGAGTGAGAGTTCAGACTTGCCTTCCACTGTGTGAAATCCTTGAAGTTTATCCAAATTTCCCAATTGTGAAGCCTAGCCTTTCTTTTGGTTTAAAGAGAGTTCTGTGATATAAGGTCTTTGCACCATTCTAGATCTTCATTTGTTATTTTTCGAGAGGGGGAGGTGATGATCTGCTTTGTGTTCAATGTCTCTCTTTTCATATTTGCTGCTTTGAAGGCAGTTCGTTGAGCATTGACTTTTTTATTATAAAAAACAAACATGTTCCTTGTAAGCCAGATTTGCCAGCATACATTTTTGAGAGCTGCATCCCAAATTCTTCCAAGTATCTTCTTTTTTCTTATTTTTCCAGGATAGCATCCTTTCCAACTTCTCATCATAGTGGTTACTCACCTCGGGAAAACCATATTCTGCCCATCCTTGCCTAGGAAGAAGGTCCAAACCCGTTTGGTAAATGGGCACTCTGGAAATAGGTGTTGAGCTGATTCAACATTTTCTTGACAGAGATGACACCTTGTGGACCCATGAAACCCACGTTTCCTTAGATTTTCAGCTGTTAAAATCTTATCTTTAGATAGAATCCAAAAGAACGCATTGATTTTTGGAATGCAAAAAGAATCCCATACCTTCCTCCAATTTCTTTGCTGAATGCCATTCCTTGAATTTTGTAGAGATTGATAGCCTTCTTTTACGGTGTAAGTCCTAGAGTTTCCCCATCCTCTCAAATTTTTTTCATGGAGGCTAAGAGGGGAAATTCCATGTAGGAAAGAGTTAAAGGAAGCATAGAGAGGATCTAAGTGAGAGATAAAATTTAACCGAATCCAACCATTCCAGTCACCCCTAGATCCCCAAATAGCAAAGTCTTTTAAGGACTTGTAACCATGATCTTCCAACCACCTACAAAGAGGGAGAAGCTCAGCTTTAGAAGCAAGAATGGGACTTCCTATTAGATTTTTAACATTTAGGCTAGTATTATCCTAGGATCTTTAACTGAGAGAATAGCAAGCACAAGAATCAAACATAAGAGACAATAGACACAAATATTTTCCTTAGGGAAACCATAAAGGAGAAAACCCCGCAACTTCCTTAGAGATAGAATCAACGCCAAAAGTAAAACCCAAAACAGTAAGATGATCTCCTGACAACAGTAGTCTCTCTCTCTCTCTTGTCCCAGCTTCTTCTTTCTCTCTAAGTTATGCGGCACAACTGAGTTTGAGTGAATGTGTGAAAAATAGAGAGGCTCACTCTCTATTTATACTAATTCCCGACTTGACAATAACTCACTAGGGCCGACCTCTCTAGGAGAGTCTAATAACCCTAGGGCCCCACAACTACAGGGACTTGAACCCTTGATCAATAAGGAGGGTTACCCTCTATGACTTTACATGACTTGCTTACATTATTGAATCTCCCGATAGGAACATAGGGTTATGACATGTCAATTACATTACAGATACTTCTTGGAATAAACATCGGGGTACAATACATAAAATATACAAGTGAATACATTCCGAAGTTACAAATACATCAACACTCCATCTTAACTAGGAAGGTATTCTCTCGACACAATTTATCAGCACAAGTCTTCTTCTCTGTATCATCTGGATCATCATAAAGTCATCTTCATATTTGGATCTGGATCATCACTAGATCTGGATCATCACTGGATTCTGGATCATCACTAGATCTGGATCATCACTGGATCTGGATCATCACTGGATCTGGATCATTACTGCTGGATCATCACTGTTGGATCATCATCACTAGTGTTATCTCTCAATTCTTCTCATCATAGGAAGTTCTACAGAGCCAGCCCTTTTTCATGTTGGTTGTAGGCCTAGCCTCCATGTAGGTCTTCTTCAGTGCTTATATATGACCCTTAGTCAGAACGGCCCGCCTAACACTTACATTAGACCATGTGAGGAACACATCCAACATACATGTCAGAAAGGCACACCCAGTACTCACATCTGAACATGGGAGGAACATATCTTGAATCCATGTCAGAAAGGCCCAGCACTCACATTTGACCATGAGAGGAACCAATCCAGCATTCATGTCAGAAAGGCTCTACACTTACATCCGACCATGAGAGGAACCAATCCAACATTCATGTTGGAAGGGCTCTGCACTTACAACCAACCATGAGAGGAACCAATCCAACATTCATGTTGAAAGGGATCTGCACTTACATTTGACCATGAGAGGAACCAATACAACATTCATGTCAGAAGGGCTCTGCACTTACATCTGACCATGAGAGGAACCAATCCAGCATTCATGTCAGGAGGGCTTTGCACTTACATCTGACCATGAGAGGAACCAATCCAGCATTCATGTCAGAAGGGCTCTGCACTTACATCTGACCATGAGAGGAACCAATCCAACATTCATGTTAGAAGGGCTCCGCACTTACATCTGACCATGGGAGGAACCAATCCTACATCCATGTCAGAAGGGCTCTCGAACTCGTCACTTCTCGTTGGAGGGAACCTCGATCTGGAGAACACCAAGCTTCTCCCTGAAGTACTCAAACTTCAATTTGGCTAATGGATTGGTCAACACATCATCTATTTGTTCATCCCTCGCAACATACTGGAGCTTTAATGCTCCTCTCTGTATCATATCCCTGATATAGTGATATTTGATCTTGATATGCTTCGACTTGTCATGGAACACCGGGTTCTCAGAAAACTTCACACAACTTTGGTTGTCGCAATATATACAAGTAGCATCTAACTGGAGATCAAACAAATCAGACAGTAGCTTCCTCAGCCATACTGCTTCACAGTTAGCTGAACAAGCTGCGACATACTCTGCTTCAACTATACTCAGTGCCACGCAAGACATTTTCCTACTAAACCAAGAGATCACACCCGATCCCATATTGAAGCAACACCCTGAAGTGCTCTTCCTATCGATGGCATTGCCTGCCCAATCTAAATCAACATAGCCCTCCAGGTTAATCTTCTAATTCACCTCATACTTGATCCCATAATCAACTGTACCCTTTAGGTACCTCAGAATATGCTTTGCAGCAATCAAGTGAACATGTTTAGGATCTGTCAGGAACTGGCTCAATGTGTGTTACGGAGAGAAATTCCTATGGCTTGAGGTACCACAACAGACAACTTGACTCCAGAAATCAATCATTTCCTATATGCAAGAGAAACCAAACATCTAACACTAAAGGATCTCGGTTCGTACCTTATTCCGGACGGTTGATTTAGATCCCCGTTGAGCTTTCCCAATCTTGCTTGTATTGGCAATTTGCTTCCTCAACATTCAACAAACAAGACAAGCATGATATATATAATTGTGTTAGACCTACTCTAACATATATAATCAATAACATATAAGCATTTAAAAGCATCCATGGATCAAATACTCATTTAAATAGACATTATTGGACAGGAAAAGATATTTCTATTGATATAAAACAAAGATTACAATAGTGACAACCTCTGTCGGCACGTCTGCGAATCAGAGAAACTGAGTCCCCCACTTGGGCCTCCACCACTTCAATCCTCCATCTCTCGATAGCAAGCTCACAAGAAAAAGGCAAGCTTGGGAAGAACACAAAGTGCTCCAAGGGACAAAGGGATGCAAACTCAAGTATAAGCTCTGGCAACAATAGACTATAGTTCTCTTGCTCTTCAATTCCTCCCCCTTCAATGTATCCAAAGGGTTCCTTATATAGCTCTTCAATGGGTTAATGGAAGGTCAAATCCAAGCGATCTCAAGGCATATGGAAGGCCAAGAGACAAGTGACTCAGATCCACATCAAGGAAAACTCCAAAATCATTTGGCCTTTTGCACACATCCCGATGTACGCAGGTTTAAGGGTCAAATCCACGTATATACGCGAGAAAGGGATTAAAAGTTGTGTATGGCAATTATTGCATGTTTTTAGGGATGATCTTGGAAATATCAAAGATACAAAAATGGTCCATGGGATCTAAAGATTCTGCAGAGGGACAGGGAAGGCCATAAAGGTGTGATCCATCATGTGTGGTAAAATCAGCTGTAACATATGCCCCCTAATGTGTGAGGTCAGAGGGGTCATACGATGGCCGAAATACATTATAAGTCCATCCCAGAAGTGGAGTGATGAAGAACCCAGTGGAAGAACCAGCCATCCAATTAGTACAATACAATGATCAAACTCTGCACATAACTGCAAGTAGATGTAGTAGTCCTGGATACATAAGAGTACAATGGCCATGAATAGGCATGATACAAAATATGACATGTGTGGTCATCGCCACGTACAATATAGATAACTCAGAATCTCCATGATGAAGATATACATCGGATCATGATCTCCATGAGGGATGAAGATATATAATGGATCAAGATCTCCATAATGGTTGGAAATATCTGACATATACTGGAATCAAGTCATGAGAGCTGAAATCTCATGAACACTGGCACAATCAAGGAAGTAGCATATATGAAATGCCACCCGTCTGGAAGGTCTTCTACACAAACCACTACGAGTACATGTCCTACTATGTGAATAGAGGTGTCGAGGTCGAACATAATAGTGCATCGTTTGATTACTGGTCATTGATGTATACCGTTAACAGACGCGAGATCACCCACCAATAATGAAAATGGGAATCAAGGTACTAGAGTGCAAACTAACAAGTGTGAATAAATGTGTTGAGGTTGAATACTTGAGAGAATCCATCGATCAAGGGACATTGATGTATTCCCAAAAAACTGTCAATGGTGAGAGAACCTACCACTAATGACTGCAAGTCTCAAGGCACTAAAAAATGAATCTAGCTTCCTATCCCAGAATAAATGATTTGAAGTCGATGGGATGAAATCCATTGGAAGGAGGGCATTAAGGCATCCCCATCATCCAACACGAGGTACTTAGCAGAGCTGTATAATGTGGAAGGACTCGATCATAATGTGCATGAACCAGTAACTGTACCGGGAATGGCCGACATGCGAAGTCAAGATAACTGAGGAATGGCCGACTCAGGTTTCAACTTCCTTCGAACAAGAGCATAAAGGTGAATGGTCACTAAATGTAGGTAGCATAGACTCGATATACAAAACTGGGACATCTCTACGACATAGGAGGCATCGACAGAGGCTCCATAGGGACTGGAAGCTTAACTAGTCGGTGGAGATAAACTCAGAGAAACAAGTACAACTCCTAAAGTCAAACTATTACCCAACCAACGGATGTGATATACAGTGCTCTGTTCGAAGGCGACACGACTCGACTGCTGCCAAAGATAACATCTTTTCTTGTCTAGCTTTTTGGTTTTTTTATTTTTTTGGACTTCTTCAAATATTTTGAAAAGCTTGAAAAAGAATAAAAGTGCTTTATAGTTACAGACTAGGAGGAGACGAGTGTCAAAGGACAAACAAACTAGTTCCAAGTAGCAGAACATACCTATGCTCAATGCAAGGACACACGTGTAGGATAGCGACACTCGGGGGAAAGTCCCCTCCCGGTAAAAATAGGGAATCAAGCTGCAAAGGATATACACAATGGCTCTGCATGGCTAGACATGAGACAAGTTCGGGCTATATGCCTGATACTCAAAGTCAGGGAAGCTGGCATAAGGCTTAATGAGGTAGGCAAAGCTCATGATAATGCAATTACAACTTGAAATAAGGGAGTCCTGAGGAAACAGGCCAGCAAAAAGATCAAGAGGAGTATGAGGCTCTTGTGAAATGACATGGCGATACTATACAACAGACTCCCACACCCTAAAGGACAAAGTGTTAGCATGGGCGCCAAATGCAAACAAGGAGCTAACTAGGGCACCCATGTAAGGTCAAACTCTACCATTCACATAATGTCCCTTCTAAAACAACAAGAAGGTTCCGTGACACGATAGAATGGGTTCGTACCTAAGGTTATAATGAAATGGTCATAAGGTCATGCAAAATGCAAATGGAGGTGAAATGTAACCTATATGCCAGTTTAAACATCATACCTAAAATCGGCACAAACAGGTCAAAACAATGGTCGAAACGATGCTCAAATCGGTCTCCTACATCATCATATTAGTAAAAAACGGTCCAAAAGGGTCAAAAACAGTTGAAAACTATAGAAAGGGGATAAAAATTTTCAAAAATTTGAAAAATTTCTATAAATAGTAAAAAATTCAAAACATTATATATCATTTGAAATTTTTACCCAATTGAGCTCAGAACTTCAAACGCGAATTCTGGGAGTTTCGTCAGGCGGAATCCGACACCGTTTTTTCCAGGTAACCTCCCATGCCCTGCTCTTCCATTTGCATGTAAATTTTTTCAATTTCCATGGTTAAAATCAATTTCTAGGCCATTCTAAGATAGTCGCTTCGACCCACACGGAAATCAGGGATTTTTCTGTGTATAGGGTTGGCTATACGCGGAAAAATGACCCAAAGTCGCATACATACGCGGCTGTTTTACAAACAGTCGCATATGCGGCCGCGTTAGATGTTTTTTAAGACAAATAATGACCAAAAATCAATGTAAATGTGCAGGATGGTTCTAGCATGGAGGGAGAGAGAACACGAGGATGTAGAAGAGGCTGTAGGGGGCGATCTAATGGCTCAATAAGCTCTTCATGCATGCAGGCTATACAAGTTTTGGTGTCTTGGGGGCTTAAGGGCCAAACCAAGACTGCTACATATGCTAGTAGACTACTGGAATCCTGACTCAGAGTCTTTCCATATCGATGGGATGTCCCTCACTATAGAGGTGGAGGACATATACTTCATTACAAGATTGTCCCGACGGGGAGAAGTGGTGAACCTACGTTCTCGCGGGCCTGGAGGTGGCCTCACCATTGATGAGTATATTCCTGTATACTGTTATCCGGACACAGAGAAGGTTGGGAGTCAGATCCCAACAAACTCGATAGTAGGTACTAGGCTTGAAGGCCATATTACTGGCACTCGACAAGATAGCAGGGCTAGCCTCACTCCACCAAGCCTCACAGCCATTGATGTTCTATGCAGTGGAGTGCATGAGACCCACAGTTTATGATTGGAGTACGACGTTGTTGAGTACATGAAGCAATAGCTCAGCGACTGCAAGATGTGTATGGTACGAAACTTTGGTTTTGGTAGTATACTGAGCACATTCTTCTTCGAGCGTGTTCTGGGGCTCAGCCCTAGAGTTGACGTTCCTCCTCATGGGGTTTGAGATCCAGCCCAATGACGTTGGGAAGATGCGATGCGCAGACTGGGTGGAGGTAGGGTGTCCAAACCCTACCCAACTTATTTCTTTCCATGGTGGCGGCGGCAGATAGTTGCCATCGATGATTACCCTTATGCATGGATATATTTTCGGGGAGATCCCGACATGCCCCTACCACCTGGATCAGCATATGGTGACATTGGCAACGAATCCCAACCCTCTTTTTAAAGTTTTTTGAATTATTTTTTTTTTGTGTTTTTTGATATATGGAACCAAAAGACATGTTTTTGCATGATGACACATAGTGACATCCTGTCATATGTATGCAGATGTAGGACCACAATGGCCTGACGGTTTCCCTCGTCATAGACGGAGGGGACGAGGAGATGACATTATGGGTGTGGATGCGGAGCGGACGTTCCAAAGCATCCATACAAACTTTGTGCGGCTGACACATAGGGTATCCATGGCACAAGTTGAGGACTTGCCTGAGGCCATGCAGTGTCAGGTGGTGGGTGTACCACGAGCATGGGTGCGGTTGTTTCGACTGCTAGCTAGAGTCATGGTGACTTTCCACGATCAGAACCCCCCTCCTCCTCCCCAGCGGAGTTGCCAATTCTGTTACGGAGAGAAATTCTTATGGCTTGGGGTACCACAATAGATAGCTTGACTCGATAAATCAATCCTTTCCTGTATGCAAGAGAAACCAAACATCTAACACTAAAGGATCTCGGTTCGTACCTTATTCCGGACGGTTGATGTAGATCCCCGTTGAGCTTTCCCACTCTTGCTTGTATTGGCAATTTGCTTCCTCAACATTCAGCAAACAAGGCAAGCATTCTATATATAATTGTGTTAGACCTACTCTAGCATATATAATCAATAACATATAAGCATTTAAAAGCATCCATGGATCAAATACTCATTTAAATACGCATTATTGTACATGAAAAGATATTTCTATTGATATAAAATAGAGATTACAATAGTGACAACCTCTGTCAGCATGTCTAGGAATCGGAGAAATTGAGTCCCCCACTTGGGCCTCCACCACTTCAATCCTTCATCTCTCGATAGCAAGCTCACAAGCAAAAGGCAAGCTTGGGAAGAACACAAAGTGCTCCAAGAGACAAAGGGATGCAGACTCAAGTATAAGCTTTGGCAATAATGGACTATAGTTCTCTTGATCTTCAATTCCTCCCCCTTCAATGTATCCAAAGGGTTCCTTATATAGCTCTTCAATGGGGTAATGGAAGGTCAAATCTGAGCGATCTCAAGGCATATGGAAGGCCAAGAGACAAGTGACTCGGATCCACATCAAGGAAAACTCCAAAATCATTTGGCCTTTTGCACACATCCCGATGTACGCGGGTTTAAGGGTCAAATCTGCATATATACGCGAGAAAGGAATTAAAAGTCACATATGGCAATTATTGCATGTTTTTAGGCATGATCTTGGAAACATCAAAGGTACACAAGTGGTCCATGGGGTCTAAAGAGTCTACAGAGGGACAGGGAAGGCCATAAAGGTGTGATCCACCATGTGTGGTAAAATCAGCCATGGATCCGGATCAGGCGGATCCATGGCAAGCAAACGAAAGGCAGTACATCCAGAAACCCTATGCCAGGAAACTTCCAGAAACCCTAGCATAGCCCACTTTAGTATCCTAAAATAATTGAACATATAACCTCCTTATCAACGTCTCAACACTTTACCATTGCACCACAACATGCTTCTTTTTCAGCTTATCCATTGAAGATCACCATTCTGATAATTTTCTAGAACATTGATTACCATGTCCAATCGTGGCCTTAAAACATCCTGGAAATTTTTACACTTAAAATATATTCATAGTTAACCAACAATCAATGTTGCACATATCCAAACAACATTCATCACATAAATAGAACAAAAGGAACATATGTGAAATGGCACCCAAGGTAGGTTCCTTAACCTTTATTAGACGAAATATGTTTATACAATACATTAGAGGAGTGAAGCAACAACCTCTATCCCATTTTATAGGTTTCAGTTACAACCATTAACATTTTCCTAGAGCTATCCATCTAACCTCCTATAGCTACGATAGGTCTTCCACCTACAAATCCTACTTCAATATTTCACACAGACAATCTAGGTTCGCCCTCTTGTGCAACCCCATTACTTAGCACATCCAATAGGTCTTCTTGACTTATGCCTTATTCTCTTGTCATGCTTCTTATGCCTTATCTTATTGGAGTCACTTCCTTATATAGGGACTCTTGTTGAGCTTAAGCAAGAACCCTATCGGAGTATCTAGTCGAATAACCCTTGCTACACCAAAACCTGCATATGTTGGTAAATATTTGCAGCCAAACATGATTCCAAGGACACTAGTGTGGGAGATCAGTCCACATTATATTACCAGAGGTGCGGCGATTATAATTGATACTCCAACACCCCCTCCTCTAGCGTAGCTCGAGGGAATTGAAATCGATACCTTAGCTTGGATACCATGTAAGGTTTTTCGTTACACCAAAAATTACATATGTTGGTAACATTTGCAACCAACCATAAATCCAAGGATCATAGTGTGGGAAATTAGTCCACATTGTATTCCCAAATGTGCGGTGGTTATAACCAATACTCCAACCCATCCCTTTGGTGTAGCTTAAGGGAATTGAACCTAGGACCTTAGCTATAATACCATGTAAGATTTGTCGTTAGACCAAAGCTTGTAGATTTTGGTAAACATTTGCAACCAAGCACAAGTGCAAGGATCCAAGTGTGGGAGATCAATCCACGTTATATTCTGAGAGGTGCAACGGTTATAACCAATACTACAATATCCCCTTTCCAGCGTAGCTTGGGGAAATTGAACCTAGGATCTCAGCTCTGATACCATGTAAGGTTTGTTGTTACACGAAAACCTATAGATGTTGGTAAACATTTGCAACCAAGCACAAGGCTAAGTATCCCGATGTGGGAGATCAATCCACATTATATTCCTAGAGGTGCGGCGATTACAACCGATAGTCCAACAAGCCCTTCTCAATCAAAGTTGTCCCAAGTGTCTATGTTTCTCTTTATGATATTTACCCATGGCCTTTGCACCCACAAGTTTGCACATAATGTGCACATCACACATATACCTAGCACCTATGTGCTTGCAAGCACACTCGGTGTGTGTTGCAAGTATACCAATGTGCCCACCCATGTCTCATGAGTGTCCAACCTACATGGTTAAGTCTAGCAAGTGACTTTTCCAACTAGGATCAACCTCCCTGGGTCTACATGGATAAGTGATGCTCCAAGGCACCTCCAAACATATCAATGCTTGCATGAATGGTTCACCATTACATTCATTTCATTGGCATGTTACTTCTCACATTGTAGCCGAACAACATCCTTATGTGCCCGCTCGACATCATACCTACTATCGATCATGGGAAAGGTCTTATATCCTCCCCACCAAATATGTTGTCATTCTAGCAATGTCCGCTATCTAGCACTTGCCGAAGTGCCCCAAGGTTTTGTTTCTCAAACTCTAAGTTTTCTTCCTCGTATTATCACAACACCTCTTTTCTTTCCCAATGGTTTTCCTCTCCAAGTCTATCCTTCTAAATAATAAGGTACTCCTACCTTTGATTCTTACGAAAGTGTCCTTCCCTATGCATAAGTATCATATCCACCTCTAACTCTGGCCTATCCGCAATCATTGTAGGGGTGAAATTTGGTGCAACCCTCTCAGGATCACCTTTATCAACTCTACATGGATTCAACCAACATGTTTGGAAAACTAGATGATGTGCCCTCATGTGCTCCAGTAGATCCAATTGGGAAGTGACATTTACAATCTTCTCAATTACATTAAATGGAACCTTGAACCATTATAACAAAGTGTTGGTCATACCACTTGGTGGATTGAACTATTATATACCCAACTTAAGCAAGACCTTGTCACCCACTTGGAATTCTACCTCCCAACGGTTATAATCTATCCAATGTTTCATCCAATTGGCTTCATTTGTCAACTGAATGTGAGCCATTTCCAAATTGTATTGCTATCCCTTCATGAATCCCAAGGTTGATGGGTTCCAACCATAGTATCTTTGCAGCAGCATTTGGTAAGCTAACAGTTGTTGCATGTTTTCCAACTCAAACATATTTTATCATACCATGGAGCTCTTCTGCATGTTGTATCTTAATTGGGTTGCATCCAATAGCTCTAGCCAATTCAATTGGTCTGCTTGTACGGAATTCCTAAGATAGTCCTCCAAAAGGCCATTTATGCACTCTCTCTACCCATCGATGTGTGGGTGGTAGCTTGAATTCATCAATAGATCGGTCCCAACAAGTTTAAATAACTCTGTCCAAAACATCCTAATGAACCTTGTGTCCCTATCTTACACAATTCTTAACGACAAACCCCAGTATTCACAAAAAATTTAGAAAACAACTTCGCAACATTGTTCATGGCATAAGGTACCTTCATCCACATGAAGATGGCATACTTTGAAAATCTATCCATAATCACAAAAAAATCATTATATCCTTGTGAAATCAGTAGTTGAGTGATGAAGTCCATAAATACACTTATCGAAGGTCTCTCCAACACAAGTAAAGGTTATGATGGGCCAGCCTACATTCTACATTTGCCTCATCTTATTGGCACATAAGGAAAGTATTTTCATACTCTTATATGTCCCTACACATCTACTCCCAATAGTAGTCTCAACTCCAACAATGCCATCATCCTTTGTTGTCTTGGGTGGCCTACCTAAGGCAAACCAAGGCACTTCTTCAAGAGCTTGGTCTTGAGATTTGGTGACTTTAGTACATAGACGTGATTGCCAAAGAACATAAATTTGTTATCAACCCAAAAATTCCTCATCTTACCCTCCTTCACCTGCTTCGTGATGTTCATTTCTATTGGGTTTCACTGTAATTCATCCTTGATTCACTCATGCAAGTCAGTAAAAAATTGTGCATGACTTCCGTTGGCACCAATAACTTATCTTCCTCTAAGGCTATGAATTATACCTTTATGCTCAAGGCATTAGCATATGCGTTAAGTTTGCTTGATCGGTACTCTATGGTCATGTCAAACTATGCCAAGAAGTCTTTCAATCATGACTGCATCATGACTGCATAGGTGATAGTTTCAGTTGGTCTCAAAGTAGCTTGTTGCGACATTCTCTGTCTTGAATGCTTTACCCAACAAATAATACCTTCATTCCTATAGGCAATGCACAATTGTGGTCATTTTTTTCTCGTGAGCGGGGTACCTTTGTTCGTGATCATGTAGCTTCATATGCTCGTATGCTACTCGATGACCCTCCCGTGATAAAAATACTCTAATGGCAATGTTTGAGGAATATGTCTACACTTCAAATGACTACTCAAAATATTTTAGCTTTAGCACAGGTGTTGTCACAAGCCTTTGTTTTAGTTCTCAGAATGTTGCTCAACACTTTTCTTGTTATGAACACACACACACACACACACACACACACACACATATAACAATAATCATATAATAATAATAATGATGATGATGATAATGATAAAATAAATCAATAAATAATATTAATTCATGTATTGATGAAGTGATATGACATAATGAAAAGTCTTGTCTATTTGTAAAATGGTGCCCACGCAGATTATATACACGAGACCTTTCTTTTATAATATCATTATATCATGTTGGGCCTCAGGACAAAAGGGCAGAATTCATGTAGAATTCTGCCTAAGTATGGAAGAAGAGTGTAAAGGAGAAGAGGAAGGAGTTACGGCAGAGGAAGCAACATCAAAGGAAAGGGAAGAATGTTGTGACAGAAGAAGGAAAGTGAAGAAGAAGGTAAGGAGAAGGCGTGAAACAAGGAAGTTGCACTAGATTAGCAAGCTATGACAGAAGGACAATGCAAGATACGATATGACATGGCAAAATATTCGCAGAAGTAGGCCTGTGAAGAAGCATAATGACAAGAAAATGACAGTAAGGTATAACATTGAGAAAGTGACAGTCCTTAGGATCATGGGTACAAGCTCGGCTACAGCCAGTGAAAACCACACATGTAAATGCATCTTTGTAAGTCAGGCCGATAACACCTTTTTGTTATGTATTGCTAGAATACGAAAGACATCATGTTGGCTAAAGATAGTAAGTCGATTGGGATAGCAACTGAAGCTAAGTCTGTTAGAGTCTGTATCGAGTCAGTATTGAGTCTGTACAGGCATGTATGGGATATGTTTCGAGTCTATAATAGGCCTATAAAAGACGAAACCCAAGCTATAAACGGGTTAGATGGTTTTGAGCTGATTAGTTGATACAACAATTTTGAGTAATATCTAGACTCTTGGAAAAGATGCTTGAGCTAGACCTAAGATAGATAGTTTTTGGTTAATGACTCTGGATAGATGAGTGCATTAGAGTAGTGGTTCTGCAGCTGTGTGTGCAGACAGGTAGAGAAGGTCGAGTTGATCCAGGCTGTGTGCGAATCGCTAGTAGGAGTAGAGTAGAGCGAGAAGAGATAAGATCAGAGAGCATGAGAGGGAGGAAGAGTCTGTAAAAGATAGAAGAGAAGATCTTGAATAGAGTCTGCAGCTTCGTGCACAGGCAAAAGGTGCATTTATTTCCTCATGCCAATGCTAGATGAAGATCACCTTGTGGTTTTTTCCCGAATGGGTTTCCACGTTATATGTTGTGTATATGTGTGAATGTTGAGTAGCTTAGTTAGATGCATAATTACTAAGTTAAATGGTTGATTGATTACTGTGTTGCAATTGGTTAAATGCATGACTTCCACCTTATAGTAATGAATATGCTTATGCCATCTGTTCACTGTTTGATTACGTGAATTGCATAAGTAAGGGTTGGATCATACTTTAGTGTTGAAGTACCGTGCAAACCAATAACCCACCTTCCCGGTCTTCACTGGGAAAATCTTGGCATAAAGCCAAGGAACTAAAACACCGTCCTGTACAAACTGCGCAAACGTGGTTCTGGAAGTTACCCATAAAACTCATATATCTCGAGTGAGACGGCATTTGCGTCGCAGGTGCTGCCGGATGAGCTCCGCTCCATCAAGCCGATATCTTGGGCTTTGTTGTGTTGACCAAAGAGGGGTTGAACCTGGGTCTAGGGATAGAAAGAGGGAAGAAAAGCCAACAAATGGTTCCATTACCGAGACCTTGAAGTGTTGTGGTGAGGGATATGTTATGGCAACCAACGAAATAGGAGATCCAAGACTGGGTGGGCGCTAAAGAGATAAAGTTTGCATGAAAAGAAAGTGAAGGAACCCGATGGAACCCAACGGATTGGTTGGGTTGACATATCTATTCAGACATTTATGAGATTTTCTTTTATGAGTTTCCCATCGTATTGCATGAGTGGTTGTTTAAGTTGGAAACCCAAGAAAATAATTTTCAAGGAGGAGAACCGAAGGAGTGGACTCCTTTCTTGATTGAGAGGCTAAAAAGAGTCATCAACCCTATATTAAGGGTTGTGGAATTCTGGGTGTTGGGCACCCTATATGCAAGTTAATTAAAGCCAACATACAGAGTGTTCAATATAAATTGTCAACCTAGGGAAGTGTTTTATTTCAAATATAATGTACAATGTATATGCTTAAACACTAAGTAGTTGATGCTGTAAATGAATTATCCTACTTTCCTGTTCAACCCAACTCATCCCAAGATCAACTTAATCTAATTTACCTTCTTGAAAATGTAGAATCACAATTACCTACTTACAACCCTTAATCTAGAAATGAGAGGTTTAGAAAATAAACATCTAGATTTACTTTTGCAGAAAGTTAAATCCTAAATTGCCCAGCCATCTGAAGATCCATCTCAACTATCTTAATTCAACTTAATCTAGGAATTCAAAGTGCAGGAATTAAGTTCCACAATTATAACTGTAAAGGGATGAACTAAAGAGATCTAAAGAAACAACAATTGAAATAACTAGGGATGAACAAGGCTGTTACATCTATCACACAGTTGCATAAGAGAAAGTCAATCTACACAGTCGACTGTCACACCACACCACTGTAGTTTACAGGGAATGCAATTACTGGTCATTCAAAGGAACGCATAATAAATCGATAGCTGTTGCAGCTACTGTAAATAAATGAATTCATCATAAGATTCACACCACACAGAAGAATAAATAAAATACCTAATTAACTCAACAACCTCTGTAGGAAGGCGGGCCCAGCCTTCGCACATAGATGCTAGAGTTGGCACACGTTAAAATGCCAAGATTTGAAGAATCAAACTCCTTGTATTAAAAATGACGAGATGAACACACAACCTTTGTCACAACTTATACAAATAAAATAAATTAATCTCCAACCCCTGTCTTGGAATAGTTCCTAGTGTTGAAATATTGTAACTTTGAAGAATATTCTACATGTATCTTTTGTGGTCCCCAATGGTCCTACCGGGAGAACCACTTGTATTTCTTTATACCCCGATGTTTCTAATCGGGAGAACTAATAACAATCATGAGGAAGTCCCCTCAAATTGTAAGTTGGGTCATTAGCACCCCAGTTGTGGTTACTCGAGCCTACATGATTAAATTAGGATTACTCGAGCCTACATGATTGAATTAATTATTAAGTGAACAAACGAATATAAATAGAGGTGTGGCGCTCCTCATTTGGAACACACACACACTTGTGTAGCACATTAGTGAAGGAGAGAGAAGTAGCTGGAGAAGGAGGAGGATCAGTCTTTTGGTTTTACCTTTTATCTTTTTGGGCATCTATATTGAGGAAGCTTTTGCTGGGTTTTTCCCTTTAGGGTTTTCCCAGGATAAATCTGTGTTGTTCTTGTGATATTGTTTCTTTCAGTGATCCTATTTATATGATTTTGTTATGAAATTGAAATGAAATACTCATGATCTAGCTTAACATATGGAATTTGAACATGGTATCAGAGCTAGCCTGAATAGGACAACTTTCACAAGATGAAATAGCCCTCTCTCTCTCCTAGGAAGAAATTAGGGTTTCGGGCAAATTTTTGAGTTTCATAAAATTGCTTGCATAGAAAGTTGAACCCTCCCAGAGCGCATCTTTTGAGCCTAGAATTGAGGTTTTTGGGTGTGTGAGTCTCTGGGAAAGTCAAAACCTAGTTTGACAACTGCACCAGAAAACTGCTGAACCAAAACACAGCTGGAAGCTGCAGAAGTTGAATCTTGCAAGTCTGATTTGGAAGGTGAAGACTTGAGATCTCCAGAAACCAAGCACACTAGTCAACTCACCTCAGTCAAGCGCATCTCTTGGTAAGTTCAGTTTCTCATTCCATGGAATTTCAATTTTTTGTGATTACTGACAAGATGGCCCCAAGCACTAAGCTTGAGGACAAGCTAGAAGGCATAGAGAATTTTCGAGCATGGAAATATAGGATTGGTATCTTTCTCCAAGAGAATGATCTTGATAAGTATGTAAAAGAAGAAGTTGCAGAACCTGAAGAAGCTGAAGCTAAGGAGAAGCAC
Organism: Pseudotsuga menziesii; assembly: GCA_001517045.1. Lineage (NCBI taxonomy): Eukaryota > Viridiplantae > Streptophyta > Pinopsida > Pinales > Pinaceae > Pseudotsuga > Pseudotsuga menziesii. The sequence goes on from LPNX010281846.1 coordinate 552,801, forward strand.
AAGAAGGATATGATTAGGGCACAAAGGATTATTGTTGACTCCATCAAGTATCACTTGATCCTTCAAGTGTCATCCAAGAAGACTCCAAAATAAATGTATGATGCCCTATCCAGAATGTATGAGGGAAGAAACATCAACAGAAAGATGAATATAAGAGCTCAACTGAAGAGCACCAAGATGAGTCATGGAGAATCCATCCAAGACTACTTCACAAGGGTTTCACATATCAAAGAGCAACTAGAAGCTATTGGAGATAAGCTTGATGAAGATGAAATGGTTATGACTGCTCTCAATGGTCTCACTAGACCCTAGGAATCCTTCATCCAGATGATGTGTGCCAGAAAAGAAAGCATGGAGTTTGATATGGTATGGGAAGAATGCATTCAAGAGGAGATTAGAGTGGAAAATAGAGAAGCTTTACTAAAGGAAGGTGATCAAGCCCTAACCACTCACACCAAGAGAAGAAGTCAATCTAATTTCAAGAGAATAAATTTCAAGGAGTCTCAACCTCCCAGAAGAATCCAAAGAACAAGGGAAAATCCTCCAAATAAAGACTACTCTGGTTTTCAATGTTTTCATTGTGATAAGATAGGACACATTGCCAAAAATTGTCCTATGAAGAGGTAAGAATATAAGAAGAGGATCAACAACAACAAAAGACATCATGCTCATATAGTTGAAGATGAGGATGAAGAAGAAGAAGAAGAAGAAGGACCTCCAAGAAAGCAAGCAAGAGAAGAAGATGCATAAGAGTATGTACTATTCTTTGCACTCTCTGGGTTTGTAACACCCGGAGAAGACACTTGGCTTATTGATAGTGGTGCTTCAAAGCACATGACAGGACAAAAGAAAACTCTGTTTAAACTTGAAGAAAAGAGCTCTCCTCAGAAAGTATCCCTAGGAGATGACTATCAATATCCGATCAAAGGAGTTGGTGAAGCAACCTACAAACTTGATTCAGGTAATCCCCTAAAGATGAAAGTTGTATTATATGTACCTGGTCTAAAGAAGAACTTACTTTCTATCTCAGCTTTAGATAAGAAAGGATTCAGAGTTGCTTTCACAGATGGTCAATTACTCATGTGGCCCAAAGGAAAGAATATTGAAGATGCAATCATCATTGGTGAAGAAGGAGGCTTGTATAAACTCAAGGGGCACTCATGAACAATCTTTGTTCATGATTCCACTGACCCTAGTGAACTATGGCATAGAAGGCTTTCCCACATTAATTACAAGGCTCTACCTCATGTGAACAAAGTAGTGATGGGATTACCAGACATGAAGATCAAGCATGAAGGCATTTGCAAAGGATGTGCGAAGGGAACGAACACCAAGAATCCATTTTTGAAGAGAGAAACAAAAACAAAAAGTACGTTGGAATTGATTCATTCAGGTGTATGTGGTCCAATGTCTTCTACATCCTTAAGTGGCTTTGAATATTATATCACATTTATTGATGAATATTCAAGAAAGACTTGGATATACTTCTTGAAAGCAAAGAGTGAAGTGTTTGAGAAATTCAAAGAGTTCAGAGCCTTGATAGAGAATCTTTCAGACAAGAAAATAAAGACACTCTGATCAGACAATGGCGGAGAGTATACCTCAAAATAGTTTGAATCCTTTTGCGAAGATGCCGGAATCAAGAGGGAACTAACTAGTCCCTACAATCCTCAATAGAATGGGGTCTCGAAAAGAAAGAGCATAACCATCTTGGAGGCAGTGAAGACAATGATATATGATCAAGATCTTCCAATGCATCTATGGGCAGAAGCAGCAAGAACTGTTGTGTATGTACATAATAGAATATCTCACAGTGCTCTTGGATTCAAGACTCCATAAGAGATGTTCACGGGAAAGAAGCCTGAGGTAAGTCACCTAAAAATATTTGGTTGTCCAGTATATATTCATATACCAAAAGAGAAAAGAACTAAGATGGACCCTTCCGGAAAGAAGGGGATATTTGTTGGACACTGTGAGGTATCCAAGGCATTCAAAATTTACATTCCTGGATTCCTTCACATGGAAATCAGTTGAGATGTGACATTCGATGAAGAGGTAGCCCTCAAGAGATCCAGGAAGTGCCAACATGAAGAAGTGTATGAAGAAGAGACACCTTCCAGAAATAAAGAAACTGCATGTCTCCCTGAAGAAGAAACTCCTGAAGAACATGACATGGCAGAACCACAAGAACCTCTTACAATGGAAATGTCACGAAAGAGAAAGCCTGCTTGGACAAGAGAGATTATACAAGAGGCAGAAAGATATGGAGCCCCTGAAGGCTCCACAAGGGAAAGAAAGAAACCTAAGACTTTTTCCAACTATGTATCTTTGATGTGTGATCTTGTAGATCAAGAACCTACAAACTACGAAGAAGCAATACAGAAGAAAGAATGGGTAGAAGCAATGACTGAAGAATACCAGTGAATAATGAAGAATTATGTATGGGATATAGTTCCCAAACCAAAAGGAAAGAGTGTAGTATCCTCCAAATGGATCTACAAAGTAAAGCATGTGGCTGACGGAAGTATCGAGAAGTATAAAGCAAGATTTGTGGCCAAAGGTTTCTCTTAAAAAGAGGGAATTGATTATGAAGAGACATTTGCCCCAGTAGCACAGTATACTTAGATTAGAGCTATCATGGCACTTGCATCCATGATGAAGTGGGACTTACACCAGATGGATGTGAAAACAACCTTCCTGAATGGTGCGATTAAAGAAGAAGTATACATAGAACAACCATAAGGATTTGAAGTTGAAGATAGACATACTCATGTATGCAAGTTGAAGAAGGCCCTGTATGGCCTAAAACAAGATCCTCGAGCTTGGTATGGAAGGATAGATAGTTTCCTGATGAGCATGGGCTTTACCAAGAGTAAAGCTGATCCTAACCTTTACCTCAAGGTTATAGAAGATGAACCTGTCATACTACTATTATATGTGGATGACTTATTTTTGACAGGGAACGAGAAACAGATTATGGAAAGCAAGAAGAAACTCACAAAAGAATTTGAGATGAAAGACCTTGGGTTAATGCATTATTTCCTAGGTATGGAAGTATGGCAAAGTTCAGAAGGAATCTTTCTCAACCAGGGAAAGTATGCAATAGAGATATTGAAAAGATTCGATATGTTGGAATGCAAATCCATGGCCACACCCATGGATTCCAACCTGAAGTTGTTAACTGATGACTCATCAGAGTTAGTGGATGTGACTCAATACATACAGATCATTGGGTCATTAATGTACTTAACAAACACCAGACCTGACATTTGTTTTGCTATGAACACTCTGATTCAATATCTAGTTCAACCTAGATGGGTTCACCTGGTAGCTACAAAACATGTGATGAGATATCTGAAAGGGACTATAGACTTTGGTCTATACTATGATGGTAGCCATGAGTACAGATTGTATGGCTATATAGATGCAGATTGGGCTAGAAGTATCTCAGACAGGAAAAGCACACCAGGTGGATGTTATAGTCTGGGATCTGCTATGATTTCATGGTTTAGCAGAAAACAGTCCAGTGTTGCTCTTCGCATAGCCAAAGCAGAATATATAGTAGCTTGCTTTGCTAGTTGTGAATCCATATGGCTTTGAAAGCTGATGTCAGGGTTATTCAACCTAGAGTTGGATACTACTGTGATTCTATGTGACAACCAAAGTTGTATAAAGATGACAAAGAACCTAGTGTTCCACGACAGATCGAAGTACATAGAAATCTGATATTTCTACATTCGAGATATGATGCAGAAGGGAGCCATAAAGCTCCAGTATGTGAGTACTGATGAACAAGTTGTTGATGTGCTGACAAAGCCTCTGTCTCAAGTAAAGTTCGAACACTTTCGAGACAAGCTTGGTGTTGTTCGGAAAGACCTTCCTCGAAAGGGGGAGTAGTGATGTTGCAGTGGGATTGCATCATCCTTGGGCACTTTCCCTAAAGTGATCCAGTGGCCTCGGTCCTTGAGAATGAAGAGGGATTGTATCATCCCAGGACATTTGTCCAGAAGTGATCCGGTGACCTCAGTCCTCGAGAATGAAGAGGGATTGTATCATCCCGGGACATCTGTCCAGAATATATCTGGTGACTTCGGTCCTCAAGAATGTAGTGGGATTGCATCATCCTTGAAATTTGGTTCAGAAAGGTATCCAGAGGCTTCGGTCCCCGAGAATATTGCAGGATTGCATCATCCTTGAACTTCGGTTTAGAAAGGTATCCGGAGGCTTCGGTCCCCGAGAATGTGGTAGGATTGCATCATCCTTGAACTTCGGTTCAGAAAGGTATCCGGAGGCTTCGGTCCCTGAGAATGTGGCAGGATTGCATCATCCTTGAAATTCAGTTCAGAAAGGTATCCAGAGGCTTCGGTCCCTGAGAATGTGGCAGGATTACATCATCCTTGAACTTCAGTTCAGAAAGGTATCCGGGGGCTTCGGTCCCCGAGAATGTGGCAGGATTGCATCATCCTTGAACTTCAGTTCAGAAAGGTATCCGGGGGCTTCGGTCCCCGAGAATGTGGCAGGATTGCATCATCCTTGAACTTCAGTTCAGAAAGGTATCCAGAGGCTTCAGTCCCCGAGAATGTGGTAGGATTGCATCATCCTTGGACCTAGTCCTAAAGTGATAGGGACTGATTATCCCATAATCAATCCGGTGACTTCGGTTGTTGAGAATGTGGTAGGATTGTATCACCCCTGGAATTAGGTCCAAAAGTGATCCGAAGAATTTCGTCTTCGTGTTGTGGATTGCAGGTTGTTGCTGATGATGATGTTACTGATCGAAAGATCAAAGTTTGATGATGATGACATACTGATCGAAAGATCAGAGTGTGATGATGATGACGTACTGATCGAAAGATCAGAGTGTGATGATGATGTTGCTGTTCGAAAGTTCAAAGTATGATGATGATGTTGCTGATGTTGATGATCGAAAGATCAGAATATGATGATGATGATGTTGTTGGTTGAAAGGTCAAAGTGCTAAAGATGTTGTTTTTGATCGAAAGGTCAAAGTGTTGTTGATGATGTTATCAATCAAGCGGTCAAAGTGTTGCTATCGTTAAAGATTGAAGATGAAGACTATATGATGTTGAAAAGCTTCCAATGATTTATAGATGTGTTACCCTGATGATGTTGATGATGTCCTCTCTCTCTCTCTCTCCTACTATTGTTGTTGTAGAATACCCTTCTCATTAAGGGGGAGTGTTGAAATATTGTAACTTCGAAGAATATTCTATATGTATCTTTTGTGGTCCCTGATGGTACTATCGGGAGAACCACTTGTATTTCTTTATACCCCGATGTTTCTAATCGAGAGAACTAATAAGAGTCATGAGGAAGTCCCCTCAAATTGCAAGTTGGGTCATTAGAACCCCAGTTGTGTTTACTCGAGCCTACATGATTAAATTAGGATTACTCGAGACTACATGACTAAAATAATTATTAAGTGAACAAACGAATATAAATAGAGGTGTGGTGCTCCTCATTGGAACACACACACTCACTTGTGTAGCGCATTAGTGAAGGAGAGAGAAGTAGCTGGAGAAGGAGGAGGATCAGTCTTTTGGTTTTACCTTTTATCTTTTTGGGCATCTATATTGAGGAAGCTTTTACTGGGTTTTTCCCTTTAGGGTTTTCCTAGGATAAATCTATGTTGTTCTTGTGATACTGTTTCTTTCAGTGATCCTGTTTATATGATTTTGTTATCAAATTGAAATGAAATACTCATGATCTAGCTTAGCATATGGAATTTGAACACCCAGTATTTATACAATTAGAATCATAACTTCTACCCACTGATATCGGGCAGCCATGAAGATCTCTGATCTTTAGGCTGCCCCAATTACGATAAACTGTTACAGCTGTGGCAAGATAGAAGCAAAAAATATAGGAAGGCTGTTACTTGAGCCAACAATGACAATCATAATCAATCTAGAAGATACTTCGTCGATTGTAGCTACCCTTGAGCAACGGTGCACTGTTGCATCCGAATCTGTTGCAACCTGTTACAGCCACCTTTGTACAACTTGCGTGGAATAGTATCCTTTGACCGCGTTCCTTGGGACACAATGGAATAGATGGTGATTATCTCAGTAATGAATGTTCATCCCTCTTTTGGCATGTTCAGCGTGCTACACCTATATCCTTTACATTGTTAGGAACCCATGTCAATCCTTCTCTTTACCGTGTTAGTATATTGTTGTTGGATGCATATGCTTTGTAAGTCGTCCCATAGTAATTGTTGATCCATAGTTTGTGTTATTGTTGTTGTGTGCATATGCTTTGTAAGCCACATGTAGTATTTGTTGATCCATAGTTTATATTGGCCCATGGTTTTGACCCATAGTATTGGCGCCTATTTTTAGTATATAAGTGTGTGTTGAGGCCAAGGAAGGCACCGTGAAGTTATTTTGTATTGAGTTTGCTCAAAGGAGGTTGCCCCCTCGAAGTGGCCTGCGATTAATATAAAAGTGATTTTGAGTTCCGCTGCTATATCGTGTATTTTGATTAATTATTTGCTATAGGGTCCTCACATCTGGTACCAGAGCACTTTCTTGGGCTCGTTGGGTGAAATTTCTGCACAATTTTTTTTTCGCTTCTGTTGCAGGTTCGGATCTGGGAATAATCCCTATCCGCTTAACTGTGGGAAGTACTTGGGCATAAGCCCTAAAACTCATTGTGAGGAGTACCACAGGAACCCCGAAGTAGCTGGCCCATTGAGAGGACCTGCCAGTGAAAAGGGCAACGACCCCTACCTGATTGACTAGTTCCCACCCGTGAGGTAAACCAAGAGCTGTTGTTTGTGGCCAAGCAGTTATCAGTTTTACCTGAGCCGTGGAGTGAGGGGTACTGCCCCAATACGCAAGCCGTCAAACAACATTGGTGGCCGAGTGAATCCCTTGAACCGATAGGAAGCTGCACATACCTGGGGTCCATATCTATTTTCAGTTGCACAATCACAGATTTCCTCTGTCCAGAACTGTTGCCGGTCAGTTTCGTACCGTTGCAGATCCATTTGTTGCCGATCACTTCCGCACCGTTGCAGATTCCACTGTTTCCGATCACTTTCGCGTCGTTGCAGATCCCTTCCTAAAAAAGAAAAAAAAAGTATAAAATTCTGTTTTTCGGCCATATCTCCTTGGTTTCAACTCTGTTTTCCTTGAAACTTCACTGACACCTCTGCAATTCCATTCTGCATATTTCATTCCTGAAGATCCTATCCCAAATTCCACTTCCCAAGACCTGAAATCCCACATTTGTCTATTTTTAGGGTTTTCCATAACTCCTTCGATTTTCACCCAAACGCCTTCAAAT
>LPNX010281850.1:0-15757 GCA_001517045.1 Pseudotsuga menziesii
GTCAATCCGATCAGCCCAGGGTGTTTTTTCCCTTGGTTATTATTGGTTGTTGAACAAACGACTGATAATTTTTGAGTTTTTCACTCCATACCTCCAAAGTAGGGGTGGTCGGCTTGGCATTTAGGCCTATTGAGGTTATTAGAGTCTATGTGTCAATGTATAAACATGCTAGACATAATTTTTGAGTCATATGAACATGTCTAAGTCCCCCTAGGTGTTTTTCAATTTTTCAATTTTTTAGTTTTTTCAGTGTTTTTTATTAAAATTTAATTTTTCCAAAACTTAGGCTATTTTTTAATAGTTTAATTGGAAAAATTGATTTTGTAATAAAAGTGGGCCAAATAATCAGTTTTAGTCATGTAGGTGCTCATTTTCAAGCTAAGAGCACCATGTAAACCCATGGACTCACTGTTTCCTAGTTTTGAGTGATTTTCCATCACTCAGGTCAGAAAGCCCCAAAAATCAATTATTGATTATTTTAATTAATAAATTGATGAATAATGGAGCAAATACAAAATCATAAATCAATGGCTTCTCAGCCGATTTGATTGAAATCAGTCAGATCTGAAGCAAATTGACTGGATCTGGCAAATCCTTGACTGAAGGAGGTGATCAAATCAGATCCAGAGTTGATCTTGAGCATCCTTTATGAGGAATTTCACCCTCCCTCTCTCCTCAACACGTTTTTGGCTCAACTGGATGGTTTTTGGTGGATTCTTCAGTCAACAGGTTAAGGTGTCAGTCAGATCAGCCCCCCGATTGACAGTTGCACTCAGTGAGACTCAAATCTGGCTCAGCTAGACATAGATCAGGCATTGATGGACTCTCCATCAGTTGATTTCACTTGATTCCATGAGTAATTGCACCCCCCCTGGGCTGGATGTCCTGTAAATTGTATATATCCAGGCACAACGTCCTCTTCCAAGCTAGTTAGAACTGGGATTGAGGTGCTGTTGCTCTTGTATTGTATTGTTTTTTCATTCTGGAATAAAGAAGCTTTGGAGGCAAGATCTATGGTGTAATGCTCTTCATGTGTGGATGTTGATTGTCAAATGCTTATGAGGTATGATCTGCTTTTGTTTATCATTGCTTTGCTGGTTAATTGTTGGCCTTGAAGGAGAGAGCTCCCTCCTGTTAGGGTAAGAGTTTATTCTAGTTTGATTTATGCTCTTACTGCTGCTTGTTCCAGATCTATTGGATTTGTATGTATTTTAAGTTTAATTGCATGCTTTCCAATCATCTCTTTCGGCAGCACCTATGTTTTAACCATCTGTTTGTGCAAGGATTTTTAAGTTGCAGATGATATCACTGGTAGAAGAGGTTGAGCTGGTTTGAATATTCCTCATCTTCAGTATCTTATGAATGACATAGTACCTCGGTGTTCCACCAAAGCAGAATCCAAAGCCCAACATTCCCAGGCTTCAAACACTCTTTCTCTCTCTTCCTCCTTTAAAAATTATTAAACTTTCCTCAAACTGTTACTTTAAGGTTTCTTTTTAAATCTGATCTATATCATCAAGAAAAGCATACATAGATATAATTATCAATATCCCTTCAAATTTCTAGATCTTAGTTTCATTGTGCACATAAAGTTCAAATTCAAGAGATCTAGCTAAATTGCCTTAGTTTCGCAAGTAGTTTATTGAAAATTTCATAGCTTGCTGTTAAGGTAGTTTCATTTGCTGTTCAATAATTTCAATATTATGCAATATAAATGCTTTTAATTGGCTGCACAAACAGCAAGCCAATATCCTAAGGAAATCTTGCTTTCCTTGGTTCCTTTTTCGTCGGTTTAGCTAGTTTAATTTCATTAATTTTTTGAGATAAAGTAGGCTGAACCAAAGGTACTCTTAAAGTGCTTTGGGTAATTTGTTATTCTAATTCACTCACTTTCATTTAGCAGGTCTGACAGAGAATAAAGGAATCTGCTGTCCAAAGTGGCTTTTGGAGCGTTCAAATCCCCCCAGGGGTCTCTCTTTTGTCACATAATTTGTAATTTTTTTTGTATAAACTATAATATCTTGGTTTCAGCCTGTATAAGGAACAATAAAGCTCTGTTTTATCAATGATTTGATACTGTAACCTCTGTAATAAAATCATCCTTTGAATAGGCTCTTTTGAGCCCATTCCCCATCCCCCCTGGGGGGATTCGCGTCGGTGCCATTTTTGTCATTTTCTGCTTATTTCCTTTTACTAGAATTGATCTGATTTGCAGGGTAGTATATTTTGTCTTTTTTATTAATTCCATATTCCATATCTTACTTTCAAAAGTAATCATAATACTTACCCCACGATTTCCCGAGTGACCCGAAAGGGGAAAGAGCTTCGTGGTAGGATTAATCAAAAAGCCATATTTGTGTAGTTATTTGATTTTTTCTATCATTTGTTTATCAGCATCTTTAAAATTAACCCCTCCTCGATTCCCCGATTGAGATCCACTTGGATCGAAAGAGGTTCTTGGAGGCTTTTCTTTTAATCAAGAACACATCTCGTAAAAACTTATTAAAATTTACAAGACTCCAGTGTGTATGCTCTGCATTTGGCTGTGGTTCATCTGATCAGTCAAGCTGTATCAAAATCACTTGGGTGACTAGCATAATTAGGACTCACCTTCCCCAATTAACAAACCATCAGGTGAAAATCCAACACCTCGATCAAACCTCTACGGTGGCAAAATACCCAAAGGAAGCGGGAACCTACTGAAAAGTGACCTCGGGGCGCCGATCTCTGTCACACCCTAACGGGTGCGTTACGAACACAGCCCCAGAGACTCCATTTCAGCCCACATATTCCTTGCGGGTAGCCGTATAGGTTTTGTTTTGGACATACTCCAAGTACTCTCGGGTATATCTGGAGTCCCCCTTTTAGACTAATTTAATCAATTCATACTTCAATTTTAACTTAAAACATACCAAGATGCAATCACAAAACATCTACTCCAAGCACATGCAAGCACACTGATCTCTTTGATTTGACTCCATTATTAAGGCACTAGTCATTTTTGCTTCATATATATATTGTTTATCAGCTTTGTGCTTTTGTGTGTTATCTTCGTATCTTGTCATCTTTAATTGTTTATAGTTAAAATATTCAAACTCCTAAATAACTGATTCAGTCTAACATCACCCCACTAAGAAATCATCCTTAGTTACTTAATAGGGTCTACCCCCCTTGGCTTTGTTAGAAGTTGAGCCTAAACGGAGGAGTCAAGAACAAGGTGACAGCCTTGACTCAAGACTTTCCCCCAAGGACACACCTAGTGGCTTGAAGATTTCTGCCACGTGATCCAGTTGTGTGAAAAGTCGGCAACAGTCGAGACCGAAGGATGGAGTAGCAAGGGTGGATGGCATAGAAAGTGGAGGAGAGTGAACACGACAAAGAGAATGGAGAAGGGAGATGGCAGCTGTGGAGCAGCATGAGTGGGGAAGTGTTTGTGAGGGAAGGGAATATGGAAGTGGAGGACAGTGGAGCATAGAGAGATATGGGTGAAATGCAGCAGCGGAAGAAATAAAAAATTGATGAGCCAAGTCCAAGCTTAAGTAAGGATTGATGAACCGAGTCCGAGCTCAGAGTGCAAGAGCGAATCCACTCTGAAACCAAATGAAGTAATCAAATCCGATTGGTCTCTCAATAATTGAATCTGACTATCATGTTTAATAGTAAATAGGAATAATATTTTAGATGATGAATATTACAATGATGTCTTGGCCTTAAATATGGCTTGGACATTCATGATGAGGAGATTCCTCCTTTCAAATAACCTAACTATAAATTATTTTCTTATTTATGTTCGTTAAAAATGTGTTGGTTTATTGGTCAATAATGAGAGGGGGGTGAATCAGTATTGTTATATTTTTAATTAATTTAACCACTTATTAAATTTAACATCAAAACACATAACAAGAAGAATACACAGAACACGGTTTTAATGTGGAATCCCAATAGGGTAAACCACCAGTACATCCTATTATTGCAAAATTGTTATTTATAAATAGTTTCTCCTGATACTACAGACAAGGATGGTATTACACCTTGTTTACCAATACCAATTGGAAGGAGGCTACGATCCCATGGTTTATCAGCTTTGACTGAAAGGATGATATGAAACCCTATTTACCAATGCCAATTGGAAGGAGGCTACGACCCCTTGGTTTATCAGCTACGACTGAAAGGATGCTACAACACCCTATTTACCAATGCCAATTGGAAGGAGGCTATGACCCCCTGTTTTATCAATTGCTATTGAAAGGAGGAAACAAACCCTTGTAGGCCTGTTGCTTGCCCTAGCGCCACCCTGCCACCCTAATATGTTTCTCATGATTTCTCTCCCACTGAATTCTGTCACATCCTCTGGTCTCTGTTTCTGGTCATGTAATTCGAACTACAGAGACATCTTCCTTCTTACTTAGGCCACTACTTAAATACCTATCAGCATTTAAGCTTCTTTCAATAGTCATGTCTCTTCAAACTGAACAAACACACCTTTCACTATTGCACCCTTTCATATCTGAAGATCACATCTTTCAGAACGTCCTATCAAATTCTTCCATTGATCCTCCATCTTAGAGATCGTTTCTGTAGCTTGGAAACCATTTGTGCACCTCTGTCCAACATTTGTAGTTGCTTCCGCAATATCCATTTTCTTTTTGCAATGTCATCTTCCAATTTTAATCAGAGCCGTTGATCCTATTTCTAAGTCTCTCAGGACTGTCGATCTAACACACAGATTCCTTCCTTGAAACGGTATTTCAGCACCATGGTTTACTCATCAACGTCCCCCCACCATTGATCTTCATCGAACATTTTCCTGCTTGTTGATCTTCTATTTTATGGATTGCGGGATGCGGGAACTCAACTCTTCAAAAATTTGAATTTTTGCTTTCTGTAATTGTCTTTTTGCAGCACCAATTCCGCACCGTTGATCTCCTGCGGGTTCTTCCGTGACCGTCGATCTCTAGATTGCAGGATGTCGATTGTCCACTTTTGCCTTTCCATAACCTTCTTTCCACAATTTTCCTTCAGCATCGTCGATCTGTTTTAGAATAACTAACTTCAGCCATCCGATATTTCTAGATTGTGGGATGCGGGATGCATAAATGTAACATTTTGACTTTCCACAATTTTTCTTCTGCAACGTTGATATTTTACAGAGTCTTTCCTGACCATTGATCTTGTGGATTATGGGATGCGGGATGTAGAATCCCACTTTCCTATGTTGGACTTCCGCAATTTCCTTTCCGCAACTTTGTTCATGCATTTTCCTGGACCATTGATTTCCTTGCGGATTTACCCCTGACCGTCCATCTTGATCTTTTCCGGAACTTCATCCTTCTACCTATCTTTTGTGGAATTGATCCTTAAATGTTGGATCTTGTGTGGGATCAATTCCCACCATTTGATCTTGTTCTTTTTCAGAATCTTTAGCCTTCCAGCCTAATTTATGTAAACTTGATCTTTATTGTCAGATCTAGCGTGGGTTTCTCCCTGACCGTCCATTCTAGAACTAATGCGGATCTGCATTTTGTCTTTGTGGATTATACAAAAATTGATCTTTATTCATTAGGTCTCATGCTGCTGACTATTCCACCTCATCATTGTGCCATTTTTTCTTTACTTTGAATTATGCTACATTAACTCTGCATTAACTTTGCCATGGTATATTTTGCTTATCCTTTGTACTTCATAAGCAACTTTTCCATCACTACCTTAATCTTTCATCATCATTAGGACACCCACATATTATATTTCATCATATGTGTCATGCCACATCCTCAACTATGACATACGATGCCATCATATGTGTCATTCCTCATCGTCAACTATGCCATGCCATGCCATCACTACTTTAGTCTTTCACTGAGTTTGTCCTGCCATCATATCCACTGGTTATTCCTTTGTCATTCGTGAACACATTTGACATCAATGACAACTACATACTCAAATATGCCAACAATCTCTCACTTTGGCATTGATGGCAACCTCTTAAACATTCTCCCCCTTTGACAATAATGACAAAGGATAACATGTTATGCCAATGATGCACCTATTTTGATATAGGATTTCCTATTTTTCTAGTTTCTAACAACTCCTCCTGTCATCGTATCTCCCTTTTAACTGAACTTGGTTATTTAACCAATGTATTATCATTTAACTTAACATTTCCTATTCTTGAATGATATATTAACTGATAGATCCATGGACTCCCCTTGTCACTGTGCTTCTTCTCCTTTGTCAACATTTTTGTGATAGAGTTTACAGTTGGTATTTTTTCAACACTCTTCCATTTTCTGGTCTAGGATACATTGTTTAAAAAACAAAACTATGTTCCTGCTGCCATATATAATGGTCTATCATGCTTGTAAGTTAATGGGCTTATGCTTTTACCAGAATTCCTTAAGCCTATGCATTTATATCTTCATATAAAAACCTAGCATATACTGCTGGAATCTTTTGGATTTTAGATCTATATTATCAACTGTCCAGATACCCATAACTTCAGTTCCTCAACACAAAGATTACTTTCAGTTTTTCTGGTCTCACATTCTCAAACACAAAGACTCATAACCTCAACCTTTTACTTTGTCAATGCTGAACTCATCCTGCTACCTTAACAATAAACTGAATTTTCTATTTCTTTTAGACTTGAGTTTTCTTCTACTATCAACAATAGATACCAATTGAATTTTTTTCTTAGATACCAATTGGAATTTTCTGACTTTAACTCCCCTTAAGTATAAGATCCCTTCTAATGTTATTTTCAGGGTTCCTCTTTTTAAATCTTGAGAGACCTTTTTAGAAAAGGATCCCACAGTCATCACTATATCCTTCTTCACCACCTTCATATTTATCGGTGTATTCTTCTACATCATAAAGCATCTTTCCCTCATGATGAGTGTCATTTTTATCTGTGACCTCATTATTCTCAACATCAACTATAGAGACTTCATTAATGACTGAAACTTGTGATTCTTCTGAAAATTCTAATTCTTCCATCCACACCTTTTTAGGAGGTGTACTATTTACATGTCCTTCACCATGCTCTGGGTTGGTGTCCTATTCTCTTTTCATCCTTTGATTTTCTCCCCTAACTCTGTATTCAGCCACCTTGTGACCAAACCTATGACAGTAATGACAATAACCATGAAATTTTTCTTTATCCATGAAAGATCTTTGGTTTTTCTATTTCCTAACTGCCATTTTCTTCCACTGTTTCCGAACTTCTACTAGAGCATCACATTTTAGTTTACAATTTCTAGCCAAGTGCCCAAAGTTGTTACATTTGTAATACTCTATATCAAACCTTTGGAGAAGTCCAAACTGGTTATGATTCCTTACCTTCGGCTGTTTACTATTGCATCCTTCTTGTACTCATGAACCTTTTCATAATACTTGCATTTCAGGGCTTTATGAACAAAGTTATTACATGAATAACAATGACCCAGAAAGATTTTTCGATTTCTATTTATTACTTGTCTCTTGGGCTCCTCACGAGTTTTGTATTTTTCATGAAAGGGTAGAGCATATTCTTTGCAATTTTCCTTTTTAACAAGACTCTTCAATACTTCAACATAACTCTTTGTACTTCCTCTCTGATTAGTGAGTGGGGAACTCTCTGGATTCTTCTCTTTAATGAACCCCAAACCAAACCTATCACTTGATGGCCTTTGGCTACTGAGAATGCCATCTAGAATCCTTGAGCTGTTCTCAAACTTTGATTTAATGGATTTTTCATCAACTCCTTCTCTAAGCCGAGCAATTTTTTTTTCAAGTTTTTCAGAATCTTGAATTCTCTTCCTGAAAAGAACTACTAGATCTTCCTCACTCTTTTTGGCCTCTTGAAGTTGGTTTCTTAAATTAGTAATAATCTGATTTGTCTCTTCTTGGTATTTAGACAGTTCCTCTTTCAAAACTTTGTTTCTTTTCCTACATCTTTCAATTTCATCTACAACATCCATGTATTCAGCTTCTATGTCCACTTCCGATTCCTCATCTGATTTGTTTTTCCTAAGAACAAGATTTCATTATCTTCACTCATTTCCTCATCTTCACTTTCTTCCTTGGAATAGAAGTTCTTCTTTTTCACTTTATACTTCTTTTTACCCTTATGACAACAAGATTCTTCAAGGTCACTCTCCTCTTGTTTTGGGTAGGAACACTTATGGGAAAAATGTCCAATCCTGCCACAATTAAAACATTTTAAAGGTAGCTTACCTTTGTATTTCCCAGTGTCTTTCTTAAGTTTACTTACAAAGAGGGATTCCTCATCATCCATATTCTTTGATTTATATTTGGAAGAGACTTTAAAGGATGTTTCTTTCTTTGAGGTTTCATTTAGTCCAGTTCTCATCTCATACGCAGTGAGAATTCCATGCAACTCATATACTGTCACTGTTTTAAGATCATCTTGTTCCTATAGGGTGGAAACCTTTGAGTCATATCTCATTGCTAATGTTCTTAGTATCTTGCTTACCACTTCTTTTTTCTTTCAATTTTCCTCCAATATCTCTAATAGCATTAACCAACTCACCTACACGAAGAAGGTATTCCCCGATATTCTCTTTTTGTCTCATTTTGAGGCTTTCAAATTGACCTTTATATGTCTACAGTTTGTATTCTTTGACCTTAGATGATCCTTCATAGATAATCTTCAACTTATCCCAGGATTGTTTAGCAGATGTGCATTGCACAACCTTAGTAAACACAATGTTTGTTAATCCACTCAAGATTGCATTTAGGGATTTGGAATTGCCTTCATATTCAACTAGTTCAAGTGTGTCTATAGAGTATAGGTTTCCTATGTTATGTTCTTTTTCAGTTGCTTCCCAAACCTTCCATCCTAGGGACATCAGATGACACCTCATTATTACACTCCAGTATGCATAGTTTTCTCCTGTAAATAGTGGAGGTTTGTTAGTGGCCAAGCCTTCTTGTTGATCCATGGTGGTTATATAAAGGATCTACCTTCCAGTGGTTAAATTGTGTTAAAGGAACCCGCTCTATTACCAATTGTTGGTTTATTGGTCAATACTAAGAGGGGGGTGAATCAATATTGTTATCTTTTTACTTAATTTAACCACTTATTAAATTTAACATTAAAGCAATTAACAATAAGAATAAATAGAACATAATTTTAACGTGGAAGCCCAATAGGGTAAACCACCATTATGTCCTATTACTGAAAAATTGTTATTTATAAATAGTTTTTCCTGCTGCTACAGACAAGGATGGTATTACACCCTATTTACCAATACCAATTGGAAGGAGGCTACGACCCCCTGGTTTATCAGCTTTGAATGAAAGGATGCCATGACACCCTATTTACCAATGCTAATTGGAAGGAGGCTATGACCCCCTAGTTTATCAGCTACGACTAAAAGGATGCCACAACACCCTCTTTATCAATGCCAATTGGAAGGAGGCTACGATCCCCTAGTTTATCAGCTGCTACTGAAAGGAGGAAACAACCCCCTACAGCCTTGTTGCCTTCCCTAGTGCCACCCTGCCACCCTAATATGTTTCTCATGATTTCTCTCCCAATGAACTTTGTCACACCCACTGGTTTATGTTTCTGATCATGCAATTCGAACTGCAGAGACATCTTCCTTCTTACTCAGGCAATTGTTTAAATACCTCTTAGCGTTTAAGCTTCTTTTAACAGTCACGTCTCTTCAAACTGAACAAACACATCCTTCCACTATTGCACCCTTTCAAATATGAAGATCACATCTTTCATAACATCCTATCACATTCTTCCATTGATCCTCCATCTCAGAGATTGTTTTCGCAGCTTGGAAACCATTTCCACACCTCTGTCCAATGTTTGTAGGTGCTTCTACAATATCCATGTTCTTTCTGCAATGTCATCTTCCAGTTTTAATCAAATTTGTTGATCCTATTTGTAAGTCTCTCTGGACCATTAATCTAACACACAGATTCCTTCCTTGAAACTGTATTTCCGCACCACGATTTACTCATCAATGTTTCCCCACCGTTGAACTTCGTCGGACATTTTCCTAATAGTTTATCTTCTATTTTGTGGATTTCAGGATGTGGGAACTCAAATATTCAAAACATTGAATTTATACTTTCCACAATTGTCTTTTCGTAGCACCAATTCCACACCGTTGATCTCCTACGGGTTCTTCTGTGACCGCCGATCTCCAGATTGCGGGATGTCGACTGTCCACAAACTCCTTTCCACAATATTATTTACACAATTTTCCTTTTGCACCGTCGATCTATTTTAGTGGAACTAACCTCAGCCATTTGATCTTTCTAGATTGCGAGATGCGGGATGCGAAAACATAACATTTTGACTTTCTGCAAGCTCCTTTCCACAATTTTTCTTTCGCACCGTCGATATTTTGTGGAGTCTTTCCTGAACGTTGATCTTGTGGATTGTGGGATGTGGAATCATACTTTCCTATGTTGGACTTCCGCAATTTCCTTTCCACAAATTTGTTTCTGTATTTTCCTGGACTATTGATTTCCTTGCAGATTTATCCCTGACAGTCCATCTTGATATTTTGTGGAACTTCATCCTTCCACCTATCTTTTGTTGAAATGATACTTAACCATTGTATTTCATGTGGGATCAATTCCCACCATCCAATCTTTGTCTTTTTCAGAATCTTTAGCCTTCTCGCCTAATTTATGTAAACTTGATCTTTACCGTCAGATCTAGTGTGGGTCGCTCCCTGACCGTCCATTCTACAACTAATGCGGATCTGCATTCTGTCTTTTAGGATTATACAAAAGATGATCCCCATTCATTGGATCTCATGTTTCTTGCTATTCCACCTCATCATTGTGCCATGCCATCACTACCTTTGTCTATGCCACCTCATCATCATTCCATTTTGTCTTTACTTTGACTTATGCTGCATTAACTCTGCATTAACTTTTCCATGGTATATTTTGCTTATCCTTTGTACTTGATAAGCAACTTTTCCATCACTAATTTAGTCTTTAATCATCATTAGGACACCCTCATATTCCATGTCATCGTATGTATCATGCCACATCCTCAACTATGCCACGCGATGCCAACATATGTGTCATGCCTCATCCTCAACTATGCCATGCCATGCCATCACTACTTTAGTCTTTCACTGACTTTGTCATTCCATCATATCCACTGGTTATTCCTTTGTCATTTGTGAACACCTTTGACATCAATGACAACTACATACTCAAATATTCCAACACAATGGACTCGTTAAATTAAATACTGAGAGACCCTCTTTTGGGAACAAACCTCTCCTTTCTTAGGTTCACAAAATGTATGAGAATGGACTTATCTTCTGATGAGCTACAACGAGTGTTTGTTACCCTCTTTGAAATCATAAAAAGGAAAATAGGCACTTATTCGTCATGATGGGGAAATTAAGGGAATGGGGAATATATTTTCATTTGTATCAATGGTAGCTCCCAGTCCACCTTTAAACATGGCACCTATCTACATTTTCATTTTCAAACATTTGGGTATTCATCTTGTCTCCGAGTCGATCAAATTTCGCTAGTCACCTGAATCCTTTGAGTCAATTAAAAGAATGCATTTCCATATCCTTGCATTACAATTGGTTTCTATCTCATCAACTCAATGCTTCTAAGTCATTTTCCATTCCACAATTTTTTCAAAGAATGTATCTTTTGCAATCCACCTCATCAGTAAATTTACCTTCCGATAAATTCGGTCGTGTCTGAGTCAATTTTAGGGTTGTTTCATCACTTCAAAATAATATATTGTTCCATGTTTTGTGTCGATTATGGGGTAAACATCATGGCCCTCCTTTGACGAGTCTATTCATGTCAAACTTAGCACATCATCCACGAGTTAGAAACAAAGTCAAGTACCTTGAATCCTGCATGCCTCAATGGTAAGTTTCCTTGCTTTCAACAGTAGGTTTTCATCAATGACCTCTGATTGAAAGATTCTATCAAGTGTTCAAATTCAAAACCATTAATCACACTTGAGAGAATGTACTAAGATACCTTGGGGATCATTCACATCAATGGTGATTTCCCTTGCACTTATTAATAATATACATTAATGACTGGTAATCAAGTGGTTTCTACCATGTTCGAAATTAAGACATCTATTCACATGGCTAGAATTGTATTGTTTGGGGATTGGAATGAAGACCCTGAGTGGTTAGGCTTCATTTGGTTAACTTCCTATATTCAGGTTGTGATGGAGGATTATTTGAAGTCATGATATGGATCCACATCGTATGTTTGGTGGCTATGTCTAGTATTGAGTCTGGACAACATGGATATAATTTTTATGTTCCATATCCATGTTCCACTTTCTACATCATTGATCATCGATATACAGTATATTCTTGGTATCCATGACAAAGTCAACTTCATGGATCTATAGTGTATTGGTCTGCAACCATGATTGAGTCATATAAGTTAGTTATTAGTCTTATGTCAGTTGTGAGCTCATCTCTCTTTGCCTCTGATACTAGATCGATGTCTAACATGTTAAATTTGCATATGCTAAGCTAGATCATTAGTATTTCATTTTGATTTCATGACAAAAGCATATAAACAGGATCACTAAAATATAGACAAGCACAACCATACAAAAGGAACACAAAGATTTATCCTGGGAAAACCCTAAAGGGAAAAACCCAGCAAAAGCTTCCTCAATATAGATGCCCCAAAAAGGTAAAAAGGTAAAACCAACAAGGAGATCAAAAACCTGATCCTCCTCCTTCTCCAGCTACTTCTCTCCTCCACAAGTGCGCTACACAAGTGAGTGTGTATGTTCCAAATGAGGAGCACCACACCTCTATTTATATTCATCCGTTCACTTAAGTTAACTCATCTGTCATGTAGGCTCAAGTTAATCATGTAGGCTTGAGTTACACATGTAGGCTCAAGTAACCACATCGGGGTACTAATGACCCACCTTTACAATTAGAGGGGACTGCCTCATGACTCTTATTAGTTCTTCCGATTAGGAGCATCGGGGTACAAAGTAATACAAGTGGTTCTCCTGGTAGGACCATCGGGGACCACAAAGAAATACATATAGAATATTCTTTGAAGTTACAATATTTCAACACTCCCCCTTAACGAGAAGGGTATTCTATAACAACATCAACAACAACAATAATAGGAGAGAGATAGAGGACATCATCAACATCATCAGAGTGATACATCTATAAATCATTGGAAGCTTTTCAACATCATGTAGCCTTCATCTTCAATCTTTAGTCTTCAGCATCATCAATACTTTGACCGCTTCTATCAGCAGCATCTTGACTCTTTAATCAGCAGCAACATCCTCAGCACTTTGACCTTTCGATCAGCAACATCTTTAGCACTTTGACCTTTCGATCAGCAACATCATCTTCAACACTTTGACCTTTAGATTAGAAACATCTTCTTCAGCACTTTGGCCTTTCGATCAGTAACAACATCATCATCATAATTTGATAATACGTCATCATCATCATCAGGATCTCATCATCATCACATTCTAATCTTTCGATCAGAAACATCATCATCATCATCACATTCTGATCTTTCGATTAGAAAACATCATCATCATTAGCAACATCATAATCATAAGCAACTTCTGATCTTCTGATCAGAAAACATCATCATCATCATATTCTGATCTTTCGATCAGAGAACATCATCATCAGCAACTTCTGATCTTTCGATCAGAGAAACATCATCATCATCATATTCTGATCTTTCGATCAAAGAACATCATCATCATCAGCAACAGCATCATCATCATATTCTAATCTTTCAATCAGAGAACATCATCATCATCAGCAACTTCTGATCTTTCGATCAGAGAACATCATCATCGTCAGCAACATCTAATCATTTGATCAGAAACATCATCATCATCATAAAAAACATCAACATCATCAAAACATCAACATGATCCTTCCTTTTGGAATTACGAGATTTAGGTCTTTACAGAGTTACCAATGATCCTTTCTTTCAGAATTACGGGATTTAGGTGTTTACGGAGTTACTAACGGTCCTTCCTTTTGGAATTATGGGATTTAGGTCTTTACAGAGTAACTAACGATCCTTCCTTTCGAAATTACGGGATCAACACATTTGTGGAACTCAGACAATCCTTCCTATTGGAATTACAGGATCAACACATCTGTGGAACTCAGACAATCCTTCCTATTGGAATTACGGGATCAATTCAATGATCCTTCCTTTCAGAATTATGGGATTTAGGTCTTTACGGAGTTACTAACGATCCTTCCTTTCGGAATTACGGGATCAATACAGATGTGGAACTTAGACAATCCTTCCTCTAGGAATTATGGGATCAACACATGTTCTCGAGTACCAAAGTCACCGGATCTGTTCTGAACCGAAGTTCAAGGATGATGCAATCCTACTACATTCATGGGGACCGAGATGTCTAGATACATTTTTAACCGAGGTTGAGGGATGATGCAATCCACCACTTTCATGGGGGTCGAGACCTCCGGATACATTTTGAACCGAGGTTCAGGGATGATGCAATCCACCACTTTCACGAGGGCCAAGACCTCCGGATACATTTTGAACCGAAGTTCAGGGATGATGCAATCCTACCACTTTCATGGGGGCCGAGACCTCCAGATACATTTTGAACTGAAGTTCAAGGATGATGCAATCCCACCACATTCACGGGGACCGAGGTCACCGGATCACTTTTGGACAGATGTCCTAGGATGATATAATCCCTCTTCATTCTCAAAGACCGAGGTCTCTGGGTCACTTTTGGGCAAGTGCCCAGGGATGATACAATCCCACCACATTCTCGATGACCGAAGTCACCAGATCACTTTAGGGCAAGTGTCCATGGATGATACAATCCCACTGCAACATCACTACTCTCCCTTTCGAGGAAGGTCTTTCTAAACCACACCAAGCTTGTCTCGAAAGTGTTTGAACTTTACCTGAGACAGAGGCTTTGTCCACGCATCATCATCTAAACCATATTCATCTACATCTTCAGTATGTGAATACTGAACTATCACCATCTGTATCTCCAGTATGTGAGTACTGAAAGCATCATCAGGTCACCATCATCTGCATCTACAGTATGTAAATACTGAAACATCATCTATATCTTTAGTATGGGAATACTGAAATCATCATCATATCTATATTCAGTATAGAAATACTGAATCACCATCATCTGTATCTACAGTATGTAAATACTGAAACATCATCATCTGCATCTTTATCTTGAATGTAGAAATACCGGATTTCTATGTGTTATGATGGAACACAGGGATCTTTGTTATCACAAATCTCGTTATCACATAGAATCAATGTAGTATCCATCTTCAGTTCAAAGAGACTTGATATTAGCTTCTGAATCCATATGGGTTCACAACTTAGTAGAGCAATCAGCTATGTATTCTGCTTCAGCCATTCTATGAGAAACACTAGACTATTTTCTGCTAAACCATGAACTCATAGCAGACCCCAAACAAAAGAATCTACCTAATGTGCTTTTCCTGTCTGAGATACTTCCGGCCCAATCTGTATCTATGTAGCCATACAATCTATACTCATGGCTACCATCATAACATAAACCAAATTCTATAGTCCCTTTCAGATATCTCATCACATGCTTTGCAGTTACTAGGTGAACCCGTCTTGGTTTAACAAGATATTGACTTAAGGTGTTCACAGCAAAACAAATGTCTAGTCTGGTATTTGTTAAGTACATCAATGACCCAATGATCTGTCTATAATGAGTCATATCCAC
>LPNX010281850.1:16759-170333 GCA_001517045.1 Pseudotsuga menziesii
TATTAGTAGTATTAATGCAAACAATCTATCATGCATAACACATCAACTGAATACAATCAAATGCATAACAAAACAATATCATGAAATGGAAATTGAATACTTATATTTTATTTGTTTCGTGGGTAGACTCCATCTTGATCATTCTGCTCTATCATCTTCTTCATTCATGAAATCATGATAAGATAAATAAGAGGTTCTTCAAGAATTGAGTTTTTTTTCATATTCCTCATCGCTTGAGGGATCTTCTTTGAATGGTGAGAGCTTGATCTTCAATTGCTCCCATCTTCTTCTTCTCTTCTTATTAGTTGAGTTGAAATTAATCACTTACTTCTGGCATACATTATTCACATGAATGAATCCCATGATCCTGGGAGGCCATTCAAGGTGGCTATCACCACTTCTGCATACTTCTTCTTCTACCGCTTCAAGTTGTTCTGCATTCTGGATCTTCACATTCTTCAATTGTTTTCTCAAATCCATCTTCTGATTTAAATTCTTATCTTCAAATAGCTTGATCAAGGAATCAAAAATCTTCGGTGTCTTTAGGGAAGACACTTGTGGTATAAGTTGATCCATGATTGAATCAACAATGATCTTCTTGGCCTTGATCAAGTTCTTCTTGTGTAAGGCTTTGAGGCTCATCTCCCTCTAGAACTGGAACCTCTCTACTCATGTAGGTGTCCAATTCATTTTCTTCAGAGAGATCAAATACTTCCATGCTTGGAAGTTTTTCAAGCTTATCATCAAGCTTATGTGATAGATCACTTTGAAATGAGAACCTCAAATGCAAATAGCAAAAGATTAGATCTTACCGATTTGATGTGTTCGTCCTGCTTCCAGAGCTGGCTGATCTAGGGTTTGTCAAAGAAACCCTAATTTTAAAAACTTGGAATATTTCAGATCTGATTGTATAGAAATATATATCTCTTCAAATGGAGCTGTCCAATGTACTTCTTTTCTGAAAACAGTGGAGGGAAGCTCCCAGAACAGGAAGCCCTAGTTTTCCAATTTCTTCTGCAGAAATTCCTGTTACTGTTTCTGTGATATCTCTGAAATTAATGCCCCTATTTGAATTAAATTTCTCACTGAGTTAACCTCACATGTATCTGATCCAACACAATAGGTTTCATCAGAATTTGTTTTACCAATTGGGATTTATGATCATTTTCCCAAGGTGACCTGTTACAGGACTGTTCAGAACAGTGAAGTTGTACGGAATGCCACGTGTCACTGGTTCATCTTCAGGTTATGAAATTAGGAAAAAAAAGAGTAAAGTATGTGCTCTTTCTGGAACATCTTCAGTAATTCCATTTGGACCTCTATACCCCACTCTGCAGCAATGCTTCCCAGGTGTCCTGTTTAGGGATGAATTCTGGAAGAGGATGGAACCCTAACTTGGGGGGGTCATATGTCCCAGAATATAGTGAATCTGATGCTGAATTTTGGAAAAAGTGTAAATCAGGATTTTATATGCGGCCTCTACAATTTTCAACTCTTGATCCTTCGCCAATATCAGGATATAGCGAATTTACCAAAACTTAGCAGTTTTAGTATTTAGGGTTTTTCCAGATCGGGGTCAAACTAGGGTTTGACTTTCCCGGAGTTTCACCCAACCAAATTTCTTGATCCAGGTCTCTCAAATTCTATTTTTATGAGGAGAAAAATCCTATGTTGGGCTCACTCAAAAATTATTCTTCTGTAGAAAGCCCTAATTTTTTGCACCAAAACTGAAAATGCTCGGAATCGAATTCCGCTTCGACAGAAAGATGCGCCCTTCAATGGAGAGTCAATATAGCCTTCTTTTGCTGATCGATCATGGATAGAGACCCAAAAAAAGAAGCCCTAGATTTTTTAGCTGCATAATGTCTTCTTTCAGGGTGGCTCGATACCATGTTAAATTTTCATATGCTAAGCTAGATCATTAGTATTTCATTTTGATTTCATGACAAAAGCATATAAACAGGATCACTAAAAGATAGACAAGCACAACCATACAAAAGGAACACAAAGGTTTATCCTGGGAAAACCCTAAAGGGAAAAACCAAGCAAAATCTTCCTCAATATAGATGCCCCAAAAAGGTAAAAAGGTAAAACTGACAAGGAGATCAAAAACCTGATCCTCCTCCTTCTCCAGCTACTTCTCTCCTTCATAAGTGTGCTACACAAGTGAGTGTGTATGTTCCAAATGAGGAGCACTACACCTCTATTTATATTCATCCGTTCACTTAAGTTAACTCATCTGTCATGTAGGCTCGAGTTAATCATGTAAGCTCGAGTTACACATGTAGGCTCAAGTAACCACACTGGGGTGCTAATGACCCATATTTACAATTAGATGGGATTGCCTCATGACTCTTATTAGTTATTTCGATTAGGAGAATCGAGGTACAAAGTAATACAAGTGGTTCTCCCAGTAGGACCATCAGGGACCACAAAGAAATACATATAGAATATTCTTCGAAGTTACAATATTTCAACATAACAAATTATTTTACCTATCACATCCTTCTAGCTTCATAATTTGGGGGGAATTCTATTGCACCTCAAATATCCATTGATGCTTGAACACCCTTTAAAGCACTTGGCCAGGGATTCTTATGGGAAAACTGTTTCCACTCTTAAGTAGGCTGGCACACTTTATTCCCTATGAAAGAGAGATGACACCTATTGTTCATTGACATCAGGCTCAACCAATGCCTTTACCCTATTCATAGAAAGCGTCAACTCCTTTACCCTCTATGCAAGAAGCACCAAAAGAATTAAACATGGAAAAATGTAAGTTTCAAGAAGATTTCAAGCGAAATCTCTCATGGAGGAAGTTCCTATCAGTTAGGGAGAGCTGGAACTCGACCTCCTCACCCATATGGATCATACTCTATACTTTTACCAAAATATCTCATCTCATATGAGCCTCTCTTGGCCTATGAAAGAAGGCTTCATGGACTATGTGAAGGGAGACCAAGAAGAGCATCCTTATGCTGTTGGATTGAAGTTTGGTATTGAGAAAAATTTGAGTGAGTGTGTTGAGCAAAGATCTCTGTGAGTGAAGAGTTATATGAGCATGTCAAAGACATTGTGGAGACAAAGCTATTGACATCAAGGCTTTGGTTGTAGCTTTCTCTTTCCATTTGATTAATACAAAAGTGTTCTCCTTTCCCATATTTGATTTGAGTTAATATTAGTCAATTATTATTAGATTCCTTGATCACTAATATGGATTGTTAATCTATCTTGTTACTCTCATCTTGTTGTCTTGTTTATGATGCCTCTTTGTAGGTACCATAGATCACATGAAGAGCAGTGAAAAGAAGACCAAAACATTCAGATTTGAGGTAAAAGAGTTGTTTCATTCAAGTAGAGTAACCATCTAGGGAAATGATATACTACTGTGGTTTTTTTCTCTAGACTTGTACCATACAGACTAGAGGAACAAGCAGTGTCCGCACTAGTTTAAGAATTCCTACAAGCACTAGGTATAATGTGGGAATATTCCTTTTAGTGGCATCCTTGATTTGGCCTCAACCAACAACAAGGAGTAAGTCTGGCCAATTTTTTGTTAAAGAACAACAATAAAGATCTTAATTTATCAAGTTCATAAAACTAAGATACTATGATCAATTTCTCCACTTTTGGAACACTCAAATCCTATGACACAATGTACATCTTTGTCACCTTTCCATAATCACATAATTTATAATATTCTATATCTGTTTCCATTATACTGAAGTAGAAAAGGGTGGAGCCACAAGAACCAGTAGGCCTGTGTGTCAACAAGGAACAACTGTATTCTCATCATGCTATAGAGTAACTCTTAAAGTTTTCATGGATTGCTTGTTAGACTCTAACAATGGAGTCTTTAGTTTCCTAGATGCATGTGATTATGAACGATCATGATTGTGATCTCTTCTATAGTCCTGAATGTAATGCATTTGCATGTCCCTATGCAAATACAACTCTCTTCAGTGACTTGTATAGATTCTAAAGTTTGGCACTGCAACAGGATGACAATAACAAGTCTATATAAGATTATAGAGAGATTAGAATCTAGGAAGGTTTGAAAATGGAAGGTGGAGCTATGGGGAAGACCATGTTTAAGATGTGATAAAGATGTCAAAAAATTATCACAAGTTATTAGAACAAATGATTCAATGAGATAAGGAGGAGAAATGAGAAACATTCCTACTGTTAAGAAATATGAACAACACTTTTATTATTTCTTTCTTACTATGCATCTACAAAACAAAGTCCTCACATTTTCTCCTTGCAAAGAAAACACTAGATGAGATTCAAGAAAAAAAGTAGGGAGAAGAGGGGATCCTCTTATAGGGTTTTATGATATTTTCATCCATATTTTCCATATACTTTTAATATTTGGGTTTTCTTCGTTATTTCTCATTTGTACATGACAAATTTAAAGTTATTTTCCATTTGTGGGCCATCAGAGATCCATGTGAATATATTTTTCCATGCCATAAATTTTATGGAAACCACAATAAGACGAGTTACAAAAATATGGAATGGTCATAATTGAAGAGTTGGGGCTAGATGCAAACAATAGAGGACAAGGTATCTCCTACCAATTCTAGTGGAAGAAACAGAGAATGATACTATTGTATTACTACAAGAAATTCAAAAACCTGAAATGGATCTTGTTTAAACTAGATGATAGAGATTCTATTTGAGAGTACAAACCGTAAAATTGAAAAATAAAGCTAAAATGTTGGAAATATTTCCTTTTCATTAACGTTCAATTGATAATCATTGTTAATTTGTAAGTAGATGTTGTTACTTAAATTTATAATCATGGCTTTGTTGGATAATGGTTGGGTATGAGAAGTGCTCACATTGTAGGTAGCATTATTCCTGCTAAATTTGATGGTAGAGGTAAAGTCCCTATTTGTAGAGCTAACATCCACTGTAATAACCCATGTAGAAAGATTTGTTGCAGAGGAAGAACTTCCATCATTTCCCACAGAGAAAATCACATTAATTCCATTTTGTGTTGTATGTTATGAATATACAGAGATTGCATCACTAAAGTAATCATTTTCAGGAACATCATGACCTAATGAAAGAGATAATATGTCCACTCCATATTTTATTCCATCATCAATTGCAACCAATATGTATGAATCGTAACATCCAAATTCCCAACATGTTTTATATGCTGCAATTCAGGCTAGTGGAGCTCCTCCCTAGGCACCTCCATTTTATAAACCATTGTAATTTATATTACTTACATATATTTCAGCTACAATAGAAGCAGTATGGCTTCCATGAACTAGACTATCTCTTGCGGATATGTATTCTATGCTACCATTCAAACTTACTATTTTCAATGTTTCTTGCTTCTCAACCTCTAATCCATTCAAATAATACTTGGCACCAATCAGTTTCCTGTAATAAACCATAGAAGTATAAGTGATTTTTCTTTAGGTAGACGGAAAACATATCACAATGTTAGTGTGTTAGACATGTTGCAATATGAACATCAATGGGGCAAATTTTACCTGTTACATGTTGAAGTAGAATATTGACCGCCACTTTGGCATACTCCTTTCCAATGTGAAGGTACAAGACACATCAAATCATTGTTGAAGCTTGGAGATTCAAGCCATATACCTGTTCATTGATATCTAAATTTTGATCTTCCCAGAGAGGACTCTGACAATAACTAATTCTACTACTAAGCAATAAGGTCATCACTCCATATGGTTGTCAATTCAGAAGTTATGATATTGAGCGATACAAACCATACAAAAATCAATTCAACTGTATATCTCTGGCTATGCAGTTATTGTAATTTTGTGATTATGTTCCCTACTATTTGTCCACCTAAAATATAGAAACTATTAATGTTGTCGTTTTGTTGTTGTAATATCTCATAGTTAACTGAACCTAGGTGGTTTGTATTAGGAAAGTGGATGAGGCCAATTGTAAATCCATGGTTATTTTGGAGGAATGAAAAATTCAGCATGCAGCTTCTAAGCCTAAGGTTTCTAGCATGCTATGGTTTTTCCCCAAAGGACGTTTAACCGCCAATAGGAAAACAACTAAAGAAATGAACCAGGTTTTTTTTGGCTGATGGAAACTAGGGTTTTTCTGCTTGCAATAGAAAAAATAAATTCTTAAATTTTCTGCTTGCAATCCAAAAGTAGCTATTTTTGTGATGTAAACTAGAATGGTACCTGTGTCTATGATACCAATGATGATGTCCTCTTGAAGTCTAGTAGAATCACTCTTGGGAATTCTTAGGCATGCTAAATGGAAATTCTTGGGAATGACGTCCTATTGAAGTCTAGTAATCCACTGATGATGTCCCTATTTGTAGAGCTAGCATCCTATTGACAATTCATTTGGCATGCCTAGGAATTTGCAAGAGTGTTTTGTATAGGTTTTTTGGGCTTGTTGGGAAATACATAAAAAAACTCCAGGCATCTCTGCAAATCAGAAAGATTCCATAAAGATAAATATATATGAATGAAATAAAATAGAAAAGATTTGTAAAAAAAAGTGGTTCTCCTTTTTATAAGTAATACAAAAACAAAGACATATTAGTTCAAGAAACAATTTTAAAAAATTCTTTAGTCCATCAATTCTTAATGAACTGATCTAAAGTTGATCGTCGTGACAGTCAATCACTTACTGGCCATAGTTGCTGCCTGGGTATCAGATATTTGAGCTGCAAAACCTCTGAATCCATGTTGGTAGTTGTAAACCATAGATAAAATGGCCTTTCCATGCTGTAGATAGAACATAGTGTATTAAAGTTTTTTTTAGTGACCATGACAATATTCCATTCACATTCCATACTAAATACTCCAAAAAATATCATTTCAACAGCTTCGCTCAAATTGAGAAGTATTTTATTATGTTAACATATCTGGAAGAAGAAATGTTCACTATATCAACCTTCCATCATGGAAAGCAGTAAGAATATCATGATTCTTGAATGAGGTTATCTCTGGATCATTGTACACTTTACTCCCCATGTACATAATATAAACCTGCAATATCCAGTGGCATGTACAAAATCAAAGAGGAAACAATTCATAACTAATGTTCATATAAAACAATTAAGCATGCATATTCTAACTTCTAATACCGACATAGTTCTCTGTGGTAATAAATTAATTTGGTCATAGGCTAGTAGAGATGCCATTGAACATAACATGACAGAGCCATTGATACATATACAAATATTTGAAAATATTACTAAATAGCCTAACAGTTCTTTCTGTACACTCGGAAAATACATGCCAAAAGCATGTATCATAAAAAAATTCAATTAACTTCCACGATTCTAGAAGCAGTTCAAATGTCCTACAACAAAACTATGATATTGGTCCTTAAGTTACCTGAGAATTAGAGGAATAGGCAATTTGAGACAAGATAAACAAGAAAATATTCCGAGTGAGCATGGCTAGTCTTGTATCCTCCATTGTTGCCTGCTTCAGAAAGCACCAATTCATGTTATTTCAATCTAGAAAAATGAAATAATAATATCCAACTGAAATCACGAGACTAGTTCAGTACACTGTGGAATAACTTCAGTTGCTGAGAAACACAAAGGTATTTCATCTCTATTTTTGAAATAAAATTGCTATGAAGCAAACATAATTCATGCCATATATGTAACACCATAACTTGTTGAGACCTTCTACACAAAGGATGACGTAGTCATAGCAAAACAAACAATGATATTGGAAGAGCCAAATGAAGAATGCAACATAACACCTGACCGATATGCAATAACAAAGATAAATATTTCATATACTGAAGAAGTAATAGACAATGAAAAAGCTGTGGAACTTGAAAGTAATGATTTTGAAACTGTAAAAAAGACGGAAAACATACATATTGAGTATATTGACCAACATCAAACAGTCTTGTGTCAAGGTTCAAGACAACAACATAAGGAATCATACAATAATCCATCTAGCATTCCAACAACCAAAATTGTTGATACCCTCCCAACAAGAGACGATGCAAAAATAGTAGATTTGGCAGTAGTGGAAGAACAAGATAAAGAATCCATTAGAGCTCCAAGTAATGCTGCAACAAAAGAGGTCAATTATTTTCTCATTGATACGATAACACGAGACAAGGATGTAGAACATGAAAAAGACAATGGGAAAAATTTAGAAAAGACCAAAACCACAGGTGCAGATGAGCAACCTTTAACCTCATCTCTAGCTCTAGAAGAACAACACAAAGAACCACAAGCATATCCATATATCAATGTATGAACATAAGTTTACAATACCGTTGACACACAGGACAATGCATTAGAAGTAGACTTAAATATAGCTTCTGGAGCACAACATAAATTCTCAGACATATCAACTTCTGAAAGAGTAATAGAAGTGTAGATGTTATAGCCATCAGTGGAGTAGTTGAGAGGGAAGTGGAGGATGTTAAAAGCAATAAAGTTGAGAAAGTAGAAGAACCAACAAGCAAATATGTTTATAGAAAACAATCACACTCACCTACAACTATGGAAGAACAACTTGAATCAAATATGGAACCAACTACCAATGTAGTAAATGATATTTCTAAGAACCTTTCCATGATGAATGAGACTAATACATAAATACAAACATAAAACCATCACAAAGGGATAGATTTTCAGTTTCCTTGAACAAAAAATACACTTCAATATATGTCATGGCCACATACAAAGGAAAGGATATGTCTTATACTCTTAAGATAATACAAGCTTGAACATATCATACAAGCCTTTCCTCTCCCTGTTGAAGTGAAAAAAAGAAAAAACCAAAATAAACCCACAACAACATTGCTTGTGCAAAGTTATATAATACTAAAAGGAAAAAAAATTAATTGGATACAACAGAAATAGATACAACAAATAAATCCAAAAAAAGAACTTAGAAGGTTTCTGCAAAGTCTAGATATCCTAACTACAATAGTAAAAAAAAATATTTTGTATGATGTTTTAGTAAATTCACATACCATTGTAGAACTAAGTCTAACAACCTGACCTGAGACTAGTAGATGAAAAGGACCATAATCCACTAAAATTAGATGGAGCTATTAAAAATGTTCATGACTTGGTCTCTAGAATTTTCTTCAAGATTGACAGCTCAATTTCCTTCAATATTCTCTTTCTCACCCGAGACTGAAATGTTAATTATAGTAGCATGTTTTCCAACAAAGGATCCCTCAGTTCCCTTTGAGACCAAGAAATAAAAATCATAATAATGTTTCACCACAAGAATACCATCATTCCTATCAATGGTGTCTTGAATAGTATCCACTTGAGCCGTATGGACCCAAATATTGTCTTCCTGCATCATATAGACTGATTTCTAAACTAGTAACTTGAATAGATATTTGATGTATGGATTGTTCCACATTGTCCAAATACATGTATAGCCTATGGATATAGGAAACGAGCTAGCTCATATCATCAAATAAGCCAACAATCTAAGAGTTCATACAATGAAGATTCTTGTGGATATCCCTAACATCCACTTTATTTTAACTTATCCCAAGAGAAAGATCTTGTATTTTGGCATCCATATAAAAATATAGATTCATTGTGCCCCAATAAAGTCCAATAAATGGACCAGATTTCCAAAGACAACTTCAACTTCAAATTCAAGTTCATAAACCCTATTTATACTGATACTTTCAAATTCAAACTTTTGACAAGAAAAAAACATGATTGGAAATTGGAATCGAAAAATTACCAACAAACTGGCTAACGTGAATTTGAAATTCAAGAAAAACTTAAATTTGATTCTTGAATTATAGATGCATAATGATAATGTTCACAACACATTATCAAGTTCTATGAAAACTTTAACTAACCTCTATGAAGACTTCAAACCATGTTCCGAAATGAACTTTGAAGAAATGTAGAGACAACCACTTTCAAAAACCAAGCTTCATGCAAATTTCCAAATACGAAAGATCTCATGATTCTCTGTGTGGGTTTCTATTGACTATTTTCGCATTATATCAGGATAAAATTGTTGCACAACTCCATGTTTTACTCAAATATGGACCAATTCAGAGTTAAAAAAACTTTACCCAAAAACATTTAGGGGTTGAAACCACTATAGCATCCATATATCAGTAACAAACAAGTTGTATTACCCACCATTACCGAAAAATCAGGGCGGTTTCAAAATTTCCTGGCCTTCCTACCAAAAAAAGCTAGGCGATTTCAATATTTCCTTCCCTTCTTACAAAAAATGTCGGGGGAACTCCCCAATTTCAATGATATTTGACAGGGAAACATTATAGTTTACATATTCATAGGACTTCATGGCCTTGGCGATCCAAATTCCCATTGATATGGGTTAAACAAATTTAGCGCTCATGTATTTAATTTAGAAAAAAACATTTCATATTAACAATTTGCCCCATATATATTTGAGACCCCTATAATTTCATCCTTGGGCTATATTTCTCCCCTAAAATCATCTCTGGTTTTATTCTCCTTTGGATATTTTATTCCTCCATTCAGATATGTCCTTGATGTAATTGGTCATGTAAAAGTCATGAGGTAAACCCTTCATTGTAAGTCACGGAAATAGTACCCACAAAAGTAATATATAAAATGTATTTTGAGTCTACCAAGGTAGGCTGGACCTAATTAGGGAACCTGTATGACCTAGTTAGCTATTTGAGGCACTCACCTAATGAATATAAATAGGTGAGACACCTCTCTCATTCTCGCACACCTTACACTCAAGTATTGTGCTGGAGAGAGAGAGAGAGAGAGAGAGAGAGAGAGAGAGAGAGAGAGAGAGAGAGTATTGTGGAATATGAGAAAATATTCTTGTTGTTGGGGTTTTACATTGTACTTGGTCAAATTCTATACTGAGGAATTTTTGTGGGGTTTTCTCCCTTATGGTTTCCCCGAGGGAAATCTTTGCGTTCTCTTGTGTTGCTGTACTTGAATTTGTTTCAGTGATATTTTGCTTAAAAATAACTATTAAAAATATAACATGGTATCAGAGCCACCCTAAAACAAGTCTTTTCGTAGCCGAAACAATGCTATAGCTACAGTTATTGAAGATTAGGGTTTCATGCTTGAAAACCCTAGAAGACAAAAAACTAGTCATGTTGGGAATTTCTCTATAACTCGATGTTGGAGAAGGATTAGGAGTAGAAAATTTGATAGGATGAAGGTAAAATATTGTTGTACCCCATGTAAAATTTTCAGCCTCATATTCACTATAATATAGGATATATGATTCCTCCAACTCAGGGTTCTAGCTTCTCCCAGAATTCATACTTAAATGGGTGACCTAGGGAGAATTGCTATATTTTGGGATAGTGTTATCAACCCAAATGTTCAATATACTGGAACAATAGATCCTTTAAAATATTTGAGTATATCATATAGTACGGGTACTAGACCACATTTATTACAAAGGTGGATCGAAGCCACAATATACAATAATGATGAGTCTTCAAAGATCTAGAAGCTGTGTAAATGGGTACAACATATTCTTGAGCAACTTAGTCCATAGATAGGAAACTTAGGTCTTCATAAACAATCCCAAAGAACCAGTACAATCCAATCCATGTGAATAGATGTTATTGGAGTCGAACATGGAGTGGATTCAATAGATTATCAATCAATAAGTGATAATCAACAACTGAAGCAAAGGAATTCACCAATAATGAAAGTGAATCTTGAGGTACAATCATCAAAAATCTAGGTATTCATTGTCAGGAAGTGTTGATGCGGAACCATAATATGATAAGGAAGGAAATAGATCCTCCAACAGATCACAAGAGTGACTAGGAATTGGGTAACGGAAGGGAGACACAAGTGATACCAGATACGACAATGATGGGATTAGGATATAAATCAGACATTGAGTTAAATCCTTGAATAGTGAGCATGACACAGAGATGACCCAAGGCATATTTTAACTTTATAGATAGAACAACTAGACTTATATGTCATGTAGGAGACATGATCAGATTCCCCAGGTAGAATTGACAAGAGGAGGAGTAAAAAACTCGAAGTAATAGCTGAACTGAAAGTGAACACTAAGACATGAGTATCGAAAAAAATAGAGAGTGCTATGTTCAAGGATGACATGCTGGCACTAACTGAAAACCAAAAGAAAACTTCTTCCTTACCTTCCCTGTTAAATTTTAACGAGTCCAGGAAAGTCAACTTGGATCTCTCTTCATTTTTTAACAAGCTTGAAGAGAAGAGGGAATATTGCTTGATATTGTCACTGATTTGTGGATTTAATGAGCCCGAACTAGTACATGCTTAGTTGGTGTTTTCACATTTAGAGAGTCTAAAAACTCTAAATAAGACTCCAGGGGGGTCCTTTTTTGTCCAATTTAGTCTCTTGAGGCCGGAAAAGTATAAAACAAACCACAGAAGAACTCTCTTAGCTTCCGAAGAAGTAAGGTGCACCTTTTTCCTATTTAGACAGGAAGGTCCAAAAAAGGTTAAATTACCACCTACCCAATGCTCCTTCAAAATCAGCATAAAGCCTTAGTTTTACGAGTGTGAAGGAAGGAAAGATCACTTGGAAAGATCCATTTGATTACGAGAAATGGGGCTTACAATAATAAACTCGATGCTTTGTTCTTTAGGGTTTAACGAGCATGACAAAGACATAAAGTACACTCGAAATCTTTTTTCATGTTTAGGTCCAGAGCATGAAAAATAGAAAACTAAGCTCATACCGGGGGTTCCTTTTCTGTAATTTTAGTCCCTCAAGTTTGAAAAAGTGATGAACCTATGCCTGAGAATGCTCTTCTCAATTATGAAGAAAAGAGAGTGTTCCTTTCTTGTATTATTCCACATGGTCTGAGAAAGTGATAACCTACCACCAATGTGGATGCCCATTTACATATTCTTAACGAGCCTGAACGGCAAGTTTACTTGGTAGTCAAGTCTATTTTGAGGAGTTAGACCTGGGCCTAAAGAAACTCAATATCTTTCCCATGAAGTTTTAATGAGTCCAGAAAAGTCAACTCACGGCCTCCTTACTGTTTTTAACGAGTTCGAAGGAGAGTAGAAAGAATTCTCTAAATACAAGGAGACGAGTGTCATAGGCAGGTGAAATTAGTTCTAAGAGAAAGGAACAAACCTATGCATAATGAAAGGAAAGCGAGCAAGATAAGGACACTCAGGGAATGTCTCCTCAAGATAAAGGGTGTCAAGTTGCAAAGGTAAAATGATACAAGGCTGAGCAATGATGAGAACAAAGATGAGGAATTATACAACTAGCTAAAACCGTGGAAGCCGGCATCAGACTCATAAGTGTGAGCAGGGAACATGCAAGTTTAGTTACATCTTGAACAACAAGGTGAGGCCAGTAAAAAATTGTGAATCCAACTACAAATCCTATCTCCAAGAAACAACAACATCAGAATCATATTCAGAAGAAACGATCCGATGCGGGTCACTTTGGCAGAAACACATGCAACTTTACTATCTTCTATAAAAAGTAAAGTCAAGGTAGAATCAATTGAAGAAGACTCTATAGCACCAAGGATCGAGGGTTTATAATCAGTAATATCAACCACAGAAGGAGAGCAAAAATAAACAAGGGAGATAGAGTCTGCAGGAACAAACTCAATATCATGGGAGTTGAAAAATTCATAAGAAAAATCAAGCTCATCAGGACCACTGACTTGCTTTTCAAAGGAAGAGTCAGAAGACTCAACAAGACCAATATAAGAAGAAAGGTCAGGATTATTAGGAAAATTAGGGTTAGACTTATTCACAACCGAACCAACATCCAAAAGAAGGTCATATTGTATCAAAGACTCTAGGAAGAATTCATTCAAAAGAAGGAGATCATCGGAGATAGCACACATATCTAAAATTTCAAATGGATCAACAGAGTGGAGAGAAGGCTCCACAATCTGTATAGGATGACTCACCTAGTCAACTACTGGGACCAAGTCCCGAGAAGGTAAGCATGAAAATAGACGCTACTTCTTAGTAGCAATTGAACGCAAAGGACATGAGGCCACATAGCTCACCTGTGGCGGGGCAGTGTCTATAGAAACACTGGGAATCGATAAAGGAAAGACCTAGTCTCTAGTTGGGTTAGGATATGGATCAAGAAAATCCAACTGATCGATAGTGACAATTTCTTTGCCATGATTAAAGTACATCAGATGAAAGAATGTGGACACCACAGCTTGCATGGAATAGACATAATCACGTCCAAGGAGCATATTGAAGTCCAAGGGGTCTTCTATCACCATGAAGTCAACTAAGATGATATTCCCACCAAAAGTAATAGGTGTTTGAGCAAGAATTCCCAAGGCTATACAAGTTCTTCTATAAAACACCAGTAACTGACTAGAAATCGACACAAGAATGGGAGATCCCATGCCTTGCCAAGCACGAGCAAACAAGATACTAACTGAGGCTCCTTCATCAACAATACAATAAGCAATCGTGTATGATTCAACTTTGACCTTTATCTGGAAAGGTGCATCAGAAGGAAGGCACAGCTCAACTAGCCTATCCCAATCAAAGGAAGCAATCCAAGAGCTTGGTGGGGGTTGATCTGAAGCGAGTTTAGTGCCCCCTTGTTCAGTAAGTTCTAAATTGGCAGTGAAGAAAATGTGACTAGTAGACACTTCACTCTCCAAAGGAAGAGTGGGATTGATCGACAATGGAATCGATTCAACCGCTTTGTGAAAGTCACTCTCCAAAGGGAGAGTGGGATTGACCAAAGATGACATTGGTTCAATCACATAAGGAGCACTCTCTAAAAGAAGAGTGGGATCGACCAAAGCTGAGATTGGTTCGACCACTTGATCAACCAAAGGTTGAGTATTTTGTTGAGAAACTATAGGTTGTTCAGGAGAAGGAAATTCTCAAGTCTCAGACCATACTCTTCACACCTCTGTGATAGCAGGGCACTAGTGAGTAAGATGATCTCCCTCACATAGCTTACAAGGGAACTTAATTTTTGACTTCGAATGACTATTTTTCTGAACGGTGTCAACATGACTAGCAGTGGCTGACTGCTTTCTCTCAATATGACCTACAGAGGTTGATATTTTTCCCCCAGCATGGCCACTAGAGGCTGGGTAACTAGGTCCAATTTGACTAAGAGAGGTTGGTTGGTGAAAAGATTCAGAATGTTAAAAAATGGGATGACCATGAAACCAAACTCTTCGTACCTTTGCGATAGAAGGGCATTTATAAGTAAGGTGGTCTCCCTCACAAAGCTTACAAGGAAACTTGGGCTTGTGTTTTGAATAGTTATTCTTTTCAACAGTGTCAACATGACTCGCAATGGCTGACGGATTGTCTTCACCATGAACCATAGAGGCTAAGAGACTGCCCCTAGCATGAGTTGCAAAGGCTGAGAGGCTGGGTCCAACATGAATTGCAAAGGTTGGAAGAGCACCACCAGCATGAACAACAGAGGCTGAATGGTTAGGATCAACATGCTTTGCAGTAGTTGAGTGTGTGCCCCTAGCATGAACTTCATAGGTTGAGCGGATGGATCCAACATGACTTGTAGAGGTTGGACGGGGAGGTTCAACTTGAACATCAGAGGTTGAACATGTGCCCTCAGCATGAACTACAGAGGCTGAGTGAGTGGATCTGACATGACCTGGAAATGTTGGAAGGATCCCACTAGCATGATATACAGAGGCTGGATGGTGAATATCAACTTGACTTTTAGAGGTTGAGTGCTTAGATCCAACATGACCTGCAGAGGTTGGATAGGTGCCCCAAGCATGAACTACAGAGGCTAGGTGGTGAGGTTCAACTTGACCTACAAAGGTTGAATGGGTGCCCCCTTTATTATGTGCCTTCTTCCTATTTATCCTTCTTTTACTCCTTTTAGATTGTCGGTTACTAGTATTAGTACTTTCACCACATGAGGTAGAAGGAGGAGGAGAATCAACTATAGGTGAAGAGGAAGCAATGTTTTGATGCCCTTTATATAAGGAGTTTACTTGAGAAGCATCGGGGGCATTTAGGATATTTGGAGTGGAAAACAACTACACCGGTAGCCCTAGGGTGAATCTAGGTAGATTCAAGGTGGCCATCAAGGGAACACCAACATTCCCTGTGAGAGGAATAGTACAAGGAGTTCCTAGTATGGGGATCTCTTGGTTGGTGTTCAAAGGGATGTTAGCCATAGTTTCAAACAATAAGATAGAGTCTGAGGTTGACAGGAAACCAAAAGTACCAAGTACACACTTGAAGGCACACTAAGTACAAACAAACCACACAACACTCACTAAAAAATTCCTAAAGCCAAACAAGAAAACATGTATAAGATACGCTTTCCAAAATAAAGCTGATAGATAGTTACTTGACGTCCCTGTAGACATTCTTAGGAACAAGCGGAGGAATCACCCACCGCCCTCCCACACCTTATACCGAGGTTACCTTCCAAGCCCGTCCAAGGTCAAATAGAAATAGCCTTCTGGTGTACCTGTGTATGAACCCTAGATGTCAAAGAGACTAAAGGCTACCTTAACTATATTGACAGTCTGAGGGGACAGTCGCAATCCTAGTTCATATGCATGGACAGGGTAGCAAAGCCTGAAATCCTATCTAAGACAGAATCCCCAGATGCGCAAAAACCTTGGTCTACGCTTTGGCAAGGAATCAGAGGGTTATATCCTTAGTCCAATTATCCATGCGGACTCGTGCTTAACTCCCGTTTGAGAGGAGATTCCCAGATACAATCAACATAAAAGAGGATTTACCTAGTGATTGGCCAACTATGTCTGAATTTAAACACTTGTGGAGAGTTTAAACTCCCTATCCCACAAGTCAAGCCTTAGCTAGTTGGTGCATGACCCTATAAAACAAAAATTACTAATAATTTTTAAATTATATCATTTATTTTAAGGGTTGTTTTTAATCAGAGGGTAAATGGCGTGAAAATTATGTGGTGTTTTGACTCAAAGTTGAAACTAAATGAAATGCAAAAACCAAAAACTATTCTCTTCTTCTTTTTCAAATAGAAACTTGAAAGCCACAAAAGAACAAATTCTTTTTATTTTTTTCAAAAACAATGATATGCCATGCAATCTAGACTAAAAACCTAATCTACATGCATATAAAGCAAACATGTGTTTTTTTTCTTTTTCTTTTATAAATATAAATTGATGAAAATACAACAGATAAAGATAAAACTAAGATTATTTTTGTAATTTTTGAGATTTTATTTAAAAACTGAAAATAAAACTACTATATGCAAATCAAATGCAAAAGTTTTTAATGTTTTCTTTTCACTTTTCAAATTGCTCAAAGACTACTATGCACCTAAATGCACAATACTTGAGTATGCTTGAATAAACTAACTATTTAAAGTAAGCAAAATGAAGTAAAGCAGATTCATAAAACCAAATATCAACCACCTAAGGAAGACTTGGAACCCTAGCTTGGGCAGACACAATGAATGGAAATCAATGAGATCAAACAAAGGCAAGTGACAAACCAATACTATTCGAAAATAGAATGGGATATACAATGTCTAGAACCTTGATCACTGATTCAGACAACTGGCACTTGAACCTATAACCCAACAGGAAAATCCACTTCAAGTTGCTAACAGAAAGACAATCCAAACAATAAGAACTCAAGGGCTTTACAAGAAAGCACCAGGTATGGCTAAAAAGGTTAACAAACTCACAGTGAAATGTCTATAAATAAGGCCAACCAGTAAACAAAATTTATAGAGGGACAGGCACAAGCAAACCCTAAACCAAAAATTTTAAAGCTCAGGCTTGTACGCGACTATGTACAAGGGAAACTCGTGTACTAAACACGACCATGCTATAGAGCAACCTGCGTACGCAGACCTTTGTATGCGACTATGTATAAGAGAAACCTGTGTATAGGAGTTCAATTTTTCAAAAAAGGAAAAATTATCAAGGACTTCAAAGCATGACTACAAATCTAAACCAAGACAAGACACCACACACTAAATCAAGGCAAAGACTAGGTACTGATCTACAGAGTTAACCCACAGCAGTCTGGGCTCCCTAGTGGAGTCATCAGTTCTGTTGTTCAGGAATAAACACCCTTGTAACCTAGGGTATAGGGTTACCAATGTACTTCTAAAACTTGCAGATAGCCAACTTTAAAGTACAGAAAGGAAATAGGAAGATATGTTGGACTCACCTGATCAACGACAGTTAATCCAAGCTTTCTCTTCTCCCACTCTGCTTCTCTCCAAAACTTTCAGGGATGCACCTCCTTCACCTGTAAAGAGAAAATTATCCAAGTACATTCTTATACATGTATATATGACAAGTTATATGAACAATATATAGAGTGCTTAATCAAAAATATTCATAAAACATGATACATG
The DNA here is from genome assembly GCA_001517045.1 of Pseudotsuga menziesii. NCBI lineage: Eukaryota > Viridiplantae > Streptophyta > Pinopsida > Pinales > Pinaceae > Pseudotsuga > Pseudotsuga menziesii. The sequence continues at coordinate 35,083 of LPNX010281850.1, forward strand.
AAAGAGACTCAACACAAAGTTGGAAGAAGAATTCTCTTTATTAACAATAGTGAATGAGATAAGTGTACAACCCAACGCCTCAGACAAGGACTCCTCTGCAACCAAAGGAATTTGATTTATATTGCTCCAAATACTTCTAAAGATATACCACCAACATAACTTTTCTCTCCCATATTGATTGATTAATGCCCTCCCCAAGGCCTCTATTTATACTTTGGGAAATAGAGCAGTTTCGAAGGATGAGGAGGTTGAGACAGTTGAGATAGTTAATGATTAGGGCTTAAAAAATATCCATTAATCATGTTTTATTATTTTAAATGTTGAATGGATGTGTACGTGACTATTGATACTGGCAACCCACGTATGACACGCGAGTTGCTATAAGGGAAACCCGTGTATAGATCTGTACGCGGGTTGCAATGAGAATAGTCGCATACAGTATGCAGGTTGTCAAAGAAGATAATCGTGTATGTACGCGAGTTTATATGGAGATAGTCATGTATGACAATCATGGCAAGCTGGTTGGATAGTGAATGCATCTCATGTCATGCCCATCTATAGTGTTTAGGCAACCTTCAATCCATAAGTTTCCTTTTGTGTACCAACATATGAAGTGTCAGCACTTATATGGAGAAGTGCCATTTGGGTTGATAATAGATAGGAAGGTCCAAATGAAATTTGGGAAGATCTTTCCGATATGAAACATATTGTAGTTTGTGTGGTAAAAGTTTTAGACCCTGAAGGTGAAATAGTGACACGTGGAAGTCCGTACAAGTTCACTATGCTGAATAGTCTTGAAATACATCACCTTGGTAAAATTCGCATAAGTCCCACCTGGTGAATCCAATTCTGATATAACCTATGGGGTTGGAAAGAAGATATACCATGATACCTAAAGACGAAGTTTTAGACCTTGGGGAGCATAAAATTAGGAGCTATAGTAGAAACGCGATCAGTCAATTCTACAAAAGAAACCAGAGAAAAATAGGGCTTCATGTTTCGGGCACTTCCCTCCACCAATTAGTTGAAGAATGAGGACCATCAAACTCTCCCTCATAGGGAACATACATTTCTATGTAAGAAGTTTCTCATTTTGTGGACTTTCAATTTTTGACCTAACACTGCTTCCAAGAAAAACTAGGGCATCATATATTTTGCAGTTCCGTCCATAGTTTTTGGGAAAATAAGTATGTTGCTTATCTCACCTTGAGGAGGCACATATTTCTATCCAATCAGATATGAAAAATACCCAATTTGAACATTTAGGGTTTCTTTGTCAAACCCTAGGTCCACTAGAAGCAGTCTTCTAGAAGAGCCTTCGAGGAAGCATCAAGTTGAAGCAATCTCACTAGTAAGTTATATCCTCTCTATTTCCATTTGAGGTTCTCATTTTTATCATGATGACAAACAATACCAAGATTGAAAGAGTTGAGAACCTTTAATCATAGAATTTTAGAGTGCCTTGTTAGGATATTTAGACACTTAGGAGTTAGTTAAGATCAACTTGTGTAATATATCCGTTAGGTAAAAGTGTGTTTCTTTAGTATGCATTAGTATTCATTTGTAAATATTCTAATCCGATGGTCACGATATGTTCTAGACATAGAGTGATCTGATGGTTCAATTTCTCTTAGATCATACCTACCATTGATCTGTGGCTTAACACTCGATTGGTCCATGATCTCTATTTAAAGAGCATGGAGGGTCCTTGGCTAGTTGATCAATTATGAGAAGCTCATGTAAATTTCTTTCTTTTGCATAATAAATTGCTCCAAGTAGCTATTTGGCTGGGGCTGTGGACTGTTTCCCTCTCGAGGGTTTTAACCATGCGACAAACATCAGTGTGTTGATCTGTGATCTATTTGTACGAAGCAGTTTCTCAAGGTGTTTGGTCTTTTGGGAGTACCCTATGTATCCGAACATGGTATCAGAGTGTTTATGAAGAGCCACTTTCGGTTTTGATCAAGATCTGGAACCGGTGTTGCCGAAACTTTGAAAGGGTTTCTGGTTTTGAATTTTCTGTGCATTTGTGGCCTATGGAATTTGTTCCATTGTGTCCATAGTGTCGTTTCCATTGGGAAATAGTTTTCATTTTATTGAAAACCATTTCTATTAGATCCAGAAACACCCATTTCGTCAAATCTGAAGGTATAGTGTTAACCAAGATCTAACCCCACCCCATTGTGTGGAAATTTTTTTGTTTTTTGTTTTCTTTTTGTGATTTGCAGGAAAAAAGGCAAGCACGGAGAACGAGAGAGAAGAGTTTAAAAAAAAACCTCATTCCTCTTTCCATTATTTTACATACCTTTTAAAATTAGCTCACTTGGTCCAAAGTTGCTTTATTCCTTAATAGGTCTAGAGTTCAAGTGTTATTAAGCTACTTTTTAGTGCATGCAATTTTTATTTCCACGTTACCTTATTGTAAAAGTGCATCTCAATTAAATAAAATAAAATAAAAAGTGAGTCACTTAAGTCTTTTAATTTATTGCCGCACTATTTAAAGTAACATTATTGTAAAAGTAAATATCACTTATTCTACAAAAGTGATTCACTTAAAAACAACTTTATTATAAAGTTATTGTCAAAGGTTTCTCTTGGGAATATGGGGGTTCTTTTTTTAAGTTGGTCAAGTTAATATCTGCCACATCACTACTGGGGACATATTCAACATTTTCTTTGATCAAGCATATCTTCATCATCCATAATCAGTTTTCTGTGCTGTTTTTTTTTAACCGCATATTTTTTTAAGCTCTTTGCATCCAGACAGTTAGTTTATGTTCTTTCAGTAATTATTTTATAGTATGGCTTCCCCTTGTGATATTATACTTATAAGTTCTAACTATTTCTTATGGAAATCTCGTATGGAGGATGTTCTGCGAAATAGGGGACTTTTCAGGATAACCTCAGGGAAAGAAACAGAATCCACTGATGATGATAAGAAAATTAAATGGGAAAATAGATGTGATGAAGCTCATGGATTGATTGGGATGTCAATCTCTACTGATTTACGATTCCACATATATGGAATTGATGAACCTGATATAGCTTGGGAAAAGTTGGAATCTGTGTTTGGTAAACACAATGAAATTCGGGGTCATCAACTTCAGAATGAGTTGATTTCCTTGAATCCAAATGATTTTTCATGCATTCAAGACTATTTATCTAAGTATAAAACTCTTAGACTCTTATGTGCAAAATGCAAGATTAAGAAGGAAGACAAACAATGTATTTATCATATTCTTTCCAAACTTGGACCTGCATATTCTATTTTTGTATCTACATTCTACTCCATGAAAGAATCCTTGACTGCAGCTAGCTGTCAAGAGCCTAGTCTTGAATCCTTTCATGATTCCTTAATTAGAGAGCAAGATAAGCTCATTCATCTTGGAATAATTAACAACGCAGATACATCTGGGAAAGCTTTATTGTCCCAACAGAAAGAAAAGTCCAAGCCTCCCAAGAAACAAAATTTTCGCAATAATAATCCAAAGAACAAGGGTCCCAAACCCTCTTAGTCAGCTCCTTCTTTAAAAAATGACAAAGAATCCAAGACAAAAGGAAAGAAGACTGAGCATCATTGCAATTTTTGTGGGAAATTTAATCATGATGAATCTAAGTGTTTCAAGAAGATGGCAGCCTTGGAAGCAGTAATGAAGAAGCACCACAATAGCCTAGATTCGTCTTCAGAATATACCTCTCAAGGACATCCACTTTGTGCTTCTGGTTACTCTTATACTGCATCTTCTTCTTCTACTTCAATTGAATGGTTCATTGATTCTTGTGTTGATGTAATTGTAACTTAGGAATGTATTCACTTGTATTTCTTACCTATTGTAACCCAATGTTTATTCCAGGATGTAATTGAGTCATGTCATACCCTGATGTTTATTCCAGGAAGTTTCTATAATGTGAAATTCATGTCAAGTCATTGTGGGTAACCCTCCTATTAATCAAGGGTTAAAGTCCCCACAATTATGGGGCCCTGGGGTTATTAGGCTATCCTTGTGTAGTCGACCCTAGGTGAGTCATTGTAAGTTAGGGAAATAGTTCCCACCATTGTGTTAAGGATAATCCTCCTTGTTGAGCGGAGGAGGCGAAGTCCCCACAAGTTGTGGGGCACTAGGGTTATTAGACACTCCTAGAGATGTCGGCTCTAGTAAGTAATTGTTAAGTGAGGCCGACATGTTGGAGTGGGTTCCAAGTGAATGAAAGAATATAAATAGAGAGTGAGTCTCTCTATTTACAACGCACACACTCACTCATTGGGGTGCATGAGTGAGAGAGGAGAAGCTCTCTTAGTGTGTGAGAGAGAGACTGTTGTTGTCGAGAGATCATTTTACTGTTTTGGGGTTTTACCTTTTGAGTTGATTCTATCTTTGAGGAAGTTGCGGGGTTTTCTCCTTTATGGTTTCCCCAAGGAAAATTCTTTGTGTCTCTTGTCTCTTGTGTTGTACTTATGTTTTATTGATGTTCATGTTATTCTCTCAGTCAAAGATCCTAAGATCATAATGCTATCTTGAATGATTAAAATATAACATCTTGAGCATCTTATCATATGGCTAAGGATCAAGCCATCTTTTCTACTATGCATGAATGTAACGCCAAACAAATATTTGTTGGTGGTGATAGATCTCTAAGTGTTGTAGGATGTGGAACAGTTCCAGTAGAAAATGGTCATTTCAGTGATGTACTATGTGTTCCAAAAATTTCCTGCAATTTGTTATCAGTCTATCAAATTACTCATTCAGGTGAAGGTAAAACTGTGACGTTTACACCTCACCAAGTTGTAATCATGGATTTTAAAAAACCTCAAAATGTCCTTGCTACTGTAACTGTTGATGATATTACCAAGTTGTACAAATTTAACAACTTTGGGTCATCACCTTTTCCTTCAATTTTTGATGCTCATAGTGATAACTTGAGCAAACTTTGGCATGAGCGATTTGGTCACATAAATTATCGCTCATTGCAACAACTATGTAAAGACAATATGGTGACTGGTATTTCGATGGTATCTTGCAAGGATGGTGTTTGTTCCAGTTGTGTACTCGAAAAACATCATCGGGACAATTTTGACAAACGTGCCTCCTGGCACGCCTCGGTTCCCTTGGAGCTTGTGCATAGTGACTTGTGTGGCCCTCTTCCATCTGATTCCTTTTCTGGTTTCAAATATTTCTTAACTTTCATTGATGACTACTCCAGACACACTTGGGTTTACTTCCTAAAACTTAAGAGCGAAGTATTTAACATGTTCTTGGCCTAAAAGGCCCTTGTTGAAAAACAATCTGGTCATCAAATTATTAGGTTAAGATCTCACAATGGAGGAGAATATGTTAACAACAAGTTCACTACTTTCTGCACTGAACAAGGAATCCAAAAACAACACACTATTCCATATACACCACAACAAAATGGTGTAGCTGAATGGAAGAACTACACTTTAAAAGAAATGGCTAATTGTATGATCCAATATAAGGGACTAAGTCTTCAATATTGGGCTAAGGACATAAATTGTGCAAATTACATAGTTAATCACACACCCACTAAAGTTTTACAAGGTATAACATTGGAAGAAGCATGGAGTAAAATTAAACCAGATGTAAGTCACTTTCATGTGTTTGGTGTTGAAGCATGGGATCATATTCTGGATGAGAAATGGAAAGCATTGCAGCATAAAAGTGAAAAGTGCATATTTGTTGGATATTTAGAAGATGTAAAAGGTTATAGAGTTCTTCATCTCCATTCACATGATATAATCATTAGAAGAGATGTTAAATTTGATGAAAATCTCTTGTCCTGCGAGCCTAACTAGGTGGGTGTGCCATCTTTGGCCTGCGAGCTTGATTCGACGATTGTGCCTTCTTCTTCTTCTTCCAACTTCCTTGACAAGTTTCCAACTCCAGTTTCTAATGATTACAGTGAGGATGAAAATCCACCTCCGCCTACTCATGTTCCTCCAAGTGCACCAACACCAATGCTTCCTCGATGGGTCCGTTCAACATGTGAAGCAACTTGTGATCTTATCGGTGATCCTAGAGATCAACGTCGAACACGTTCTCAATTTCAGTGAGCCTCTTCTCTTTTGGCTCAAGTTTCCAAGAATCATGATCTAGAAACTTTTGCAGAAGCTTCAGGAAATCCAGATTGGGATGTAGCTATGGATGAAGAATATCGTTCCTTAATGGTGAATGATACTTGGGATCTTGTTCCTCTTCCAAAAGGAAGAAAACTTGTTAGATGTAAATGGGTCTACAGAACTAAATATGCATTATATGGAAGTGTTGAAAGACTTAAGGCAAGGCTATTTGCCAAAGGTTTTTCCCAAGTTGAAGGGATTGACTACAATGATACCTTTGCTCCTGTCACAAAAATGAATTCCATCTACCTTATTCTTTCCCTTCCAGCCTTACATAACTGGGAATTCCATCAAATGGATGTCAAGTCTGCCTTTTTACATGGTGATTTATAGGAGGAAATTTACATGGAACAAACTCCTAGATATGTTCAGGATAACTCTAGCCTTGTCTGTCTCCTTAAGAAATCCTTATATGGCCTTAAGCAAGCTCCTAGATCTTGGTATGCCAAAATGGATAGCTTTCTCTTTGACACTATTTTTTCTAGATGCCATTTTAACCCCAATGTCTATACCAAGAAAGTAGGAAACCATCTCATCATACTTGTTCTTTATGTTGATGATCTTATCCTTACTGGCAATGACCCTAAACTTATAACCCATGTGAAATCCAGTCTTAAGCAAAATTTTGAAATGTTAGACTTAGGACATTTGCATTATTTTCTTGGTCTCCAAGTCTTGCAAAACAAAGAAGGAATATTGCTTTCCCAGTCTAAGTACGCTTGTGACCTTCTTTGTCACTTTCACATGGAAGATTGTAAACCAACCCCTTCTCCCTTCTAGTCTGGAGTCAAACTTTCTGCCACTTGTACTTCCCTTGAAGTAGATGGTACCTTGTATCGTCATCTTGTTGGTAGTCTCTTATACTTGACTCATTCCTGTCTTGACCTTTCCTTTTCCATTGGTCGTGTTGCCCGTTATATGCAAACACATCATGAAAGTCACTGGAAAGCAGCAAAAAGAATACTTTGATATATTCAAGGTACAATTCAGTTTGGGATTCATTACAGTATAGGGGGGAAACCTTTGTTGGTTGGTTTCACTGATTCAGATTGGGCCGGCGATCCTGATTATCGAAAGTCTACTACAAGTTATGTTTTAAGTTTGGATCTGGACCTGTCAGTTGGGCTTGTAAGAAACAACAAGCTCTTGCTCTTTCTTCAGCAGAACCAGAATATCGATCCACAGTTAATTCCAGTCAGGAATCTTTATGGCTTCGACAGATCCTTTCAGAGTTTGGATTCGAGCAGCAATAGCCTATTCCACTTTGGTGCAACAATCAAAGTGCCATCAAGATTGCCAAAGATCCGGTTCTACATCAATGCAGCAAACACATTGAGCTACACATGCACTTCATCAGAAATCTTGTTCATGATCATGTTATTGAAGTGCTCTATTGCCCTATAGATGATCAAGTTGTAGACATCTTCACCAAGTCTATTACATAAGCGAAGTTTTCAAAAGTTCGGTCTATGTTAGGAGTTCAGGAATTTGTCCTTAAGGGGGGATAGGCTCTAATGCCTCCTTCCTTCTCCTAATAGTATCACTTTTGTAAATCCTTCAATCCTATCCCAAGTTGTTCTTAAGGGCGGATGTTAGGATATTTAGAAACTTAAGAGTTAGTTAAGATCAACTTGTGTAATATATCCATTAGGTAAAAGTGTGTTTCTTTAGTATACATTAGTATGCATTTGTAAATATTCTAATCCAACGGTCACGATATGTTCTAGACATAGAATGATCTAACGGTTCAACTTCTTTTAGATCATACCTACCATTGATCCATGGCTTAACACCCAATTGGTCCATGATATCTATTTAAAGAGCATGGAGGGTCCTTGGCTGGTTGATCGATTATGAGAAGCTCATGTAACTTTATTTATTTTGCATAATAAATTGCTCCAAGTAGCTATTTGGCTGGGGTCGTGGACTGTTTCCCTCTCAAGGGTTTTAACCATGTGACAAACATTGGTGTGTTGATCTGTTATCTATTTGTGTGAAGTGGTTCCTCAAGGTGTTCGGTCTTTTTGGAGTACCCTGTGTACCCGAACATACCTCTCATACTTGAAGAAGCATGACATGGATATATATTTCAAAGAAGAAGTTGCAGAACCAGACATAGATGAAGTCGAAGAAAAGAAAAAGAAGGACCTAGTAAAAAAAACATGAATGTTTTCGTCTCCATTGGATCTCACATGTATCATACTTGAAGACTCCCAAGGATATGTTCGATGCAATGAAACAGATTGTAAGAAGATGACCTTGAGAACTCAACTCAAGGATGTGAAGGTGCAATGTCAGAAAACATTCAATGTTACTTCATAAAGAGATCACATCTCAAGGAGTAATTAGAAGCCATTGAAGACAATGCCAAAGAATTAGAAGCATATATTACAACTTTGAATCGTATTCCAAGTTCAGTCGAGGGAGTTGTTCTAGAAGGAGTATTACCTATGGAAGAATACACATAATAAGAAGATTGATTGATAGAAAAAGAAGAAGGGATGGTTGAATCCTAACAACTCATGCCAAGAAGAGAAAGAACAAAGAACATTTCCACAAAGAATAGATGGACATTTCACAACTCAATAGTTCAGTTGTGAGAAAGGACACTTTGCGAAAGAATGTCCCAAGAAGGAAGAATGTAAGGATGATATGATTTAGAAGCACCAATCAATCATACAGAATGATGGTTGAATATGAGTTCAAGACATGAAGGGAAGTTTTGTAAAGTCTTCCAAGTACACCTACAAGATCAAGTATACAACATATTGAAGTATCAAAAAATACAAAGCGAGTTTTGTGACTTATAGCAAAAGAGAGAGTCGATTATGGAAAGAAAATTCCCTAGGGGCTAGACAAACCTCTTCAATGAGGATATTACACTAGACAGTTAGTGTAATAAAAGTAGAAGAATTGAATGAGAAACCCATATGTTGTGAGACTCTCTACAGAGAAACACCTATGCATAGAAGGATTTGTACAAGATCAATAGATGCCCATGGAACAACACATACAGTTACATGATGAGCTTGAGGATCAACTAGAGTGATCGAGATCCCAACCTTTACTACAAGGTTGAAGATAGAATCTTATAAAGAAAGAGAACCTCATAGATGGGCGCAAGATAAAATATACAACAAAGTTTGAGGTGGAGGATATTGTTATCTAGTGACCTCAATAGGTGAAATAGATGGATACACATAAGACTAGTAGCAGAGTAGGCTACCTGTCACTCCAATGTCCTAATGCAGATGCTAAATGGTTCTCTGCCTCAGAGGGAGTGACTATGGTAGATATCAAAGTTCAAGAATCTTGACATGATTCTTAGGATTAGAGGTATGATGAAATCAAGAGGACATTTTCCTCATCCAAGTAAAATATGCAGAGAAAATGGTGTGGTACCTAAAGGGTAGTGCAAAGATATGATTGAGTTGGTAGTTCTACGAAGAAAAATATCACTCCAACATATTTTAGAAAGAAAAGTGTTTCTCTTAGTGCAACCAAGGATGAATATATTGCAACTTAGAAGAAAGAAAGTAAAGATTCATTAAGTAATGAGGAATATGATCCAGAAGAATTATACCGATGAAGATGAAGATTATACTCTTATCCATTTCATCATTGGATAAGAAGGGATGCACTGGTAGGACACATAGACACATGTAATATGTGGTGTAAGAATACTTGCTCGGTATTTCCAATCACGAGAAAGATGGGAACATGTCCTCAGAATCAAATGGTGGATTTAAATACATTGGTAGAGACTCCAGTAATTCAAGAAGATGGATATCAAGATGGAGTCTACCAAACAAAAAAAAGTTAAGTATTTGAATTTCCATTTCCTATATATCTACTTGTTCAAGATGTGTACATAGATATGTTTCTAGATTCAGGAAATGTATTATGCATATTAGAATATTATTAGCTTACTACTAATATGCATGTGATGGGTAAGTGGCTTATGTTGTTGTACAACTTTCAATTTATACTTATCTAGAATGAAACCTCATTTCTAACATAATGTCTTGGCAAGATGGAAGTCATCTAGAAAGTTACCGTATGTATACAGGATATAGATGATTGTTGAATTAGCGAAAATAGTTGCATGATTATATGAAATAATTCTTTATGCATAATAATTTGTCATTATGAATATGTTATGAAATGTTTCTAATCATACAACTGTATTTGACTTGTAGGAAGGATTGTAAGAAATCACCTATAAGAGAATAAATGATGACATTGTGGATGTATGATACATTCGTGGATGTACAAGAGAAGAATGATGCATTTACAAATGCACAAAAAAAGAATGATGCAAGTCTTAAATGTACAATGCAATTGTGGATGTACAAGAAGAGAATGTTAAACAACAAGTTGCAGAAGGGAGCTGTAAAGCCCAAGCATGTTCCTACAAAGGAACAAGTAGCAAATTTGTTGACTAAGCCTCTGTCTCGTGTAAAGTTTGAATACTTTCGAGACAATCTTGGTGTAGTCCAAAAGGACCTCTCTTGAAAGATGATTATTGAGATGATTGTTGACATAGTTTCAATATTCCTATATTGATGTAGAAGGTTCAATATATACTGATGTTGTTGAGATGATTATTGAGATAGTTTCAGTATTCCCATACTAATATGGTAGATTCAACATTTTGATACCGATGTTAATAGTTCAGTATTTTCATACTGATATTGATGTGGCAAGTTCAGTATTTTCATACTAATATTGATGTGGAAAGACAAGTATGTTCATATTGACGATGATGTGCCAAGTTCAGTATTTTCATACTGATGTTGATGTGGCAAGTTCAGTATTTTCATATTGATGTTTATATGGCAAGTTCAATATTTTCATACTGATGTTGATGTGGTAGGTTCAATATTTCTATACTAATGATGATGAGGTAGTTTCAGTATTTCTATATTGATATTGATGATGATGTTGCTTCATCATTTTTATGTTGATGTTGATGATGTAGTTGTGGTGACAACACCTTGTGTTGATGATGATGATATTTTTTCAACATTTTCATGTTGATGATGATGATGGTGTTCCTGCATCTCTATATTGATAATGCAGATGATTGATGTTTCTTTAGCACTAACATGCTAATGATGTTGTTGTTGTTTTAGTATTCACATATTGATGATGCAGATGATGATGTTTCAATATTTACATACTGATGATGTAGATGTTGATGTTTCAATATTTACATACTGATGATGCAGAGGACGATGTTTCAGTATTCACATACTAATGTGGCAGACGATGATTCAGTATTAAGATACTAATGTTACAGAAGAAGGTTTAGTATTCAAAAAATGATTCAATATTCACATATTGATGTGGTAGAACATGATTCGGTATCCACATACTGGAATCATAGAAGATGATTTAGTATCCACATACTAGTATTGAAAAATATGATTCGGTATCCACATAATGATATTGCAGAAGATGATACAATATCTAGAAGATGATCTAGTACTCACATAAGATGATTTAGTATCCAAATACTAATGTTGTGTAAGATGATCCAATACTCATAGATGATTCAGTACTTACATACTAAGGTTGCAAAAGATGTTTTACTTGTCATATATGATTCAATATTTGCATAGTGAGGTTGTAGAAGATGATCCAATATTTTTATACTATGATTGATTATGAAGATGCATGATGTTGTGGAAAAAATTCCTATGACATATAGATATTCACCAGTCAATTGTACAGTTGTGATGATGGTTGTTGTTCATGTAGAATACCTTCCTAGTTAAGAGGGAGTGTTAAAGTATTGTAACTTCAAAATATATTCTATTGTACTTTTTTTGTATTCTCCTTTGGATATGTTATTCCTCCATTCGGAGGTGTACTTGATGTAATTGGTCATGTAAAATTCATGAGGTAAAACCTCCATTGTAAGTCGGGGCAATAGTACCCAAAAAAGTAATATATAAAATGTATTTTGAGTCTCCCAAGGTAGGTCAGCCCTAATTAGGGAACCTGACCGACCTAGTTATTTATTTGAGGCACTCACCTAATGAATATAAATAGGTGAGGCGCCTCTCTCATTCTCACACATCTTACACTCAAGTATTGTGCTAGAGAGAGAGAGAGAGAGAGAGAGAGAGAGAGAGAGAGAGAGAAATAGTCTACTATGAAAGATGAGAAACTATTATTGTTGCTGGGGTTTTACACTGTACTTGGTGGAATTCTATACTAAGTATTTTTTTGGGGGTTTTCTCCCTTGTGGCTTCCCTGAGGAAACTCTTTGTGTTCTCTTGTGTTGCTATAATTGTTGTTCTTTTAGTGATCATTTTCTTATGGTTATGATGCTAAATATTTTAGATCTTGTATAAACATTAAAAATCTAACAGTGCCTAGTCATATCCATGCTCTCGATGGGGGAAAGACCCACTTCTATGCGGAGAATAGGATAAGGAGTATTTCTTTTAATTTTGAGGTTATAATTTATAAACCGCTTCTATATTTGCTCAATATTCCTCCAATATTCTCTAGAAATGATGCACCCCCATACTTCGCAACCATATAAGATAACATGGATGACAATATTTTCAAAGATGAACTTCTTTTTATCCCACATGACCAGATTGACTGATTTACATTTATTTTCAAGACCAAAATAAGTTTTCCACCCTCCATTAATCCCTTTCTCAATGTTATAGTTCCAATTGAGCTTGTGATTAATATCAATTCTGAGATACTTGTAAGAAGTCACTTCCTTTAGATTTCTATTATCATAAATCAAATTTTCATAGGTGTATTTCTTAGATTTTATAATCATGTTTTTGGTCTTGTCGATTTTAACAATCATACCCATGTTAGAGAAAAAATATTTAAGAATTATTAATTGCTTATTGAGATCATAAGGACACCTTTCCATAAGAACAATATCATCAACATAAAGTAGGAGGATTATAACTATCCCAACTAAGATTGTACTGACGCAACCTGCTTCTTCTAAACACTTTTCTAGCTTATCAATGTAAATGCCAAAAAGGGTAGGGGAGAGGGGGCAACCTTGTTTAACTCCAATATTACAATTTATATATTTTTCCCACCCCTCATTATTCTTTGTTACTGATTGAGCCAAATATGAAGATAATTGCACTTTAAAACTTTAATCCATAAAAATAGTGCATATAAATCTCATAAATAATACAAAGACATAAATCAAACCATAGAACACAGGGTATACCCTGGGAAAACCCTCCACTGATTTGGAGAATAAAAAACCCAGCAAACAATATTAGAGTGTGATTGATAAGTGGTAGAGAATGATTGCAACACAATAGCATATTGCTTTCACCGAGAGCACTAGAGAGTGAAGATCAAATGGAACACTGTATCTGACTTTCCAAGGGCATAACACTTTAATAACAAGCAAAATTAGGTTATACAACAACTATAGAATGGTTGCATGCAGCAATAACTTATTAGCACTTAGAAAACTACTACTTCAATCATGCACCCCCATTGACCTGGTGGCAAGTTGACGCTCCATAATTGTCTCCAAGTAGAATATCTGCATCCTCATTGACTTAATTCCAGGTTGGAACTCCATAATTATCTCCCACAAGAAGATATGTGCCTTCCATTAATTAACTAAATCTAACTAAGTGCACCGAACTGAACTTGATGGAAATGCATGCAATTGAATGGAATTGAGTGTAACTACATACAACTGAGTGAAAATGAACATAAATAAATGTAACTGAACATAAGTGAATGTAACTGAACAAAACTGAATGTAACTAAACATAATTGAATGTAAATGAACATAACTGAATGCAACTGAACATAACTGAATGTATCTGAATAGAACTGAATGTAACTAAACATAACTAAATGTAAGTGAACATAACTGAATGTAACTGAACAAAACTAGTGCTTCTATATCAGCATCATCTTCAACATCTTCAACAACCACTTACATAAATTAATAAGTTTATTCCTTAATTAACTGAACTTGTATACCATAACTAATACTCAACTGATGTCTTATCAATTCGAGTTCACTTGGTGGTAACATGGGAAATTCAAATTCTCTCTCCATATCCTTGCTCATATTAATTATCTCTGCATGGTCCATATGTGTTTTCATAAATTCTATATCATGTCATACTCATAAGAATTGTTCCAAACCTATGGTCATATGTATTACCCCAGGTCATATAGTCACATGATAAAGTAAATCACTCTAGGGGTAGCTAATTCCTAAATGAGAATTGTAGCACATGTTGACCATGACTAGCCATACATCACATAGTATATCATTGAGACTTAATACAATATAATTCATGTGAAATTAATATAGCATAAGTTCTGGACTTGACACAACAAGTATCAGAGCTTAACATAAGGTCTTGATCTTAACCATAAGATCCTAGTACAAGCATCTATCCCAAATATGACAATGTCATGTGAACTTAATACAATATAAGTTATGGAATTGAGACAACAAAAGTATCAAACTTTAATAAAACATAAGTTCATGGAGAAGATATGAATCTAATTACAACATAGTTCCATACTTGAATACAACACAAGTCTCATCGGAATGACTACCGAAGATGTACTCTCAACACTCCCTCTTAGCGAGGGACACATTCTCTGCCATACTAAGCTTATCTTAGAAGTGTTTAAATTCGTCATAGATAGAGGATTGTCACAAATTTGTAATATTTTCATCAATACCTATGTACTGGAACTCATGACCAGGAATTCAATGAAGTAAAACTTCATCTCAATTGTGTTTAATCATAAAACATTGCATATAGGGTTTTCGAGAAAGCTTGACTAATAAATCATAATGACTGTAGGATCAAGTCTTTCACTCTAGTAGGTAGCTTACCAAGCTACACTACACCTCAGTATGTATTACTATCCAAAAAACACATTTTTCTTATGTAGTACTCTCAGATAGACATCTTTTTTCTGTAGTACTAGCCACAATACACTTAGCTTTTGTACTACTAGCCTCAAATTACATCGCTTATCTCAGGCTAAAACAATTACCGGATAACAAAAAATAATATGTCCTCCTTCTATCAAATACAATAAATAGCCTATTCTAATGTACCTCAAAGGTACTCAAACATATGCCTAGTAGAAAGCATAAAATACAACAGGTCTACTAAAAGACCAACTGACTACTTACACAAAGTAGCATCAGCTGGATCCAATCCAGAATAAAGTTTCTCTAAACTAGAAACCATGGATTTTAAATCCATCAAATACAACATTATACAACAAATATGTAATAACATGCATAAAGAAAGACTTGTCTTTTATTTCACTCTTCAACATCTTTTGGATTCTTGAATCTTCTGTTATCTAGAGAAGCTCTATGTGAGCTTGCCATTCTCTGTGATGTTCTTCAAGTCATGATCACTTTCTCAATGATGCTTCTCTTTATATTTTTAGTACCCTAACTACCTCTCTAAGAGGTTTTAACTATTCTCTAACAGTCAAGACTATAAATAGTCTTTGATACTTTTGACCATTTCTCTGCTTATGTGAATTCTCTCCATAAGCTATCACAATCGTTGGCTGCCTAAGTCATGTATTATGACTAACTAGCGGGGAATTTTATCTACTTCATCCTATGAAGAAGCATCAATACTCCCTCTTCAACTAGAGGAGTTCTTATGTACTATACCAATCTTGTCCTGGACAAAGGCTTAGTAATAATGTTGGCAATGTTGCTCATCTATGGATATGTACCATGTCTCAAATTTAACTAACTAGAACCATCAAAATATTTATTGATTTTAAACATGCTCTATCTATATAAACACATGTGATCTTCATTAATCACTATACTAGTCATATTTCATATATCTTTGAAACTCTGTTTTACTAATCAAGACATATCTGAGTCCACATACACTTGTACCAAGTACATACAACAACACATGCTTTGTACATGTCTATGTACAAAATGAAAAGCACATAACATATCCTGGGACCTGTGACTAACCAAATACATCTCAACTGACTTGAAATCATCCAAATATGAAATAAGAATTATTAAATTTCATATTTACCTTCATATGTGTGGCCAAGAATTTGTAGTCCATCATCCTGAAACTCTTTAGGCTTTTTTTTTACTACACATTTTCCTTAACTAAGGAAAATATTTGTCTGGTGACTGCCACATCACTAATCATAATGATGATAACAATATTATTGAATACACTTCTCAGCTTCCTTTTGAATATGAGCATCATTCAAATCTCCTTTTTACAAGAGGTACATCAACCAGTTACATTGGTTCTTCAAGAGCTAGTGAGACTAGCAACTCCCTCTCACCATGTAATGTGAGAATCATAATATGGGTCCTCCATCATAGAGACTTATTCTAATATATATATGAAGCTCTTCTTTGGCACATGAATCTAAATAATATATAATATCTTCAGAAATCTTCACATCTATCATGATAGAATTAAGCCATCTATTTTGTCTGCTTCCCAAGAGACAGAGGAACCTCTCGAAATGTTCTCTTTTAGGCTCAACCATTGGTATGAATCCACATTCATGTCATTATTTAATTGTAGGTAATGGAATATTAATTTTCCCTACAAAAAAAATTATTCTAATGGTTAGAACCATTTCATACTCATGAATTTTATTCACATGAAATACTCTCAATATATTGATAAATATTACCTAGTTATGTACAGATATTGACCAACCAATTTATCATAACCCATTATAATATTATGTACTGATATGAAGCCCTATATAAGTCCTATATCAATCCAAAAATTCATTTTATAAAAGGAATTAACAGCCCCATGTTCATATCTCATGAGGTAAGCATGAAGCCCTCTATCTAGCCAATCATGTAGTCTTATGTTCACAATTGATGAAACAATTATGCTGCCATAAATATCATGTCTCATGGAGGATGTTTCCAGAATTATATCAGTCCTATATGAGTATATATCAGTCCTACATAAGTCTTATATCAGTCCTATATCATCTCACAAAATTTGGACTCATGAGATTGATAACATGCCAATAAAGATAGAAAAAACAATGTATATGCCAAACACAATTCCAAGTCTAGGAATACAGATTTATATGACAGTCATGAAACATAAATTTTTTTTTATATCTGATTTATAACAACAAATAAACAAATAAGGTAATCATCTTTATTGTTTGTGTGGGATCCCTCTTGATCTTTGCACCCTTGCGGAGATAGGTGGAGTCCTTCTTTATTCACTGCAACTTTAAACACTACAAAAATAAAACTTAATGCATGTAATACAAAGTGTGTCTCTGTATGGTAATAAGGATACCATGAAACCAAGAGAGAATTCTCTTCTTCACTAAAGGAAATATTCCTTTCGATCATCCTCTTCCTTGGATGATTTCTCTTGAGAAGGTTTACCTCCTTCTACGGCGATGGGGGCATGAATTATTCCTTATTTTCTTTTCCTTGTATTGAAATCCCATATGAAGTGACTTGCCTTTTTACAATAAAAACATATTAGTTTTTATTTTTCCATACCTCTATGGATCTCTTTCTTTTTTGCAGGGAAAGTGTTCTTGGGATCAAAGGGTTTTCTCTCTTTCTTAGTTCTTGTTGTGAGGGAAATATTCTCCTCCTTAGTGATCACTATCTTGTTTTGGATGCGCCCTTCTTCTTGGATGCAATCATGCCAAATTATTTTGAAAATGGGATGGTCTTCTCTTCGTTTATCATGGAAAGAAAATTATCCCATGAGGAGGGGAGTCCATCAATGGCGTTTTGTAGAAGATCATCCTCAGCTTCCATGCATTGAAGTTGGATGTTCCTTCTAGTCTATGTTTTGGTCGGATGGATATAGAATCCATTGCTTCAATCTGTTAGAATAATCAACCCATAGTTAGCTGCCTTAGACATTAATTAATCCAATTTTTGTCTTATTTTCCTAGTTTCCATATTCCACCTTATGCAAGTTGTCCTCCACACATCCATAGTGGTCAAACTTGCTAAATTTGATTCATGGAGCACTTGGGAAACCTCTTGGAATCAAATATGGTTTATTCCTGGCCTCCCTAGTGCATGTATTCTTTTTCTTCTTTATTGCCTGCTTTTTCTGAGTTTTAAGGCAATTGGGAAAGTTTGACTAGGTGAAGTTAACTTGTTTTTTGTCCTCATCATCCTCCACTATTTTCTCCTATGAAAATCATGTATGAGTTGTCCTTCCACCATCTATTAGCTTGCCTAATTGATTTTTCCAATTCGTGAGCTCCTAGACAGATTTGGAAAGTGCTTTATGCACCTATGGGGGATTTGCTTAGATTTAGTAAGCCTGATTTTGACCAAATTCGAATGGCATCCTTATGAATTTGAATATATCATGTAATTATTTATTGTGGCAGCCTATTACTACATAGGGTTGGCTATTGTACACTTATTCAATACAGATTAGTGTTCTGCTCCATATTCAGTCTCCTTTTGTGAGTAATTTGCATGTGTAATTGGCAATTGTTGTGAGTGTAATTGTTCTAACACCT
The DNA here is from genome assembly GCA_001517045.1 of Pseudotsuga menziesii. Taxonomy (NCBI): domain Eukaryota; kingdom Viridiplantae; phylum Streptophyta; class Pinopsida; order Pinales; family Pinaceae; genus Pseudotsuga; species Pseudotsuga menziesii. The sequence continues at coordinate 53,759 of LPNX010281850.1, forward strand.
GGGTTCAATTTCCACATGGTATCAGAGCCTTTGTAGATAAATTTCTCTCCTTCCAATTTGTTATTGCATGTTTGACATCATGGACTGGGAGCATTCTGCTGACTGAAGGGACAATTTCTGAGCTATGGATCAATCTCAAAAGATCATCTTGACTCCATTTAACTTCTTTGAATGGAAAGTAGAGATGGAGATACTGTTGAGAGAAAAAGGCCTCTACAGAGTGACTATGGAAATAGAAGTAGAGCCCAATGCAGCTGCAAAGAATATTAAATGGCACAACAGGAGGGATGAGGCCTATGGTCTCCTGTGTCTGAGTATATCCAGAGACCTCCTTTTCCATCTTGATGGATTAACATCACCGAATGAAGTATGGAAGAAGCTTGTTGATATTTTTGGTAAGACAGATGAGATGAGGGGGCATAAAATTGAAAATGAATTGATCTCCTGGAGTCCCAATAGCTTTGAATCCCTGCAACTCTATTTTTCCAAGTTCAAAGCACTTGTTTTGCAGCTAAAACAATGTGGGATCGAAAAGAAGGATGAGGAACTGGTTTTGGCCATACTCTTGAAGCTTGGCCCTGACTATTCATTGTTTGTTTCGACCTTCTATGCCACAAAGTTGACAGCCCGAGCCTGGAAAATTCCTAGCCTTGCATATTTCATGGAATCTCTCACACAAGAACAAGATAAATTGGTGATGATGGGCACCATCAAACCTTCCAAAGACCAAGATCTAGTTGGTGGATATTTGAGGGTGGATTCAAAAAGAAATAATAAAGCTAAAAATCCACCTGAGCAAAAGAGAGATAAGAACAAGTCTCCAGAGGAGCCTCAAGGTTCCAAGAAGAACCCCCAGAAGAAGAAGAACAAAGGAGAAATGAGCAAGTGCGCATATCGCAGTAAGGGAAATCATTCTGAAACCTCCTGCATGAAGAAGCAAATAGACATGCTGACCCAATTCCTGGAGAAGAATGGCATCTCCCTTCTAGACAGCTCAAAGAAGAGGGAAGGAGGATCAAATTCAGAAGATAGAGAGAGAGTTCATGCATTGGTTGCTGGCACATCAAGCTCACCTAGTTTCATCATTGATTCTGGAGCTTCAAGACATATGGTTTTGACCAAGGAGGCATTCACCTCACTTGAAATGTCGAAAGGTCCACCAATTGTACTGGGAGATGACTCTCTCACTGAAAGTTTGGGCAAAGGGAGGATTGATCTTGACCATGGTAAGTTCAATAATGTGTTGTATGTTCCAGGTCTTGCCTCTAACCTCTTATCAGTGTATCAGATGAGCCACATAGGGTCTCCAAAGAAGGTCATATTCTCCCCTGATGAAGTTGAGATCACATAGATCTCAAGTGGTAAAGTCATTGCAAAAGGAGTTGCAAATCACACTTCGAAGGTATACATGTTCTCACACTTCCTACCCTACTCAAACCCCTCTGCTCTTCTGATTCATGCTAATGAGGCAAGCAAGCTTTGGCATGAAAGATTTTGCCACCTTAATTACAAGTATCCTTCTGATCTTAGTGAAAAAGAAATGGTCATAGGGTTACCAAAGATTAAATTTTCCAAAGGAGTTTGTCAAGGTTGCATCCTAGGAAAACACCCAGAGCATAAATTTGAGAAAGCTAGTCATGAGAGAACCTCTGCACCTCTTGATTTGATCCACAGTGATGTTGCTCGCCCATTTCCTCACATGTCAATGATTCAGGCCAAATATGCATTGACATTCATAGATGACTTTTCCAGGTATTGCTGGGTTTACTTCCTGAAACACAAGTCTGAAGTTTTTGGCCTCTTCAAAGTCTTTAAGGCTTTGGTTGAAAACTAGTCTGGGAGGAAACTCAAGGTCCTCAGATCTGACAATGGTGGTGAGTATGTCAAGTCTGAGTTCATTCAATATTGTGCAGATGTAGGTATTCATATGCAGCATTCTATCCCTTACACACCACAACAGAATGGTGTTGCTGAGAGGAAGAACAGATCACTGAAAGAGATGGCAACCTACATGATGGAGGCTAAGACTTTGCCACCAAAGTTTTGGCTGAAGCTATAAACTATGTAGCCTATATCCAAAATAGGGTGCCTCATAAACAGCTTGATGGTATGACTCCTTTTGAAGCATGGAGTGGGCACAAGCTAGATGTGACCCATTTCAGGATTTTTGGCTCAAGGGCTTGGGCTAGAATTCCAACAGAAAAGAGGAAGGCGTTGCAGCCCCAAATCCAAGAGTGTCTATTTTTTGGGTACTCTGAAGATTGAAAAGGGTACAAGCTGATCAATTTGAGCACAAACAAAGCTTTCATTGAAAGGTGTGTTCAGTTTCAATAAGAGCCCCTAGCAGCAGTGGAAGTTGGAGAATCCTCTTCACCACCAGAACCTCTAAATGTAAGTGAAGAGATAGTTGAACATGCTGATTCTGATATGTCTGATAATGATGATTTAATTGCAGATCCTAACAGTCCTACAATACCAAAATGGGCAGCCAAGACCATTCATGCAGCTGGAGAACTAGCTAGAAATCCTAATGATCCTAGGAGGACTAGATCTCAGTTTGAGAGTGCTCTGTGCATGAAAGATCCTATGTTTGCAAAGAAATGATATCTGATGGTTGAATCATACCCACAGAGATATGAAGATGCAGCAAATGATCCAATATGGCAAACAGCCATGGAATAAGAGTTCATCTTACTCCAGAAGAGCAACACTTGCGAGCTGGTTGATCTCCCCCCAGGGAGGAAGCTAGTTCAGTGTAAGTGGGTGTACAAAACCAAATTTGCTGCTGATGGTTCACCTATGAAGTACAATTCCAGATTGGAAGCCAAGGGCTACTCACAGGTACATGGCATAGACTACAATGAGACCTTTGCACCAGTGGCAAAGATGGACTCCATTAGGCTAGCCTTAGCCATTGCAGCTTCAAAGCAGTGGGAGGTACATCACATGGATGTGAAGTGTGATTTCCTAAATGGAGATCTCACTGAATAGATTTACATGCAGCAGCCTCAAGGATTTGCTACTAACCCATCTCTTGTGTGCAGGCTAAAGAAGTAATTGTATGGGCTTAAGAAATCCCCCAGGGCTTGGTATGCCAAAATTGATAGCTTTCTGCTATCACTGAATATTGTTCGATGCAAATCAGATCCAAATGTCTATTTGAAGCTGATTCATGGTTCATTAATGATCTTTTTTTGTATTTTGATGACCTTCTCATTACAGGAAGCTCAAAGGATGAAATTGCCTCCTTGAAGGATGCAATGAACCATGCCTTCTCAATGACTGATTTGGGATTATTGAGCCAATTCTTAGGGATCGAGATTGCTCAAACCAAAGAAGGAATCAAAGTACATCAGTCCAAGTATGCCTTGGATTTTTTGAACAAATTCAATATGAAGGATTGCAAGCCAAGCAAGACTCCTCTCCTTTCAGGAGTTAATCTTGAAGAAGCTGATTCTTCACCTATGGTAAACAATACACTGTATAGGCAATTGATTGGATGTTTGTTGTATCTTACACACACTAGACCTGATCTTTCTTATGCAGTAAGTGTGGCTTCAAGATACATGGATCAGCCTCATGAGATCCATTGGAGAGCAGCCAAAAGGATCCTTAACTTTGTTCAGGGAACAAGGACTCATGGGATCTTCTACAAAGCTAAATTTGATCTTAATTTGATTGGGTTTACTGAAAGTGGTTGGGTAGGTGATAGAACAGATCAAAATTCAACATCAGGATATGTGTTCATGCTTGTAGAAGGGCCAATCAGCTGGTCAAGCAAGAAACAGAGTGCCATTGCACTCTCATCTACAGAAACAGAGTACAGAGGAGTTGTAAATGCAACAACTCAATGTTTATGGTTGCAGGGGTTACTTGGAGAGTATGGCTTCGAATCAAAATACTCAACTACTATCTATTGTGATAATCAGAGTACCATTCGAATCTGCAATGATCTAGTTCAGAAGCAGAGAACCAAACACATTGAGATGCATATGCACTACATCAGACAACTTGTGCATGATGGCACCATTCACCTACTCTTCTGTTCATCTTCAGAAAAAGTAGCAGATATCTTCACCAAATTTTTTTGTGAGAAGACATTCAGAAATCTCAAATCACTGCTGGGGATAGTTGATCATTCTGTGAAGCATGAGTGATGACAAGATTTCCAAATTTTGTTTTACTGTCCATGTTTAAGGGAGGATTTTTCCCACTGGGTTTTTGCCTCTTTCCTTGGTTAAATGGACATGCAGTATGTAAAGGGTGACTAAGCCTTGTTGCTAGGTCCTATAATTTTCTGATATTTTACTCATAAGTCAGGCTTAAGGGGGGGTGTTAGAATAATCAACTCATAGTTAGCTACCTTAGACATTAATTAATCCATTTTTTGTCTTATTTGCCTAGTTTCCATATTCCACCTTATGCAAGTTGTCCTCCACACATCCATAGTGGTCAAACTTGCTAAATTTGAGTCATGGAGTGCTTGGGAAACCTCTTGGAATTAAATCTGCTTTATTCCTGGCCTCCCTAGCACATGTCTGATTTTTCTGCTTTATTTCCTTCTTTTTCTGAGTTTTAAGGCAATTGGGAAAGTTTGACTAGGTGAAGTTAACTTGTTTTTTGTCCTCATCATCCTCCACTCTTTTCTCCTATGAAAAGCATGTATGATCTGTCCTTCCACCATCTATTAGCTTGCCTAATTGATTTTTCCAATTCGTGAGCTCCTAGACAGATTTGGAAAGTGCTTTATGCACCTATGGGGGATTTGCTTAGATTTAGTAAGCCTGCTTTTGACCAAATTCGAATGGAATCCTTATGCATTAGAATCTCTCATGTAATTATTTATTGTGGCAGCCTATGACTTCATACGGTTGGCTATTGTACACTTATTTAATACAAATTAGTGTTCTGCTCCATATTCAGTCTCCTTTTGTGACTAATTTGCATGTGTAATTGGAAATTGTTGTGAGTGTAATTGTTCTAACACCTGGGTTCAATTTCCACACAATATCTTGCTCAATTATTCAATATCTACAAAGACTTAGAGTGTTTGCACAAAAGTAAGCTCTTGCACACCCTCACACTAATACCATGTTAGTGATTGAGTAAAATATGAAGATAATTGAACTTTAAAACTTTAATCCACAATAACAGTGCTTATAAATATTATCAATAATCCAAAGACATAAATAAAGCAATATAACACATGCTATACCCTAGGAAAACCCTCCACTTATTTGGAGGATAAAAAACCCAGCAAACAATCTTAGAGTATGATTGATAAGTGGCAGAGAATGATTACAACATAATAGCAGATTGCTTTCACTGATAGCACCAGAGAGTGAAGATCAAATGGAACATCGTATCTAACTTTCCAAGTGCATAACACTTTAATAACAAGTCAAATTAGGCTATAGAACAAAAATAGAATGGTTGCATGCTTTAGTAACTTATTAACACTTAGAACTTTGATACATATTCAATCATGTGCCCCCCATTGACCTGGTACCAAGTTGGCACTCCATAATTATCTCCCACTAGAAGATATGCACCCTCATGGAATTGGTGCAACATTGGAACTCCATAATTATCTCCCACAAGACCATATGCACCTTTCATTAACTAAGTAAATCTAACTGAGCTTTTAACAAAGTGTACTGAACTAAAATGGATGGAACTGCATGCAACTGAATGGAATTGAGTGTAACTAAATACAACTGAGTGTAACTAAACATAACTGAATGTAATTGAACATAACTGATGTAAGTGAACATAATTGAATGTAAGTGAACATAAATGAATGTAACTAAACATAACTGAATGTAACTTAATCGCATTGAATGTAGCTAAACATAACTGAATGTAACTGAACATAACCGAATGTAACTAAACATAATTGAATTTAACTGAACATAACTAAAAAAAATGAATGTAATTGAACATAACTAGTGCTTCTTCATCAGTGTCATCTTCAACAACCACTTGCATAAATTAAGGAGTTGATTCCTTAATTAACTGAACTTATTTACCGTAACTAATACTCAACTGATGTCTTATCAATTCAAGTTCACTTGGTGGCAACACGGGGAATTCCTATTCACTCTCCATCTCTGTGCTCATATTAATTATCTTTGCATGGTCCATATGTTTTTTCATAAATTATATATCATATCATACTCATAACAATTGTTTTGAACCTATGGTCATATATATTACCCCAGGTCATATAGTCACATGCTAAAGTAAATCACTCCGGGGTAGCTAATCCCTAAAGGAGACTTGTGGCACTTGTTGACCATGACTAGCCATACATCACATAGTATATCATCGATACTTAATACAACATAAGTCATGTGAAATTAATACAACATAAGTTCTATAATTGAAACAACAAGTCTCATACCTTAACATAAGGGAATGATCTTAATCATAAGATCCTAGTACAAGCATCTCTCCCGAATATGACAATGTCATGTGAACTTAATACAATATAGGTTCGGGACTTGATACAACACAAGTTTCAGACCTTAATAAAACATAAGGTCATGGAGAAGATATGAATCTAATTACGACATAGATTCCAGACTTTATTACAACACAAGTCTCATCAGAATGAATCTCGAAGTTGTACCCTCAACATTCTTAAACTTGACAATGACCTTTTCTTATAACCTTATCGTGAAAACTCTCAACTCAAAAGGAACCTTAAGCTTGTCTATCCTATTCCACAGGTTATTTCTAGGAATTGTATCAAAATCTTTTCTAAAATCCACAAAGTAACAAAATAGGTCAAAATTATTATTACAACATTCCTCTGCAATGATATAAGTGTAACGAGGTGGTCCATGGTTGAATGATTGCTTCTAAAACCTGCTTTGCCTTTAGCCCACTTACCTTCCATTTACAACCATTCATTGATCTTCTTTTGAAAGATAATACAATATAAATTAGCTAAGAGATGGTTAATCATAATATTTTGATAATTAGAGGGGTCATTTTTATCACCACTTTTCAAAATAGGAATAATGATGTTTTGAGTCCAAGGTGTAGGAAACCCTTTCTTAACCGCTAGATTAAATAGTTTGTGGATGTGAGGGATGAAGAGAGGCCCTCCAATTTTTAATATTTTCGCATGGTAGCCTTCAATGTCTTTGGATTTTCCATTTTCTAAGAGATTGACCCTAAGATCTACATCTTCTAAAGATAAAATTTATTTCGTTGTAAGAAGGGTTTGAATGTTATCTCTAATATCCGGGGATTCATAGATATTTTTAATATAGGAATTCCAATATTTTAGAGAAATTTTATTTTCTTCTTTTGTTTTGCAAGTTAGAATTTACCCCCATAATTTCTTAGGAGCTACCTTGGAGAGGTGTAGGAGATTTTCCTTCCTTTTAATTATATAATTTCTTTTCTTCTTCTTTTAATTAAGGATTTGTAATGATTTATCTTGTCCACTTGTATCGAATATGCAGTAGCTTGTTTAATTTATTTTCTCGTAAATTTACACTCTTGGTCATACCAAAGGTTGGTTCTACTTTTGCTCATTTTAGTCGAGATTTCAATAGAGAACTTGCTAATGGACGAAGTTAGGGTTGTAGCAAAATTATGGTAGATATTTTATATATTCTCCATACTAGATAAAGGAAACAATTCATTCTTTAGATAATGGAGAAAAATGATAGCTTTATTTTTATCAAAGATCAGGTGCTTTGGTAATGACAGTTTCCCCCCTTGGGATCGCTATGCATGACAATATTGAGAGTTATAATTAAAGGTCTATGATCATATTCGAGGTCATGGTCATTGAAGATGTTGAAATCTATTAATTTGTTGTATATAGGGATATCATATATAACATAATCCACCACACTACTTTCAATCCCATGTAGACAAGTCATCTGGATAGATTTTGGTCATTTTGTGAGACTGTTGCAAATGATAAGATATGGAATATTGCACCTTCTATGGACAGAAGTTGTTCCTCTAGTCTGAATGGTTCAGATCCAGAACAAATGCGTCACAACTAGGTTAGAAGACTTTCCCTAGAAGCAATGGATTCCTGGAATAATATCTCTTATGGAAGACCTGCAAAAACACATCAAACACATGACAACATCAAAGATACCAGAAAACTATCCATAGATCCATATCAATGACTAAGGAATCTGATAATACACATGTGAGATTATAACACAACAAATATATGGGAATTAAATTGACTTTGCATTAATATATGAATGAAAGAGATTACAACCATTTTTCCTTAGTGTTGATGCACTCCTGCACAATACTAACATCTCATCCCCGATAGCTCCAACTTGCTCCTCTATGCTCTCTAATGGATTAGGCCAGGATGTCAATTCAATAGCATAAATTTATTCTTTTCTTCTCCCCTTAACCATGGAGTATGAGCCTAGTTTTATAGGGTTCAAAGGGATAGGAATGGTTGAGAAATAAGTGGGTGAGGTGGCCATGAGATCCCCAAGGCATGGATCTCGAGCTTAACTGACCCAGGTGAGTAGGGATAAGGTTAGCCACAAAGCTTTTGTTCTAGAAGCTTCGTGAAACCTCCTTTTTTCACTTTTTACCAAGGGCACCACTTATACTCCCTTATGACAGAGTGGTGCAAGGTGAGAACCACACCAAAAACAAAGGTGAAAGGCGATGGCACCACCTGTCTTTCAAATGACTTAGGTGGTGCTGTATAAGGTACCGCTTATAAGCTTAAGGGTAAGAGTGGTGCTGGAGTTTTGTATGTAGAATCAACATTTGGAGCACTATTTTCACTTCAATGTTTGGGATTGAGGGAAAATAAAGGTGTTAGAGATATTATCACATGCTGGTGACAGGATTTGGGTATAACAAAATGCCCCCAAAAGCATGAGGCTAGAGGGATACAATAGGTGAGAGATTTGATAGAGAAAGTTATCACTTCGAGGTAAGAGCCAGCTTGATCGGAGAGTATCATTGAGTAGGAATCTGCAATACTTCAATACTTTGACTCATTAGTAAATGTAACCTCATCATGTCTGTAGACCAATAAAAAGCAGATCCATGAGAGGAATAAACAAACATGGCTACTAGAATACAACGTAGATCCATGTGATAGAGGACTCAAACTTGGATATAGCTACGAGATATACAACATAGATCTATGTCATATAGACAAATTTTTTAGCTTAGCCATGACCATACAAATGTGGATCCATGCTGATAATTCATACAATATACTCCGTCGCAACCTGGGGAGAAATCTATGAGTGCTTAACAAATACCCAAGGTCTTTGTCTCGTCTTCCATAAAGTACGATTCTATCCATGTGATTACAATGTTCTGAAGTCGAACATCGTAGAAACCACTTGATTACCAGTCAATGATGTGAACCATTCACAAGTGCGAGGGAGATCACCATTGATGTCAATGATTCCCAAGGTACCCTAGTACAATCTACTGAGTGCGAATAGATGTTTTGATGTCAAACACCTAGTGGAATATTTCGATCAAAGTTCAATGATGTAAACCTATGTTGAGAGAGAGAGAATCTATCATTGAGGCATATAGATCTCAAGGTACTAAAATTGTTTCTAAGACTATTTCTTGGATGAGGAGATGATGTCGACAGGAATAGTCTCATTGAAGGAGGGCCACGATAAATCCCACATCGATGACATGAAACTCGAAACAAAGTTTTGGAATGTTGTAGATAATGTAAACATAGGATTGAATCAAAGTACTGAAAAAAAGGTTGTTTATTGCAGATGTAAACGTCTATCTTCCTTTGAACATCGAGCAGCATGACAAAATACTTGGCAGCATGACTAGACCAGACAGACACACAATACGACAGTGGACAATGCATTCTTGAAAGACTCAAAGGAGTGACATGACTCATGAAAGTGGATCGACTTGTAAGTTAGCTGGATACCCAATTGAATGAATGATATGCAGACAAGTGTCATGTTCAAAGGTGACAAACAACTGCCATTTGATTTGCAAAATGATCCCCTTCCCTTAATTCCCCCATCATGGATGATGAGTGCCTCTTTTAATTTTTACGATTCCAAAGAGGGTAACAAACACTCATTTTATCTCATCCGAAGACAAGTCCATTCTCATACATTTTACGAAGCTAAGAAAGGAGGGGTTCATTCCCTGAACAGGTCTCTCAGTGTTTAGTTTAATGAGTCCAATGAAAGCAAACTCGGTATCATTCATGTTTAGAGAGTCTGAACGAAGACAAAAGAAAACTCCAAAGGGTCCTTTTTCGTATCATTTAGTCTCCAGGACCCGAAAAAGTGTAAAATAATACCCGAGAGAACTCTTCCAGTCATGATTGGTTGGAGCGTTCCTTTTTCATAAATAGTCTGTCCGAACTGAAAAAGAGATAACCTACTGTCGGAGAGACGACTCTTCAAATACTTTTACGAGTATGAAGAAGACAAGTACTCGACAATTTTTTCATATTTAGGGAGTCCAAAAAGAGCTTAAAGGAGACTCCATTAGGTTTTTTTTCATGATGAAAAGTTTTTACGAGCCTAAAAAGAATCAGAAAAAGGCTCAAAACTTTGATGCTGAGTTTTAAGAGCGTGACCAAAGTGTCAAAATAAATGCTCGGGGAATTTTTTCATTTTATGGAAGTACAAAAAAGTCAAAAACAAACTCCCCATAGACTTTATTGTTCCCGTTTTTACTCCTGTAAGACTAAAAAACAATCATTAATCTCTCAAAAAATTACTTTAATGAACTATGTAAATGGGTGTTTATATAATAATGATTTTTGAAATATCAACATATGTCATGTTCCCTCAAATTGACCATTAAAAGTGTTGACCATGCTAAGTTCCTAGGGGCTCAAGTTGTTATTAATTATTCCTCCTAGGATAAATTTTTACTAATAATTGTTCTAAGGCATGTATTTAATTTTATTTCAGCAATTTTATTTATTATGCACAATAATGATGTGGAATTAAAGCTGCCATGTCAGGAGGGTGCATTGGGGAAAGCTAGTCAACTTTCCTTGGTAAAAATAAGAAAGTCCATGACAAAAGAAAGCAAGAGAATAAAGGGAAGTTTCCTAAAAGAAGAAAAAATAGAAAGAGGTAAAAGCAGGAAAGTTTTTTAAGGAAAGAAAGAGTTTCCTTATGAGCCAGGAAAAGCATAAAGTTGTCATAACTCAAAAGAGGCATATTTTGACTAAGGGAGGGTGCAGTTTCTAATTGTGAAGGATGATTTGGAATTAGAAACAATTCCATATGGTCCTACTTGCCTAATTTCCCAAAGGGGGCGCTTTTGTGGCTAGGGTTAGGTCACCCATGGGGTTGACTTGCTCTCACAGGTCACCATTGGCCTCAACTTACTAAGAAGGTAATCCATAAGTCTATAAAAGCTAAATTCAAACCCATTGCTTCAGTTTGGTTGATTATTTGATTGCTGAATGCTTATGTGAGCATTACTTCTGAGTGTTGTGCCTCAGACTACAGGGAGATGAGCCCCAGCCTTCCATTCCCCTCTCCTTCCATCCCCTTCTCTTCTATTGCAGGTATGGAGTGCTACATTGCAGCCATTGAAGTATGATAAGAGTTATTTTCAGCCTCCAACATGTTCAGGTGGAGATACAGTGAATCCCATGCTTCACCTATGCTCATGACCTCTTCCATTGTCGGTCATGTTTTGGGCCTCCTGCCCCTTTATTTTAAAAGCCTCTCTGTAATGGTCAGTCAATAATGTTATTTCTGTTATTTACTGTCAATATATTCTGAAAATTACATTTATCAGGTCGAGATATCTCAGACCATGAAGGATATTATCTCAGTTCCATTAAAAGACTCTATTTTATCAGTGTATGGGGGGAATTGAGCGAATATGTGTGTTGTAATGAATATTTCATGATGGGGAAGGGATTAAAATAAATATTCATGTTCAGAGAGTTCATAATTATCTCTTTTATAAATCTCAAGTTTCACAAAATTTGATTTAAGATGATTTAATAGTTCTTTTAAGACCCTAGCTAGATTACTAGTTTCTAATAACTAGTTTTACTGAAATTGATGCAAAATAGGTTCTGTTAACCCAAATTGAGCTCTGTCAGTTCCTATAGATCAGTTACAGACCCACCTTCCCATATAAATCTCCAGAACCATTTTTGGTTTTGGTTGTACCACCATTTTGCATCCTCCTCTGCGCAGGCTCTCTCTTGACCAAAATAGCCAAAAATCCCCAAATTCACCCAAAACACCTATAACCTTCCAGAAATTTAGTAAACTATATAAATACTTTATTTATGTTATATAAATGCTGGAATAAACCTCTGCAAGTTTCCAGAAGCCCCAGGTTGAAACAGACCGAACTACTCTCCTTAGTTGCACGGTTTGGCTACCCAGAAGTGTGGTAGTAAGTTTCCACAGTGCGGACTCTGAACCCTAAATGGCACCAGATCTAAATGTGTTAGGGGAGAGGAAATTCAATGTCTTATTTTCTTTGGTTGCTGCCCGCTGCTCACTCCTTTTTCTGCAAAATTTCCCAGAATAAACCCCTTATTTTCCCAGTCAGAGAAGTGATTGTGTAAATTAATCCAAGTTCAGAAATTTTAATATAATTAACAGAATTGGAGAGTTTTCAGGTCTGTAGACCAGACTTGGAACATTACAGTAATAACTAGTTTTGGTAAAATTGATGTAAAACCATTTCTGTTAACTCAATCTGAGCTCTGTCAATTCCTTTGGGTCAATAACAGACCCACCTTCCCATATAAAACTATAGTGACATTTTTATTTGGGGCTGTCTTCTTATTTTTGTATCCTCCTCTGTGCAGGGTTCTCCTTGGCCAAAACTGCCAAAAATTCCCAAATTCACCCAAAACTTCTTAGAACTTTCCAGAACATTAGTAAACTATATAAATCCTTTATTTATGTTATATTAATGCTGGAACAAATTTCTGCAAGTTCCCAGAAGCCCCTGGTTGAAACAGACCGAACTACTCTCCTTAGTTTCACGGTTTGGCCGCCCAGAAGCATGGTAGTAGGTTTCCGCAGTGCAGATTCTAAACCCTAAATGGCACCAGATCTAAATGTGTTAGGGGAGAGGAAATTCCATGTCTGACATCTCTTTGTTTTCTGTCCAATGCTCACTCCTTTTGCCTACAAATTTCCCAGAAGAAACCCCTTATTTGCTCAATTTGAGAAGTCATTGTGTAAATTAATTCAAGTTCAGATATTTTAATATAATTTACAGAATTGAAGAGTGTCCAGGTATATACACCAGAATTGGGACATTACAACATAACACATAAAACCATAAAAATATATATATAAGTCATTTGAATGGTAAAATCAAATAATTTTACTATTTACCACTTGGTGAGAGTATTTTGGAGAAAATTGAGCCAGATCTTCAGTCAGTGATTCCAAAAGATTCCACCGTCCAATTCGAGCACCGTCAGAGCCAGGTAAATGTCTAAACCCCATCCTTTCTTTTTAATGCATTGATTTTTTATTTTGTGGAGTTTTTTGGCAGTTTTAGGAAATCCCTAAAACCAAAATACGGGCACCGTTCCTGCCCCTTACGGGACAGGCAGTGCTCGATAAGAACTGTGCATGTTCCTCAACACTCAGGTGGCACCACATCTCTATGCAAACAACGTTCAGGCAATGTCAGCCGTGAGTGGGGAAACTTGAATGCATAAGCAAAAATAGGAGCTTTTGAATGCTTTTGGTGATTCACTATGCTTCTAATTAGCTCATTGATTATTTTTGGCAGGTTCTAACCGATAAAAAATGGTTATATGGAAAGAACGACAACACGACGATGATGATGCCTTTGCCAAGAGAAATGCGGGGTGTATAGATGCACTGAGGGATTGTGGCCTTATAAAATTCTTTCGCACTCCTAGCATGGTGTCCCATGAGTGCTTGTTGGAGTACATCCTTCATATGTGGAACTCGGAGCAGGAATATTTTGAGGTGGGAGCCCATGTGCTGACTATTGAGGTAGAGGATATCTACTTCTTGATAGGATTATCTAGACGGGGTGCTCCTATTTCACTGACTGGTTCCCATGGAGGGTATGTGACGACCCAGGAGTTTATCAACCATCACTGCATACTTGGTACTAGAATGTCTAGGAAGAAAATTCCAATTAAGGCAGTGGTGGAAGATCCTCTTCGTACAACTCTTTTCACTATGCAGAGGTTGGCTAGGAGCCAAGGAGCTCCTTCAGCTTCCAGAGCACACATGCTATATGCTATAGAAGCCATTGAACCTATTGTCTTTAACTGGGCAGAAGCATTACTTCCGGTATTCAAGGACCATCTGACCAAGTGTCGGCAAGGAGAGGTGAAACAGTTCAGCTATGGATCCATCTTAGCCTGTTTCTTCTTTGAGCTAGTCCCCCACCTGAGGCCCCAAGTGGTATTCATAGAGCTGAGGGCGAGAGACCCTCGTATGCTGAGGTTGAATCTAGATATACGTGATGCATTGATCGATGACCTCCCCATGAGGTATCAGAGGCATACTTTAAGTGTGCCATGCCGCTTTATCCGAATGCTACACAGAGTAGTATGGGTTGTGATTGCTATCACGAGAATCACTAGATAGTCCTGCATGACGTATTACTAAAAGCTGATATAGCTTCAGTATTTTGTATGATTTTGTATTTCCTGAAAGCCATAGTGCTTCAGATGAGGTCTCGTGACCTACCTATTTTTGTAAAACACTTTATATATATATATATATAGACTTTTATTTTCTGTGTTTATATGTTTCAAATGGAAAATGTATTTACATGAATTTTATGATGCTTCTACTATTTATTTACAATATGATGAACCATGTTTGGTTTTCAAGTTATGTATGAGAAATATACTAGTCCAGGATATAGTTTGCTAACGAATCAACAACTGCATTGTCTACCCTAGGGATATGCCTATAAGTAATTACTTCAAATGACCTTTCTAAAAAACATACCCTCTAGAAGAGATGAAGAAGCATCAGGTTCCTGATGGTATAGATATGGTTCAAATGACAAACCACCAATTGCGAGTCCATGAAAACTACCAAATCATGAATGTCCCGGGATGTAGCCTCAGTCAGTAGAGCTATGACTGGATGATACTCAATTATATTGTTGGTAGTTGGACCAATAAAAACCACTCCTGAACTGATCAAATCATGAGCTGGGGAATAGAGAACCCAAGCAGCTGAGGCGAGGTTCAAGGTATGGCAGCAAGCACCATCAGCGAAGCCATAAAAAGCCATATGTTCTACATAACCAAAACATGGTATAAACAGTTTGGACACTAAACTCAAAACCAAATTGAAAATACTAAAGCACACACTAAAAAAGTCAAACAATGTACATACATACAAGGTACCATACATGAATGATATAAGCATAGTACCTCTTCAGGTACAACCCATTGCGAGGTTGCCCGAAGGGGATTCTATCATAATCCACGAGCTCATAAGCCCCTTTCTATAAAACTTTGGAAACGATAAAGGGACCGTACCACATTGTTTTGAGCTTCCCTTTCCCTAGCTTGTCATGTCTCTGATCGTAAGTCCGAACTAGGTCATCTTCATTAAAAATATGAGGTTGGACAGACTTTTCATACTACACCTTGATGCGTTTCTTATGTGCCTCATTAGCTAAGGCAGCATCTCATCTAGTTTCATCAAGATTATTCAGGTATAGGAATCTTTCTTCCTCGATAGAAGTATCTGGGAGAAGTTCAACAGCAAGTTTCAAAGATGGAATCTGACACTGAATAGGAAAGACAACTTCTAGTCCGTAAACTAACTGGAAGGGTGTAAAACCAGTAGTTTTTTTTACTGAAGTCCTATAAGCCCAAAGATCGGAGAAGAGTATGTGGTTCCAATTGGATTTGTGATCTCCAACCATCCATTGCAGCATGGTTTTTAAAACTTTATTAATGGCCTCGACTTGACCATTAGCTTGCAGATAATAGGGTGTTGATTTTTCATGACGAAAACCCAGCTTGGCACTCAGTTCTTCCATCATCTAATTCTAGAAATGTGATTCATGATCAGTAACTATAGACTGTGGGACTCTGAATCTTACTATCATGTGATTGAGTAGAAAGGGGGTGGCGGTCTTACCATCCCCCGCATATGTAGGCCTAGCCTCAACCCATTTCGTAATATAATCAATGGCTAATATGATGTAACCATGCCCCCCGACTGAGGGAGGCTTACAATGCATAAAATCGATCCTCCATTTGGATAAAGGGCCAATGACAATGACGCGGTGTAACAAAGCAGGGTGGGTGCGCTTTTTCGAATAAAAATGTTGGCAAGGTGGGAATTTCTTAACAACCTCATGACAATCTTAAAAAACTGAAGGCCAGAAATAGCTTGTGCAAAGGATTTTCTGGGTCGTAGCCATCTAGAGAGATGACCACCACATGCTCCAGAGTGGCAGTCATTCAGAACTTGTTCAGCCTCTTCATGAGTAAGGCATCATCGGATAACGAAATCGATGCCATGCCTATACAAAGTATCATTCAGGATAAGGTAGTATTTCGCATGGTGATGGATATGGCGACGATCGTCACGGGATAGAGTGGGCTGAAATCTCTGTGTCTATAGATAAATGATTAAATATCCATACCATGGATCAGTCATGCTTATTAGGAATAGATATTCATTTAGGAATGAATCACTGGGATTAGAATCCGTCGAAGCATAGGGAATATCACACATCAACTCAGCAAAAACCAAGGATTTCTTTGACGTGGCCTGTGCAAACTCAAGGTCAAATTCCTGTAGGATGAATATCCATCGGGAATATTTTCCCCCTAGCACCTAACGAGTCAAGATGTAATACATAGGGTTTTGATCTTCCAATACGGTGGTAGTGCGAAGCAAGATGTAGTGGTGAAATTCTGTACTGCAATGACTGTGGCCAATGCTAATTTTTCCACATGTGAGTATTGAGTTTCAAAATCTATGAGATTATTACTGGTGTAATAGATCATGTGCTCTTGACCGTCAGGATTTTCCTACACCAAAACCATCCCGATGGTAGTAGTGGAGGCAACAATGTATAAGAGAAAATCCTTTGAATAATCCGGGGGGTGTATCACGGGTGAATGGGTCAGAACATGCTTAAGATTATCAAAGCCGTGTTGGGCTTGGTCATCCCAAAATAAAGGAGTGTCCTTCTTGAGGAGATGCATATAGCCATGTGTTTTCTCTACAAAATTGCAAACGAAATAGTGGATAAAGTTTTCCTTCTCCTACAAACTTTGGAGTTCAAGGAGATTGGTTGGGGTTGGTAGGGCCGAAATAGCTGCAATTTTCAATGGATCTACCCATTTTCCATATTTAGAAACCACGAAACCTAGGAGATGTCCGATATCAACGCAAAAAGCACATTTATGTGGATTGAGCCATATATTATAATGACAACATCTTAGAAAAATATCCCTAAGATGACCGGGGTGGTCCTCCCGTCGCTGTGAATGAGCTGGGAGGTCGTCAAGGTATGGTTCCACAATATGTTTGACATCGTGAAATGCATAGGACATAGCACGTTGAAATGTAGCTCCAATATTCTTCAGGCCAAATGGTAACTTCCTATACGCAAAAGTTCCCCATGGGAAAATAAATGTCGTCTTGTTCTTATCGGTGGGAAATATCTCGATCTGATTATAGCTAGAAAATCCATCCATGAATGAGAAGATGGCACTTCCAGCACAATTGTCAATAATCTGGTCGATATGTAGAGTTGGAAAGTTGTCTTTGGGACAAGCTTTGTTCAAATCTCTGAAATCGATGCAGACTCTAATAGTGCCTTGTTTTTTATTGAAAGGGACAACATTCGATACCCATTCTATCGGGGGTACATGATAAATAAACCTTGCTTTTAGAAGTTTTTCTATTTCGGCTTTGATAGCCGCACCCTTTTGTGGATGGACTTACCTTAGTTTTTTTCTAACAGGTTTGGCTGTGGGATAGGTTTTTATTTCATGAACCACGATAGACGGGTCTATCCTAGGCATTTCATCATATGACCAGGAAAAATAATCTTAGAATTCCTTGAAAAGTGCTATGTATGCTTCAGATTCTTCTGTTGAGCAGTCCTGCCCAACATGAACATGATCAAGAGTGCCAGGGTTGACTGATATGTCGATTGGATTCATTTTGGTAATGTTGCATAGATTTCCTTCATATTCGGTGTTCTACAACAATACAGGAGTTTGAGGAGTATGGACAATATTAGTGCTAAAGAGAGATGCAAAATCATGGTCTACCAAACTAGTGTTGGGGAGGAAGGTTTCACTGTGATGTTCATCCTCCCATATGGATTCATTCATGCTCATAATCTCCATGATGGACTTGTCAGAAGGAAAAGTCTGGGAGAGATAATCTATAGTAGGAAGAGAGGGTTCTAACCAGTAGGGAAGGTGGTAAGGGTCCGAAGCCACCAGATGAAGATCATCAATGTGGTCATCGAAAAGGGATTGGACAACATTGTACATTGTGTCATGCGGACTCAATGAGGTTGACTCAACAAATTTTTTTCCCTTGGGATCATAACCAAACAAAGAAATCATATTAACTATCGTTGTTTCTATGTTAGGAGGAGCTGACGGGAACACCCCCATAAGGGAAGAATCCTTTAGCATGCCTATCCCAATCAATTGGTAAGGAGGAGGGGATTGACCTAACATAGGTATGTTATTCTCGGTAGGGGTAGTAACATCCGGCGTATAGAAATAAAGTTGATCAATTGTTACAATATTCCCTAGATGTGGAAATTGTAGGGTTCAAAATACCGTCAAAGCGACAACAGTCATGTCATAAAACCAATTTCTTCCTAGCAGGAGATTGTAGTCTAGCGAGGCATCCACCACTTCCACTTGAATGGAAACAGTTTTTCCCCCAAGCTCAATCGAAAGTGTGGGTATGAGACCATGGGGCTGGAAACCTCGTCTATCAAAGGCTTTTAGTGTCGTCGATGATTTCATAAGCTCGCGAGAGTCGAGGGATTTCCAGCAAGACATGGATGAAACTGAAGTTGAAGCTCCTTTGTCTATGATGGTTCTAAAGACCTTTTTCCCAACTTTTTTCATCATGATTTGAAAAGCGAGTTGGTGAAGCCGCCTAGAATTATAGTTCTCAACACTGAAATGAATCAAATTAGTGTTGCCTGGGTCTAAGGCTCCTAACACGGTTAATAGGTTTTTACGTTGTGTAGGACAACTTTGGAGTACTTCCAAGGTATACATTGCACATGGTGCTTGAGCAAAATCTTCAACAACGTTGTAAAACTGTGTAGCTCAGGAATTAGGGTTGAAAACAGACTTTCTAAGAGTACTCTTGGGTGGACTCAAAATCATGTCGAGATTAGGTTTCTATATATTTAGGGGACCATTAGACGAGGACATGGGAGAAACAGTAGGGGGAGCTTTATCTGAAGAAGAATTATCTTCTTTTTTATCTACAGGTTTGTCATAATTCTGACTACAAGTTTGTAAATTAACAGTTTCCAAGGACATCATGTGAATTTCCTCTAAAGAACTAGAATTTCCCTAATTAGATGTGTGGTCTATCAGTTGTTACTGAGAAGGGAAAGGATCAGTGAGAACTGCTAGCATAGGGTTAGTTTTAAAAAAATTATTGATTTCTTCACAATGGGGACACTCCTTCATGAAGTGATCCCCTCCGCACAACAGACATGGATATTTTGCTTTTCTCTTCCTTTTATCATTTTCATTGGTTGTTGGTTTTGGGTTCTCTTGTTGGTTTCCTAGCTTCTTGTTTTTTCCTTTACCTTTATTTTTATTATTACCGAGTGTTTGCATACTTTGAATAGAGTTCACCTCCGCAGAAACCTCAGAAGTTGAAGGAGTAGAAGCAGAAGCATTGGGTTGCTTGGTAGGTTTTGTTGCTGACGAGGGTTGGATTGAACCAACAATCCCATCAACATGAGTTTCTGTTGGTGGCTTAGCAGGATCAGTGCCTAGGCGAGGAGCCTGAGGGATCAAGTCATACAGTGTTCCAGACTGGGAATACACCAAATCCAGATATTGAGCGTGACTAATAGCCTACTCTTCAATGACAACACTGCCCATAGCCACATCTCAAGAAATGGGTGGCAACAAAGACTTTGTAAACCAATCAGTTGAGATTTGGTCCAGGATAGGAGCTTTAATGAGCCTTCTCTACTTCTCCACTCATGTATGTGATCCGATATGTGTGTGGAGGTGTTTTGATGCAGATAGGTTAAAAGGTCTATACCCGTTTCATAATGGATGGATAGTTGAAAGTGTGTGAGGAAGACAGTTTCCAATGCACTAAAATCCACAAACGAGTGTCATGGAATTTCAATATACCACTTTGCAGCCGTACTGGTCAAAGTGCGTTGGAAGAGTCTCAATTGAATAGAATCATATTTCAAGGATTTGGATGAACACCATAGATGGAAAGTCATAACATGATTTTTGGGATCATCTCCCTGCTTACCATCGAATTTTGGGATGTCCGATGGGAACTTTACTGGAATAGTAGGCCATGATGGATTGTGTTGAATGGGGTCATTGATCAACTTGGACAAATCAAGTAAGTCCAAAGTTGTTAGGAAAGGTAACTGACGATTGAGTTCCACGTACTGGTAATGTTGATAAGGCATGTAACCACCGATAGGGTCATAGGTTTACTGATATACAGATTGCTGAAACATTTGATGAGATGATGTACTTCCTAAAGATTGACCTCCAGGGTTAGGGCCGCTAGAGCCACTAGGACCATTACACTGATTAGGACCATTAGGAGGAGTTCCACCAGGACCTTCGGGACCACCAGTACCACCAGGACCACCAGGGAGAGGGCCACCAGAACCCCTAGGATCACCAATAGGAGGCCACCAAAACCCCCAGGACCACCAAGAGGAGGGCCACTAGAACCCCCAGGACCTCTAGGAGGAGGGCCACCAGAACCACCAAGACCACCAGGAAGAGGGCCACTATAACCTCCAGGACCGCTAGGAGGAGGACTGCCATGACCACTAGGAGGATGACCACCATAACGTGGTCCTCCGACACCGCCAACAATATGAATAGGTATTCCTCCCATCATCGGCATATAATACCAGTTTGGTTTCCCCCACAGTGTAAAAGTATTCCTAGGTTATGGAATTCCAATATAAGACATTCCTATAGGGGCGGGTTGATAATTCATATTTCCTACAGGAATTTGATTTGCTGGATGACCATAACTCCATGAGGGTTGATGAACTACAGGTTGTGCCATCGAGGGCTGACCTGAACTTGAAGGAGGGTTTACCACATTTGTGTTTGTGGGAGGGACATATACTGTGGATTGTCCTGCAGTAGAGGTTTTGCTATTATTCGTAACAATTCCATTAGTGGGTTACATAGGTCACAGCGAGGGTTTCCCCCTGGTGTTATAAGGTATAGATACTACTAGAACTGAATGTTGCCCCCCAGCCATAGAAATTATGGGATGACTTGAGATAGACCTAGAACTCAAAGCTGCAGGGGCAGAATTGGAGGTTTGACCTGGATTGTGAGAAGTCTCACCATATATTGGATGACCATCAGAAGAAGGTTTAATTTCAGTGAGAGGCCAAGAATCCATATTACGAGGAAGAAGAGCCGAAAGAGGTTCTTTATGAGGTATGGGGTTTGCTAAGATTGTATCTAATCTCTTCATTCTCTCTTGAAAATCACATGCACAGTGAATAGATGCTTGAATTTGTCTATACTCTTCTTCACCTGGTGAATATTTTTGAGGATAGGGCCTATTTACCCCAAATGAGGCAATGGCCTGCTCCATAGAAGTCCTCCAAATGAAGCATTTGGGTCATACTCAGGTGGAATAGAACTGTTGGTATGACCTTCCATATTCATATGAAAGGAAGTATCAACCAGAGGAGGCTGTTCAACCAAGGGATTTATATAAGAAGTGAATTGGTCTCCACTTTCTAGAACTATATTTTCTTCTTGGTGGGAAGTAGTTTCAGCTCCTTGGTTGATGGCTTCCATTGGACTTTCTCCTGTAACAGGAGGAAAATCGGGTGGCAAGCCCTGATTCCTTCTGGATCATCTCAACCGAAACTCATCCAGATTGGTATCAGTTACTAAGCTAACCTAGGGTATCAAAGTTAATAACACACAAAAAACTTTCTCCTACTCAAGCTACAGGCCAATAAGCAAACTTAAATGATAGGAGGAGCTCAAATAGCCGGTCTCTCACCAGGATTGTCAAGTAGGTGCAACTCGTGATATACCACAAGGGTACGTGCGTAGTAATCTCCTCAAATGTTGTTTTCAGTGTATTTCTCCACACAATATGACTAAAGGGTTTTTTCTCAGATGGACAGGGTATCCTAGTGGGGTCTCCTGATATACGCAAGGTACGTGGGAGCTCAAATCGGTAGTATTGTTGTCTAATGCACAACTGTTCACAGGGATCCTTTTGATATACAATCGAGTACGTGAAGTACCTTTCTATATACCTCAAGGGTATGTGAAAGGACGTTCTATATATCGACATTACGTGGAATAACCACGTGAGTCCCGAGTTGTAGTGCAGACAAGTAACGACAACTCCTACGTTTAACGACGCTCGAACACGTCTCTAACCTATCACTCAAATTTATATACAATTTTTAGGCCTAAATCTACCATTAATTTTAAAGTGGATGGTTAGGTGAACACATGAGATTTTGATAGAAAAAGTAAAACCATGCAAATATGAAATGCACGTTCATTCACTTTACCATTCAAATTATGCCTAATTACGGGAAGGAGGGAGATTCTTTTTCTTTTCAATTTTTCTTTGAAACCAAAAAATTTCTCAAACAACTCTTGAACTGAGAAATAAAACAAGCAACACACTCCAAACTAATTTTTTGAAAGCAATCAGATGGGATAGAGTCTCTTTTCCTAAAAGAAAAAACTATCAACACTCAATATGCATATGCAATCTATTTTTTTCAATTTTTCTCTAAAACATGGAAAGATCTAACTTAAACTATTGATATTTTTTCTTTTGATGAGATAATGATGCAAAAGAGACAAAAGAACAAAGGAATCCTAAAAAATTACGAAGCTAATCAGAGGCCCAATGACTCAAGCTCAATAAAAACAATGACGTAATCTCAACAAAAAAATTTCTTTTTGAAGGCAAAAAAGAAGTCTCCCACTAACTCTATGGAAAAATTAAAACAAGAAAATGATCAAGCATCCTTTCTCTTAGTCTTTATCAATGAATGAAAAGAGACCTAACTGAAACAACACTTCCAATTATTCCTTTCAAAATCGAAACCAACAAGCATGGAAGCAATGAATGATAAACAAGCCTAACCTAACTGTTGGATTTTTCAACCAAACAAGATCTTACCACCAAAAAATTCCAACCATGAACACTCAAATTTATAAAAACAAGCCTTAATAGTACAGGGCTGAAAGCAAAAATCAAGATCTACGTTTGCAAAAAATCAAAAAACAAGGTCTGGAACAGGGCCTACCTGGCACTGCGCTAAAGGGGTCACTGACAGAGTGGTTTTTGAAGCAGCACTGCTTCTTGCTTTTTGAACTCAGGCAGTGGCACTGCCTATGGGTAACTACATTCAGGAGGTGGCACCATTTATTGCCCACATCACATGAGTGGTTCCCTGTAAAAATATAGAACACAAGGAGAGTGAAAAAATCAAGTTAGAAGCTGCAAAAACAATATCAAAACTGATGAATCAACAGTAATACAGAGCATATAAAGTCAAGGTGACTCAGATTTGAAGAGATCTGATGATTTCAAACCAAAAATTCACTAAGTTAGATGCAATATCTAACTGAAAATATTTAAGACTGGAGCTTGGATTCAGACAAGTGTTTGAAGATTGAGGAAGATCCGATTAACTGAAGCTTGTACTCCCCAGTATGGTCACCAGATTTGTTATCTAGAATATCACACCTCTTGTGGACAGAAGTTGTTCCTCTAGTCTTAATGGTTCAGATATAAAACAAATGAGTCACAACTAGGTCAGAAGACTTGCCCTAGAAGCTATGGATTCCTGGAATAATATCTCTTATGGAATACCTGCAAAAACACATCAAACACACGACAACATCAAAGATACTAGAAAACTATCCATAGATCCATATCAGTGACTAAGGAATCTGATAATACACATGTGAGATTATAACACAACAGATATATGGGAAAGAAATCGACTTTGCATTAATATGTGAATGAAAGAGCTTACAACCATTTTGCCTTAGTGTCGATGCACTCCTTCACAAGACTACCATCTCATCCCCGATAGCTCCAACTTGATACTCTATGCTCTCTAATGGATTAGGCCAGGATGTTAATTCAACACATCATAACTTCACTCTTTTCTTCTCCCCTCAACCATGGAGTATGAGCCTGGTTTTATAGGACTCAAAGGGATAGGAATGGTTGAGTGAGGTGGCCATGAGATCCCCAAAGCATGGATCTTGAGCTTAACTGAACCAGGTGAGTAGGGATAAGGTTAGCCATGAATATTTTGTTATAGAAGCTTCGTGAAACCTCCTTTTTCACTTTTTACCAAGGGCACCACTTATACTCCCTTATGACAGAGCGGTACAAGGTGAGAACAACGCCAAAAACAAAGGTGAAAGGCACTGGCACCTCTTGTCTTTCAAATGACTCGGCTGGTGTTGTATAAGGTACCGCTTATTGTTGATGTAATTGTAACTTCAGAATGTATTCACTTGTATTTCTTATCTATTGTAACCCGATGTTCATTCCTAGATGTATTGTAATGTATTTGAGTCATGTCATACCCCGATGTTTATTCCAAGAAGTTTCTATAATGAGAAATTCATGTCAAGTCATTGTGGATAACCCTCCTATTGGTCAAGGGTTAAAGTCCCCACAGTTGTGGGGCCCTTGGGTTATTAGACTATCCTAGTGAAGTCTACCCTAGATGAGTCATTGTAAGTCAGGGAAATAGTCCCCACCATTGTGTTACACTCCTATTGGTCGGAGGAGGCAAAGTCCCCACAAGTGGTGGGGCACTAGGGATATTAGACACTCCTAGAGATGTCGGCTCTAGTAAGTAATTGTTAAGTGAGGCCGACATGTTGGAGTGCACTTCAAGTGAATGGAAGAATATAAATAGAGAGTGAGCCTCTCTATTTATCTCACTTGCAACAAACACACTCACTCATTGGGGTGCATGAGTGAGATAGGAGAATCTCTCTTAGTGTGTGTGAGAGAGAGACTGCTGTTGTTGGGAGATCATCTTACTGTTTTGGGGTTTTAACTTTTGTGTTGATTCTATCTCTAAGGAAGTTGCAGGGTTTTCTCCTTTATGGTTTCCCCGAGGAAAACTCTTTGTGTCTCTTGTCTCTTGTGATTTGCTTATGTTTTATTACTGTGCTTGTTATTCTCTCACAGTGAAAAGATCCTAAGATCATAATTCTAGCTTATATGATGAAAAACTAACATGGTATCAGAGCTAACCTGAGAAGAAGACATTGTGAAGCTATAGAAGCTAGGTTTTCTTACTTTTTGGGTCTCTCTCCATAATCCATCAGCAAAAGTATGCTAGGATGACTCTCCATTGAAGGGCGCATCTTTCTGTCAAAGCAGAATTCAATTCCGAGCATTTTTAGTTTTCGATGCGGAAATTAGGGATTTCTACAGAAAAAGAATTTTTGAGTGATCCCAGCATAGGATTTTTCTCCTCATCAAAACCGAAGTTTAGAGACCTGGATCAAGAAATTTGGTTGGGTGAAACTCCAGGAAAGTCAAACCCTAGTTTGACCCCGAGCTAGAAAAACCATAAATACTAAAACGGCTAAGTTTTGGTACATTCACTATATCCCAATATTGGAAAAGATTCAAGAGCTGAAAATTGTAGGGGACTAATATAAAATATTTATGTACACGTTTTCCAAAATTCAGCCTCAGATGCGCTATATTCTGGGAGATATGATCCCTCCAAGTTAGGGTTTCAGCCTCTTCCAGAATTCATCCCTAAATAGGACACCTGGGGAGAATTGCAATATATTGGACTACAGAGGTCCAAATGGAATTCCTAAAGATGTTCCATAAAGGACACAGACTTTAATTTCTATGGTACAAATATCAGACTCAGAAGATGAACCAATGACATGTGGCATTCCAAACAACTTTGTTGTTCTGAACAGTCCTGTAACAGGTCACTTTGGGAAACGGGTCATAAATCCAAACGATGAAACCAATTCTGATGAAACCTATGGTGTTGGATTGGGGACAAGCAAGGTTACCTTATTACTAAATTTCAGACATAGAGGAGCATAAATTTCATATATATCACAAAAATAGTAACAGGAATTTCTGTAGAAGAAATTGGAAAATTAGGGCTTCTTGTTCTGGGAGCTTCCCTCCACTGTTTTAAGAAAAGGAGTACATTGGAAAGCTCCATTTGAAGAGATATATCTGTCTATCTAATCAGATCTGAAAGATTCCAAGTTTTGAAAATTAGGGTTTCTATGACAAACCCTAGATCAGCCAGCTCCAGAACCAAGACGGACACCTCAAATCTATAAGATCTAATACTTTGCTATTTTCACTTGAGGTTCTCATTTCAAAGTGATCTATCACATCAGCTTGATGATAAGCTTGGTGAAGTTGACAACTTCCAAGCATAGAATTATTTTATCTCTCTGAAGAAAATGAATGGGACACCTACATGAGTAGAGAGGTTCCAGTTCTAGAGGGAGATGAGGCTAGAAGCCTTTCACAAGAAGAACTTGGTCAAGGCCAAGAAGATCATTGTTGATTCAGTCACGAATCAACTTGTACTACAAGTGTCTTCCCTAAAGACACCAAAGATGTTTGATTCCTTGACCAAGCTATTTAAAGGGAAGAACATACATCAGAAGATGACCTTAAGAAACCAGTTGAAGGAAGTGAAGATCCAGAATGAAAAGACCATGCAGTCATAAGGGTATCTCAAATAAAAGAACAACTTGAAGCGGTAAAAGAAGAAGTAGAGAATGCAGAAGTGGTGACAGCCACCTTGAATAGCCTCCCAGGATCATGGGATTCATTCATGTGAGGAATGTGTACCAGAAGGAAGTGATTACTTTCAGCAGACTCTAAGATGAAGAAGAAGCTCGACTCATAAGAACAGAAGAGAAGATGGGAGCAACTAAAGATCAACCTCTCATCATCCAAAGAATATCCCTCAATCGATGAGGAATATGAATATCTCAACTCTTGAAGAACTTCTTATCCACCTTAGCATTTGGATAAGAAATGATGCTATTATGAATAAATAAGACGATGAAGCTGAAGACTCAAGAAGGAGTATACCCACGAAACAAATAAAGATAAGTATTCAATTGTCATTTTATGATATATTGTTATGCATTTGTTGATATTCAGTTAATGTATTATGCATGATAGGATGTTTGCATTAATGAAAATATACTACTAATATGCATGTGATGGGTAAGTAGCTCATGGTGATATACAACTCTCCATTGCTACTTATCTAGAATGAAACCTCTTTGCTGACATATTGGATTAGTGCACAATCTCAATGTTGTCCTGGTAGAGATGGAAGGCATCTAGAAAGTTTCAGTGAGATAAAGACGAATGTTGTATTGGCTAAAGTAGTTGCATGATCATATGTTTATGCATAAGAACTTGCCAGTATAAATAGTCCTTATGAAATGTTTCTAACCATACAAATGCATTTGACTTGTGGGAAAGACCGCATACATAATCGCCTACAAGCAAAGAAGAATGAAGACTTGTTCCGAAGAACAAGTGACGACAGTTCAAAGACAAAGAATAATATGACGAGTGTAGTGACATCATTGATGCAGAACCTTCCAACCACCAAGAAGAAAGGGAAGAACAGTTCAAAAAGAATGATGTCAGGGTGCAGTATTGAGACCTGAAGAGAAGTTCATAGTTCCATCATGTAGTAGATGAAAATATTGTGGGATACAAAGCAAGATTCGTAGCACGAGGCTTCTCATGAAAAGAAGGCCTAGACTACGAAGAGACATTTGCAGCCAGTAAGAGTTGAAACACATACATGATGAGCTTGACGAATATCTTAACTACAAGGTTGATAAAGGATGACAAGCTCACAGATGGATGTGAGAAGAACTTTTTGAAAAAGTTCAAAATAGAGGATCTTGGTATCCAATGATCCTAGATGGATACTACTTGTCACTCCAGTACAGAATGTTCCAGTGCATAGAGCACAGAAGACGGAGGGAGTATGATGCTTCGCTTCAGAGGGAGTGTCTACAGAATATCTTGAGGTTCGACATGGTATGACAGGATGGGCATATTATTGATGACTCTAGGCTTTACTGAGAGTAAAGTGGATTCCAACCTTTGCTTAAGGGTTGAAGGTGGAAGACCAGTGATGCTCCTGTTGTGTGTTGATGCACTATTTTCTAGGCATGGAAGTGTGGACAAGGGAAGTATGCAGTAGAGCTCCTGAGTAGGTTCAGGATGACGGACTGCATGACCACACCTATGGCATCGAACCTGAAGCTATTGAGTGATGCTTCATCAGAGTCGGTTGATGCTACGATGTATCGTCAAATGATTGGATCATTGATGTACCTAACAAACACGAGACTAGATATTTGCTTTGCTGTGAACACCTTGAGCCAGTTCTTGACAGATCCGAGAAATGTTCACTTGATTGCTGTAAAGCATATTCTAAGGTACCTAAGGGGTACAGTTGATTATGGGCTCAAGTACAATGTGAATCAAAAGATCAAATTGAAGGGTTATGTTGATTCAGATTGGGTAGGCAGTGCCATCGATAGGAAGAGCACTTCAGGGTGTTGCTTCAGTATGGGATCATGTGTGATCTCTTGGTTTAGCAGGAAACAATCCTGTGTGGCACTGAGTACAGCTGAAGCAGAGTATGTCGTAGCTTGTTTAGCTAGTTGTGAGGCAGTATGGCTGCGGAAGCTACTGTCTTATATATTTGATCTCCAGATGGATGCTACTTGTATACATTGTGACAACTAGAGTTCCGTGAAGTTACCAGAGAATCCAGTGTTCCAGGACAAGTCGAAGCACATTGAGATCAAGTATCACTATATCAGGGATATGGTGCAGAGAGGAGCAATGAAGCTCCAGTATGTTGTGATGGAGGAATAGATAGCTGCTGTGTTGATGAAGCCATTAGCCAGACTAAAGTTTGAGTAATTCAGGGAGAAGCTTGGTGTTCTCCAGATTGAGTTTTCCTCCAAGGGAAAGCAATGAGTCCCAAAGCCATTCTGACAAGCAGGTCAGATGTAAGGGCTGAGCCATTTCGTCATGGTGAGAGGATTTAGTTCCTTCCATGTCAGATATGAGTGCTAATTTCCATTCTGGGAGTGGAGGTACCTGGTCAGTTACCAGGAACACTCAGTCCGGGACTGAGAGAGCCATTCTGACAAGTAGGTCAGATGTAAGGGCTGAACCATTCTGTCATGGCTAAAGGATTAGGTTACTCCCATGCCAGATGTGAGTGTTGGCCATTCTATCGAGTAGGATAGATGTAAGGGAAACTGCCACTCTCTGGGAGAGTGGAGGCACCTGGTCAGTTACCAGGTAGCTCAGTCTGGAACTGGGGGCCTTTCTGACGAGGGTGGAGGATTTGGTTCCTTCCAGGTCAGATGTGAGTGCATGCCATTCCGTCATGGTGAGAGGATTAAGTTCCTTCCATGGCTGATGTAAGTGCGGGCCATTCTTTCATGGTGAGAAGATTTAGTTCCTTCCATGTCAGATGTAAGGGTAGGCCATTCTATCATGGTGAGAGGATCCAGTTCCTTCCATGACAAATGTGAGTGTGGGGCCTTTCTGATGGGATTGTAGTTTACTACATGATCAGATGTGAGTGTTGGGCATGCCTTTCTGACGAGTAGGTCAGATGTAAGTGCTAGGAATTCCTTTCTGATGAGTAGGCCAGATGTTAGTGCTGGGAAAAGACCTACCTGATGGTTAGGCCTACAACCAGCATGAAAGAAGGATGGCTCTATAGAACTTCCTATGATGAGATAGCACACACATGATGATGACTAGATGAGATACAGATCGAGCTATGATCCAGATCCAGTTATGATGACTCTAAGAGATCTAGATCCAGTGATGATCTAGATCCAACAGTGATGATATAGATCTAGTCCAATGGTGATGATCCAGATCGAGTGATTATCCAGATCCAGTGATGATGTTCGATGATGATCCAGATCAAGTGATGATCTAGATTTAGTGATGATGATCCAGATCGATTGATGATCTAGATTCAGTGATGATGATCCAGATCTAGTGACGATGTTCCAGATCGAGTATGATCCAGTGACGATGTTCCAGATCGAGTATGATCCAGTAACGATGTTCCAGATTGAGTATGATCCAGTGACGATGATCTATATCGAGTGATGATTCAGATCCAGATGAAGATGACTTGAAGATGAAGATGACGAGAAGTTGACGATGATTCAGATGATACAGAGAAGAAGACTTGTGCTAATAAATTGTGTCGAGAGAATACCTTCCTAGTTAAGAGGGAGTGTTGATGTAATTGTAACTTCAGAATGTATTCACTTGTATTTCTTATCTATTGTAACCTGATGTTCATTTCAGGATGTATTGTAATGTATTTGAGTCATTCATATCCCGATGTTTATTTCGAGAAGTTTCTATAATGAGAAAGTCATGTCAAGTCATTGTGGGTAACCCTCCTATTGGTCAAGGGTTAAAGTCCCCATAGTTGTGGGGCCCTTAGGTTATTAGACTATCCTAGTGAATTTGACCCTAGGTGAGTCATTGTAAGTCGGGGCAATAGTCCCCACCATTTTTTTACCCTCCTATTGGTCGGATGAGGCAGATTCCCCACAAGTGGTGGGGCACTAGGGTTATTAGACACTCCTAGAGATGTCGGCTCTAGTAAGTAATTGTTAAGTGAGGCTGACATGTTGGAGTGCACTTCAAGTGAATGGAAGAATATAAATAGAGAGTGAGCCTCTCTATTTATCTCACTTACAACAAACATACTCACTCATTGGGGCGCATGAGTGAGAGAGGAGAAGCTCTCTCAGTGTGAGAGAGAGAGACTGCTGCTGTCGGGAGATCATCTTACTATTTTCGGGTTTTACCTTTTGTGTTGATTCTATCTCTGAGGAAGTTGCGGGGTTTTCTCCTTTATGGTTTCCCCAAGGAAAACTCTTTGTGTCTCTTGTCTCTTGTGATGTGCTTATGTTTTATTACTGTGCTTGTTACTCTCACACAGTGAAAATATCCTAAGATCATAATGCTAGCTTATATGATGAAAAACTAACACTTATAAGCTTAAGGGTAAGAGCGGTGCTGGAGTTTTGCATGTAGAATCAACATCTGGAGCACTGTTTTCACTTCAATGTTTTGGATTGAGGGAAAATAAAGGTGTTAGAGATATTATCACATGTTGGTGACAGGATTTGGGTATAAAAATATAGGGATATCATATATAACATAATCCAACACACTACTTTCAAGCCCATGTATACAAGTCATCTAGATATATTTTGGTCATTTTGTTAGACTGTTGCAAATGATAAGATATTGAGCATTACAAAGTTTGACCAGCTCAGACCTGAATAAATTTTTAGCTAGATCTTCAATAATTATTTTGTACATGTTAGCTAGCTCAAGTTCTTCATCTAACCAAAGAGGATTAGGGTTGGAATAGTTGCTTAATATAATAGCTTGGTTACTATAAGTTCAAACATTGAAGTCACCCATTAAAAGGATATTTCCTTCCTTCCTTAAACTAGAAATATCATGTTCTAAACCATTATAAGGACAAATTTTATCGAAATTGTTTTTTTTATATAAGTTAGAATTAATAGGGGAAAAATAACGGATGGCTATGTAGGTTTTTTTATCATTAATGTCTATGGTCTCTATCCAAATAAATTGGTTGGAAGGGTCTTTCTTATAAATCCTAACATGTGGGGATATGTTCTTCCTAATGTAATAGGATATACTCCCAATCCCTCTACGACATGAATGTTTATTCCATATTGACCATAGGACATATCCATCTATATCAGGGACATTGGACTCCTCGTGTTCCCAATTTTCAACCAATAATATAATATCAATTTTGCTCGAGATCCAACTTAACTAGGGCCGTTGCTCCATTGAAATCCTTGGCAGTTCCAGAAGAAGATCTGGAGTTTTTCAAATTGCTATTTATTACTATCCTTTTGGTTTCTATCTCTAATAACAACTTTCCTGATCCTGATTAATGCCCATTTTCCCTCATTCCTAACTTAGTTTACCTTTTGACCTCCTTTCTTAATTTGACTTGAGTCATATGGAATGAGGTCTTCATTTATAAATATCCCCAAGTATTTTAAAATTGATGTATTATTTAGTATGTTGTATTTTTGTTCAGTAGATCTAACCTTAACTCGTATTAGGTTTTCTTTATTCTCAATTAATTCCCCCAACTTGTTTTCTTCTGTGAGACTGGTAGTTTCAATTTGTAACCTATTTTGAAGTTTTGTCTTGACAATGGTTAACGTATCCTCTTCTTCCACCTCTTTTAAACAAAAACTTATGAGGCTTAAATATCTTTTGTTACGCTAATGGTCCAAGGCTATTGTTACACCGTATCCGGTGTAATGGATAATCCATATTCATATTAAGTCATCCTGTATCTAGGTTTAGGGAGGAAGATGTTTCGTCTTCAAATAATTAAATTTATAAATGTATAATAATTAATGGATGATTTATTACAATGGAGATGGCTTCCTTAAATATGTCTTGGCCATCAAATGTTGAAGAGACATTTTTCTTCATAACTATATTTAATAATTAATTACTATTACTAATGGTTATAACCTAATTATTTACTATTTTATTGTTGTAACATTGTATTCCCCTTAGGAAAGCTCTGTCCTCAAAGCTTAGATTATTGTTGTCATCTTTTCATTCTTGTTTTGTGTTGAAACAACGTCATTACTTCCTTTATGTATTTTTTAGAACTTGTATTAGGTATGTGCTTGGTATTTACGCAATAGCTTGTCATTTTTATTTCATTTGTAACTTGAATTTGTACTCCATTATGTTTATTATTGATGTCCCATTTTCCATGTACATGAATACGAGGAATATTTTTGTGACTAACCATATCAAGCATTGTTTTAGAGATCGCTTGTCCCACGATACTCATGATGTCATCACGTAATGTTTCCATTTTATTATCCTTACGAGTTATCTCGAGAAGTGGTGTCTCTTGAGGATTCTCCCACTCAAAGTCATCAGATAGTGTTACATTTAGGTTTCAACAAGGTGGTAGAACAATTAAGGTAGAAGATGAATCTATGATATCTGATTTATTTGACTTGGATTCCTTTGCATATTGTAGGATCCATATTTCGTCATTGTATGGATCATCATTCTTGTCAATGATACTAGCTTTACTTTTATTATGATCTTGGTCGAGCCCATTTTTACTTTTATCAATTATATTATTGTTATTTTTGGTCATTCTTAAGATATTTTGTCTCCTTGTCTTGTTTATTGTCTTGATCAACTTTGTTGCTCTAATTTTTGTTGACATAGTGGTCCAACATATCTGAGTTACTTATATGGTTTGTACTAGACCTTTGTTTTTGTAACATTTCGATTATTGTATTCTGGTTCTGTTTCATGACGCTCAGGTTTTGTGACATCACACTCATCTTGTGATTTAACTCTTTTTGTTTCTCATTCATGATGTCTAGTTTGTCATCAAGTTTTCTTTCTAGTACTAGAAACAATTCATCTTTGATTTCTTTCTTAAGTGCCTTGCTATCTTTCATTTCTTTCTTCCATCTTTTTTGGTTAGTGATGAGGGCCTTGATGTCTTTCCCCAATTTCTCAAGTTTGTCTTTTAATTCCATCATAGCTTGGGTCCTTTTATGCAAATGTGTGTATTTGGAAGTTTATTTTAACTTATGGAGGAACAAAAGACAACTAATGTCTTTGAAATATTTGATGAATTGATAATAATTATTATAATTATTTAATGTGTAGAAATAAAATAATAAATAAAATATTATATCTAAATATTTTATTAAAAGGTGGATTAATAAGTTTTTAAAATATTATATAATAATAATAATATTATAATAATAATATTTGTTTTATTAATATTGTTTTTGTTTGTAGGGCTACGTGGAATGAGGAGGAGTGCAGCCTGGGTTGAAGTTGGAAAGAAAAACCATGTGTTGGTTTTACTTTATCTTATCTTTTTTTACTTTGTTTTTCCTTTCTTTTGTTTTTTTCCTTTTCTTTTCTTTCATCTCTTCTTTTTAACTTCTTTTTTTCTTTTCTTTTCTTTACCTTTTTTTTTTCTTTTTTTTTACGTTTTCTTTTTTTTTCTTTCTTTTTTGGACAATGTCCTATATTTTAGGGAAACCCTAAAACTAAATTTACACAAAGTGTAAATAATGGCCAAGGGCCGTATAACTCTGATACCAATGTTACACCGTATCCGAATTAAATCATCCTATATCCAGGTCTAGGGAGGAAAATGTTCCATCTTCAAATAATTAAATGTATAAATGTATAATAATTAATGGATGATTTATTACAATGGAGATGGCTTCCTTAAATATGGCTTGGCCATCAAATGTTGAAGAGACATTTTTCTTCATAACTATATTTAATAATGAATTACTATTACTAATGGTTATAACCTAATTATTTACTATTTTATTGTTGTAACAACTATGAGCTTATTCATTTCCTCTTTAATGGATTTGATAGCTATCTTATCTTCTATATTATTTAGGGTTACATTGTGGTTGGGTTTTTCCTCAAACTCTTTAATCCTATCCTTTAACTTAATATTTTCTACTGTATCTGCCTCTCCATGTTCGGGTGTTCTTTTAATTTCCATTGCATGTAGTCTAGTCTCCATTATCTCTACCTTGTTCTCCAATTTTTTTTATTATCTTATTGTCCAGTTGTTTTTATCTTTATTATGGAGCATGGCTTTTAACTCTATCTAGAGTTTTGCTTCTCTTTCTTCCCTACTTTTCTTTACGACATAAATTTTAGCCTCTCCTGCTTTCTTATGTTTCTCTACTGACTCCATAAATTCATAAAAGTTATGTAAGGTAACTATGTTAGGTCTCCTTTTAATAATTTTTGGAAAATGCGATGAATTACTCATATTTATGTAAAGATGTAAAAATGTATAAAAAAATACTAAAACTAAAAATAAAAAATAAAAATAAATTCCGAGTTTAGAGATTTAAGTTAAAAAATGTTCTCTCTCATACGAGTATATTTTCATTTGGAAAGATGGGTAGTGAAGTAAACGTGTATAGTATAGATCTTCATTCTTATGTAAAAATATACACTTATTTTTGCTTATATAAAGTTTTTTCTTTTAAGCCTTAGAAGGTGAAGGTGTATACTTTGCTTATATAAAGTTTTTTAATTGAGCCTTGGAAGGTGAAGGTGTATACTTTGCTTATATAAAGTTTTTTAATTGAGCCTTGGAAGGTGAAGGTGTACTTTTTATATACAAATGCTTAAGGTTACCTCATGCACAATTGACCAGTTTCACTTTTTGAGAGAACGGGTAATGGGGTAATGGGGGAGAAATGAATGTGTTACATCTTAATCTTTCCCATACAAATAGGTGATAGGGGTGTATTTGTAGATAAATTATGGCTTTTATTTTTATTTTTAGGATGGTGGGTAATTAAGGGGTAGAAGGAAATATGTATTTTATTATAATATAACTTATTGAGCAAAAGTTAGATTAAATATAATACAATTTAATGTTATTAATAAGAATCAAACAAAGCTAAATTAAACATAATACACTTTGGAGTTACCATCTTACATTTATATTGATTTTTTTATTAATGATTAACTTAACCAATGACAAACCTGCTAGTCACGGAGTTCCACCACTTTGCCAACAAAAAAAAATAATTACTATAAATATCCGATGAAAAGTTTAATATTGTATTGTTGCTAATGTGTAAGATTGTGATATATATATTTAATTATAATAATAGTTGAAAAGCATTTAATCTAATTCATTATACCACATATTTTATAAAATAATTAATAAAGATTATAATTTTTTTAATTATGAGAAAATCTTATAAACAAATTACTTAGCAAATATAATTAAGAAAATATTTATTATACTTTATTAATCATTATAATATTATAGAATTAAATAAAATGTTAAAAATATTGTAAAGTATATTAATATTTATAATTATTATTTTTCTATGAAAAAATAAAAAACATAATAAATATATTTTTAATATTAATAATTATTATGCCTAACAAAGTAGCGTATAATAGTAAAATTCACGAGTTAATAAAAAATGGTTGACAAATAATAACAACTAATGTTTAAGGTAAATTGGTAATGCATTCAAGTAAATTTTTAAGAAAAAAAAATCTGCTAAAGACAAAAACAAATTATTGTAGAAATTAATTTTAAGAAATTTCTAGGTGATGCGATTAATAGAAAGGAAATAAAATCTAATTTCACCCTCCATTAGTTAGAGATATGTTACATAAATGGAGATACATACGGAGAATGTGGGATAGAACCGTTGGTTAAATGAAAGTGCATACGAAGAATGTGAAAAAGATCGATTGGTTAAGTGGAAGTACATACGAGGAATGTGAAAAAAAAGAAGTTTTAATGTCAATCAATTTTTTATATATCATATGATTTGGGTATGTATACAATCCAGGTTAAAGTTTGGTCTCAGTGGATGTTAATCATCATCATCATCATATTAGATTTTGTTTCTAATTTTTATACACCTTACAAACACATTCATGAAAGACCAAACATATATTCACTAGATATAAATAAAGTTAGTGTCCACCTTCTTTGAGGTGTGGTAAAGAAACCTAATTTTTATACATCCTACAAACACATTCACAGAATCCCAAACATATATTCACTAGATATAAATAGAGTTAGTGTCCACCTTCTTTGAGGTGTGGTGAAGAAACCTAATTTTTATACACCCTATAAACATATTCACGAAAGCCCAAACATATATTCACTAGATATAAATAGAGTTAGTGTCCACATTCTTTGAGGTGTGGTGAAGAAACCTAATTTTTATACACCCTACAAACACATTCACGAAAGCCCAAACATATATTCACTAGATATAAATAGAGTTAGTGTCCACCTCCTTTGAGGTGTGGTGAAGAAAGGTTTATTCCAAGGTGAAGTGAAGTACTTTATATTTTTTCAAAGGTGCGGTGAAGATCAAAGTTTATTGACTTATTTTAGGTGGTATGGTTTTTATTGTATAATGGTGATGAGTTACATCGTATTTGTAAATAAAAATACTGGCGGTTATCCTCACTGTCAGTCTGACAATTAAGCTATGATAAGTTTGTCATCTAAAAAAATAATAATTTTAACGATGATCTTCTAACTAGAAAATGTGTTTAAATCACTAATTTTTCTTTTAAAGCTAGAGGCAATCTTTTGTATTACTAAAAGAAATTCAACATAAAATACAATAGTGATAATGACTAACTTGCCACTAGGGAAAACATGTTAGGAAGGTAAGCTAAAGTCAAACTAGGACTAGTTTTAGCAACCATACAAGAACAAAATTGTTTAACGTAGGCAAGGCCTCCACAAAGTAGTTGGGAAATTAGAGCATGTTCTATTTTAAACTCTTTTTGTTCATAGGGCTCACATCTTAGAAAAAGTATTGTCGAGTACAAAAGAACATATCTGCCATTATTGCACAGAGGGGGAAACTAGAAGATTTATAGAACTTTATATTGATAATCATCTATTGAGACTGGAGGAGGAGTAGGAGATAACCTTTCACAATTCTTGGCATATATATGTAGTGGATTTTTTGTTGCATATGCTAGAATATCCATTTTTTTTGTGAATGGCATTGATATCTTCATGGATGGAAGAAATGACCATTAGAATGTTGGACTTAGTTTGATAGCACTCCAAGAGTGCTCTGCCAAGAAGAAGATTTTGTTAGGATTTATAATCCTCCCTTGAACAAATTGTCTATTAGATTATTTTAGCCTAACTTAGGAGTTTTATTTAATTATTGGGTCCACTAGTACCATTGGGTCCAGTTGGCCTAATGGGGCCACATGCACCAGTCACTAGAGTGTGGGGAACGCTGATAGAAGCTAACTGAGACTGACTACACTTGCATGCATCAATTTAGGCACCTCCTAGGCCATTCCCTACAATTTTGGAGCCACTGGGAGTCCCAGCACCAACCTACTTTAGTTACTTGAAGTTGGAACTAGTTAATCTTAGTTATTCTTCAGTTAGTTCACTTTCAGTTCAGTTAGTGCCAGTTATGCATGGCTGCATGTGGATAAGGTGCCTTTTCTCACCTACCACTTCAGTTAGACTGGTTTAACTTATTATAATTGATTGTTTGACTATATTCGACATCTGAAGTTAACCACTTGGACTCCGATAGTAATTTAGACATCTTTAGTTAGCCATGCAGTTGTATACAGTCACATCCAGTTGGTAGATTCGAATTCATCCCTAATGATTCAAATTATTTCCTATGTAACACTATTTGTAACACTAGATTATGTAATGAAGATAATAATGTAATTCTCTGAGCAATACTTGTCTGTTTCCTATGAGATTTGATTTGTTCAATTTGTATAATTCATTCATATGCACTGCATCAATAATTTGGACTCATTGCTTGATGATATAAATGGCACAACAATTCTAACATGGTATCAGAGCCATCTCAAGCAAGCTTCAAGTCTGTCTACTCTCCATTGAACACCAGAAGAAGCTTGGTTTCCATAGAAGTCCCGAAAGGAGTGCCTTGATTCCTATGAATTTATCAGAGTGGCAGTACAAGTGTGACGGACCCTGAGAAAGTGTTCATGTCGAGAGGGAAGGCTTGATTCTAACATATTTCAAATGATTTTGGTTTTGCAGTGAAATTTCTATAGGTGCTACGTAGCTTGTGTGAAGATATTGTCTTTTCCAGCAGGAGAATTATGGATTCTCAACCTTCTACACGTCGGATCCTAACACCCTTCAATTATATTGATTGGAGGATAGATATGCAGTTTTCCTTGTGCAACAAGGGCTACTTCAAAATAATACTTGGAAGGGAGGTCGAGCCCCATCATCTAGCAGAGAAAAACACCTTTTTGAACTGCTTAGATGATGCTTTCGGTTATCTATGTACACACATATCTAGAGATCTCCTCTTTCACCTTGAAGGTTTGAGGACTCCCAGGGAATCTTGGGAGAAGCTTGAAGTATTGTTTGGAAAGCAAGATGAGCTTCGGGGACACATTCTAGAGAACGGGTTGATAGCCTTACATCCCAGCAGTTTTGAGATTGTGCAACAATTCTTTACTAAATTCAACTCTTATGCACTTTAATGCAGACAGTGCGGAATAGAAAGAAAGGATGAGCAACATGTGCTCTCCATACTCAGCAAACTAGGCTCTAAGTATTATGTATTTGTCTCAATATTCCATTCTAGGAGAGCTTCCATTCCTAATTGGAAGATGCCCTCACTTGATTCCTTTGCTGAGTCCTTAATATAGGAGCAAAAGTTGATCCAGATGGGAGTCATCAAGACATCCAAATATCAAGCTCTCCTAGTGACAGACTCTAACAAAGCACAAGCTAAAGGTAAGTCTAAGGGGAAGGACCATAAAAAAACCGATTCTAATCCTAAAGAGAATCAAAATACTTCTGAAGGAGCTTCGGGATCTAAGAATAAGAATAAGTTCAAAAAGAAGATGTGTCCCTATTGTATGAGGGGTTTTCATCTAGAAGACTCTTGTATGAAGAAGCAAGTAGACTAGTTGACTTCTCTCCTCAAGTAGAATAACATTACTCTTCCACAAAGAGAAAATAATTCTAATGATGGACATGAGAGGTGCCATGCTTTGAAAGCTGGCCTCCCTCTGTCGACAGCCTATTTGATTGATTCTGGAGCATCCAAGCACATGGTTTCCTCCAAAGATTTCTTCTCCACTCTCAACCTCACAAAAGGGCCTACTATTCTTATGGGTGATGACTCCCGAATTCCAGCAGTAGGAAGAGGCACCATCAAAATCTAGCATGGCGAGTTTAGAAATGTCCTCTATGTGCCCTCCCTTGCATCTAATTTGTTATCTGTATACCAGATGACTCACACTAGCTCACCGAAGCAAGTGGTGTTTGGACCTGACTCAGTAGAGATAAAAAATATCTCAACTGGGGAGATTATAGTGAAAGGAATTGTTGATCATGCCTCCAAGGCATATGATTTCTCTCATTTCATGCCATACACCCTCTATGTGCCCTCCCTTGTAGCTAATTTTATTTATTTATTTATTTATTTATTTCTGTATACCAGATGACTCACACTAGCTCACCGAAGCAAGTGGTGTTTGGACCTGACTCACTAGAGATCACAAATATCTCAACTGGGGAGATTATAACGAAAGGAATTGTTGATCATGCCTCCAAGGCATATGATTTCTCTCATTTCATGCCATACACAGTTCCAACACAACCACAGCTTCTATTAGAAGCGGATAAAGGTATAAAAATCCCTTTACTTCCTATTGCAAATACAATTTATTTCTTGACATCTCAGATTCGGAAGAAGAGGAACACTAGCATGATCCAAATATTGAGCTTACACCTCAAAGAGATCTAGATCTAGATCCAACATCTACCTCATTTCAACAGCTCATAGAAGCAGCTAGAAATGGTGCTAGGGATCTGGATGACAAGAGAAGAACGAGGTCCCGGTATCAGAAAGAGAATGTTGCACTATCCCACACATATCCACTTCTCTCTGAGTGGTGTTTCATGATGTTGGGATCAGATCCTCAAACATTCAAGGAATCTTTCCATGATCCTAGATGGAAAGAAGCTATGGATGAGGAATTTGATTCACTACATGACAATAAAACCTGGGAACTTGTCTCCTTACCTCCAGGGAGGAAGCTTGTTCAGTGAAAATGGATCTACAAGACCAAGATAGGTTTTGATGGAACCAAAACCAAGTACAAGGTTTGGTTGGTGGCCAAAGGATACTCTCAGGTTCAAGGTTTGGACTACAATGAGAAATTTTCTCCAATAGCTAGAATGGATTCCATTAGGATTTTCTTGGCAGTTGCAACTTCCAAAATATGGGAACTACATCACATGGATGTGAAAAGTTCTTTCCTCCATGGTGATTTGAAGGAAGAGATACACATGAAACAACCTGAGGGGTTTATTGATGATCCTTCCTTAGTTTGTATACTGAGGAAAT
The DNA here is from genome assembly GCA_001517045.1 of Pseudotsuga menziesii. NCBI lineage: Eukaryota > Viridiplantae > Streptophyta > Pinopsida > Pinales > Pinaceae > Pseudotsuga > Pseudotsuga menziesii. The sequence goes on from LPNX010281850.1 coordinate 95,067, forward strand.
TACTACATGCATTCAAACAAGCCCCAAGGGCATGGTACTCCAATATGGATGCCTTCCTCCTATCTCATAAATTTGAAAGATGCAAATCAGATTGCAATGTCTACATGCATAAGAAAGAGGGTATCTTGCTTTTTATTGTATTGTATGTGGATGAATTTCTCATTACTAGCAGCTCTACTACTAGATTGAGAAGCATCAAGTATTCTCTAAACAAAGTGTTCGCTATGACTGACCTAGGACTATTAAGATAGTTCATTGGTCTCAAAATAAATCAAAAGACTTCGAGAATTGTGACCTCACACTATAAGTATTCATCATAAATGCTTAGGAGATTTCACATGGAAGATTGCAAGGAAACCCCTTGTCCCTTTCTATCTAGAATCAGGCTTGAAGAAGGTGGATCCACACCTTTGGTAGATACCACCCTCTATAGACAGCTCATTGGGAACCTTATGTATCTCACACATTTGAGACCAGACATATCCTATGCTGTGAGTGTTGCTTCTAGGTACATGTAGGAGCCACATAAGCTGCATTGGAAGGAAGCAAAGAGAATCTTGCACTGCGTGTAGGGTACTATAGATTATGGGATTCACTATGTAGCTAGAGCCCAACTTGATCTCATAGGGTTCACAGACTTAGACTAGGCAGTAAATGGAAATGATAGGAAATCCACCTTGGATTTTGTATTCATGATTGGATCTAGGCCAATTTATTGGTCCAGTAAGAAGCAATCAACACTTGCACTCTCTTAAGCAGAAGCAGAGTATCAGGGAGCTGTGAATGCATCTATTCAGGAAGTATGGCTGTATGGAATCTTGATAGAGTTCAGGATTCAGACTTCATCTACAGTGGATATTTATTGTGACAACCATAGTACTATCAAAATTTCCAGTGATCCAGTTCAGAAGCAGAGGACAAAGCACATAGAGGTTCACATGGATGACATTCGGGAACTGGTGCATGACAAAACCATCACACTACACTACTGTCCTACAGAGGATCAGATTGCAGACATTTTCACCAAGTCTTTCATAGAAAAGAGATTTTCCTTTCTCATGTCTCTTTTAGGTGTTAAGGATTGACTCTTAGTTCCTATTTCTACTTATCTTGAGGGGGGGGGGGTTCCCATGAGGTTTTCCCCTATTTCCTCAGTTTATTAAGCATCATTTTTTATCTTTTAGATTGTACATGGGTGAATTTTGGCCTTTTTCCAAGGCCCACAATTGTCCAAGTTAGGATTCAGGGGGGTGTTAGGATTTATAATCCTCCCTTGACCAAACTATCTATTAGGTTATTTTAGCTTAACTTAGGAGTTTTATTTAATTATTGGGTCCACTAGTACCATTGGATCCACTTGGCCTAATGGGGCCACATGTACTAGTCACTGGAGTGTGGGGAACACCGATAGAGGCTAAATGAGACTGATTGCACTTGCATGCATCAGTTTAGGTGCCTCCTAAGCCATTCCCTACAATTTAAGAGTCACTGGGACTCCCAATACCAATCTCCTTCAGCTACTTGGAGTTCGAACTAGTTAAGCTTAGTTATTCTTCAGTTACATTCAGGTAGTTCACTTTCAATTCAGTTAGTGCTAGTTATGCATGGCTGCATATGGATAAGGCACCTTTTCTCGCCTACCACTTTAGTTAGATTGGTTTAACTGATTATAATTGATTGTTTGATTAGATTAGACATATGGAGTTAACCACTTGGACTTCGATAGTGATTTAGACATCTTTAGTTAGCCATGCAGTTAGATACAGTCACATCCAACTGGTAGATTCGAATTCATCCCTAATGATTCAAATTCTTTCCTATGTAACAGTATTTGTAACACCAGATTATGTAATGAAGATAATACTGTAATTCTTTTAGAAATACTTGTATGTTTCCTGTGAGATTTGATTTGTTTAGTTTGTATAATTCATTCCTATTCATGGCATCAATAATTTGGACTCATTGCTTGATGATCTAAATGGAACATCAATTCTAATAGCTTCATTCCCCAATAAGGATCTGATGTCTCTATGGCCCCATTAGCATGTGTCTTGGTCTAGGACTTTGTTCCTAAGGATCCATAGCCGTGCTCGTTTGAGACCAAAGATAACCCAAAAGAGTTACCTCTACTTGGTCAATGTCATGTTAGATATACTAAAAAAATGTTCATGTTAAACATGTACTCCATCATCCACTGTTGAAGTTTCTCACCACAATGAATTCAAGCTCGTTGTTGGAACATGGAGAATCCCCAACAAGAAAGACCAGGGAATAACCATAGTCGAAAGAAGTGCTCCTATAGTGATATAGATGAGAGCTTAATCAGACTGATAATGGATTAATGCGTCAGCATTCCTTATCCTTCATATAACTGCTTGAGTGGCTGGAGTTAATACCTACATGCTAGACCAAAGATCCATAATATAGCCAAGATCAAGCTCACTTGATCCTCCACTTGGAAATCATGACCTGTTGTTTGTGAAACCATAACATGGGGATAGGGACAAACAATTGGAAAGGATCTTGCATTAATGTTGAGGTTGGAACTCCTCCATGTGCCCTCCTTCATTACCATTTCCACCTGCCTCGAACACATGTTGAGCATGAGGGGAAGGGTTTGCTTCCCTTCTCACCCTATTCGAGGGATTGAGATCATTGTTGGAAAGAAATATGCATTCATTTTTAAGTGGGGTTTATTTCAGAGTTCCTAGTCAAGTTCAATATGATACTACCCTGATTGAACACCTTCATTAGCTAGTTGATATGCCATTTTATTAACATAGATCGAGCATGGTAGAAGGGGATCAAAACTATAAGCGGGAGGAGGGACACTAGTTTTTGAAGGATGTGCTCCAAATGTCAATTTTTGGCTATATGTTGAGCTTGGGTATTGTTATAAATGCATTGCATAATTATGATAATGAGTTGGAATTCACCTTCTACAAACAAGTATCAAGTAGCCATATCTAAACATGATTTACAGGCCCTTTAATAACCCAAATAATTCCACTACATTATTGTTGTCCCAACCAATGTAATCGTGGTAGATTTGAAGACTTTGTCCTTCCTCAATTTTGAAAGCTTTCTTGTATCTAGATTCAAACCAATATTACCTTTAGAAGCTCCGTCAAAGTTCAATTTGATAAATCCCTATGGCAAAGGTGTCTAGAATTTTGGACTTACTAGATGCATCTTTTTATGATTCAGGTTAGGGATCAGAGTGTCAAGAACAATCTCCCAGGACTTGAGTGGAGATCATAATCAAACCAGGGGGGGGGAGCTAGAGTGTTTCCCAAATGCTTTGTCTAACTATGGCTCATATGAGATGACTTTCTTTGGATTGATCTTGGAAAAATCCACAATTTATTTCCTTTCATGTCTCCTAGATGAGAAAGCCTGGAAAAAATTGCCAAATTTTGTTTAAAAGAGTATTGGTGAAATGGTTTTCCTTATAGTTATCAATAGTTGAAGCAATGTCTCCTATGACCTTATCAATTCTCTTGAAGGTATAGTCTCCCATGTCCCATGAAGCAACAATAAAACCACACATGTCTATAATATGGTCAAAGGATTTTGGGGTTATTTTGCACAACTAACAAAGGGAGAGACCTTTGTTATAGCTGATTTTACCACACTTTGTCAATTAGGTTTTTATGGCCTTCCTTGTCCCTATGTAGACTCTTTGGACCCCGATTTTCTCAATACAACTTTGATCATCCAAAAATCCCTTTCAAAAGTATTATTTATGGGTATAAGTGGGTCACTAGCCTACAGACCGTGTGTACACGCATCTTGCTACAGTATGACCTATGTACATCAGGCATGTTGGAGCAAGGCCCCATAGCTACAGGAAAAGCTGCTATATCGGGACAAGAAAGTCAAAGGAAACAGTACCTGAAGCGGTGGAGAAGAGAGAACTCAACCACTACACTTAAGGTAGTGGTCGAGAAGAGAGAGCTCAACCACTGCACTTAAGGCAGCGACAAAGATAGGAGGGCTCAGCTACCCTCATAAATGGAAAAGGAGCAATGGGCCGAGGTATTGAAGACAAAGGACAGAAGGGGAACGGCCAAGGAAGCAGCGCCCATACCCACGATCAGCGCCGGGAAGCATGGAAGACTGAAAAAAGCTATGGTCTGATGGAAAGTGGCAGTTCAAAGTATAGATAGGCCGACTGTCACAGTTAGGGTTTTTGGGTTACTGTTGGGAAAGGCCCATACTATTTTAACATGGTGAGACCTTCGAGCCACCTATATAAGCATGTATTTTGTATTATGAAAGGTTAGCTAGCAAGACATTCAGATAGACAATTAGCTAGTCAGTTGGTCTGTTAGCTCGTAGACAGTAGACATTAAGGGAGAGTCAAGCTCTGGTTCTGTTATTCAGTATATAGTTATCTTACTGTAACCAGTAGCTGGCTCCTTGAGTATGAATGTAACAATCCGCAGGGATAGAGAGAGAGAGAGGAAGAGTATATTGTAAGAGGAAGCAATATAGTAGGAGAAGAGATCTAAGAGAGAAGGGCTCCCGGCTGTGTGCGCGGAGTTTCCCAGAAGATCTCAAGCTGCATAATAGGTTGCAGTGGAACTGTGTGTACTCGCTCAAGATATAATAAAACACAGTTCCTATGGACGTAACTTCCCCCCTTGGAAGTGAACCACGTAAAATCCATGTGTTGTGCGACTGTTTCATGTGATTGTGCTTTACTTATGTGCTATCTGTTATCTGTTACATGAATGTTCTATATCAGTTAGTGAATGTATGTATGCTATATTCTAGTTTACAGTAACATAGAAGGTTAAGTGCGAGTTGAATGTATCAAGTGTCCTGTATATGAGTTATCAGTGCTTGATTCATGACAGTTAATAGTTACTGTGTTAAGTGACCCTTGTGTATTTAGTTCAGCAAGTTGTGCATAAGTGATGTTAATTGTGTTAGACTGTAGAAGCTAACGAGAAGTTGTTTAACACCTTAATGAAGGATAACTGAGCTATTATACCTGGAGAGAAAACCCTTAGACCTTGCGAGTTGTTGAGCATATTAAGTATTGCCATAGGAGATATCACGGCGTAGAAAGGCGATATCGCACCGTCAGAGGAGCTGTGGTGTGAGATATCACAGGTTAAGGGTTGAGAAGAAGAGAAGGCTTGCGCATCATCTTAGAAGCTGCGATGCGATAAGAGTCAGTTCCATAACAGAGCCAGCTAAGAAGAGAGAAATAACACCTCACAGAGAGATCCCGCTGGCTAAGAAGAGACAAGTGGCACTACGATGCTACAGAACCTGGTTGAGGACACCTAAGTCTTCAATCACCCCATCTAGGATCACTTCAGGTGAGACTTCAGGCCATTCTGCGGTCTGTTGCCGAAAGGGCCAGTGAGCTAGGGGTTTTGTTGGTACATTACAGTAAACCCGGGTCTGCCCATCCATAACCAACAAATGGTTCTGTTGCCGGTTTTGCAGAAAGTGAAGAGCTAATGTTTTGTTGGCATCCTACTAAAGAAGAAACCAACCACTAGGTTGGGTCTAAGGAGAAAGAATTTGCTAAAAAAGAAAACAGGAGTCCTAGGATTAGTACCGAGGACTGGTTACAAAAACATATCTTCACAGACCTGCATGAGATATTTTTTGCGACCTATGCAAATGAGTTGTACGACTGGTTGTCAAAGTTGACTGATAAGCATATATTCAAGAAGAAAATGAACATTGTCTGGACACCGGAGCTGATTCACACCGTGAAGAGCATATATAATCCCATTTCGCGGGCAGTAGAATTCTTGCTTGAGAGTGTGCTAGAAGTTTTCATTACAGAGTTTGCAGTTGATCAAAGAAAGAGTTTCAGTGAAGCAGAAAGGTACTTCTTCAAAGGATATCGTGGTAAGTACCTAAACTCTTTAAATTTGTCTCTTAAGATGTTATTGCATGAAAAAGGAGTACTGGATATATTCTCAAATGAATAAGTTAAGTAAGTGTAATGTCACAAGAGATTGAGAGCGATTTTGAAGAAATTTGATGTACATGTAGTGGTAAGAAATATAAAGTAGATTTCAGATCTTCTTTCCTTGAAGACATTTCAGATAGTACTAGAGAACAGAGTCAAAGTAATAAAGAAAGAACAGGAGGGCGTATCCCTTACCACCCTTACACCCCATAGAAAGCAACCAGGACTCAGAATAATCCCGCAGGAACTCCATCTAGTAGTTCACACACCGTACATACTACCTCTACATCACCTACATATACACCGCCAAGTGGTAGTAACACAGCAAATCGGCATCCACCACGTAGAAACAGAATGGGGGATAACATGAAGTTACCTACCTTTAAGGGTATAGGGGCAGAAGACCCAGAACATCATTGGTTCCTATGTGAAGCTGTATGGACCATTAAACAGATCCAAGATGATAATACTAAACTTGTCCAGTTGGCCACTACACTTAGAGACAGAGCTTTAACGTGGTATATGAAGTATACAACAGCGCAGCCCAGAATGCTCATACAGGTCTGGACTGCCATGATTAAAGAATTTAAGAAACCTAAGTCTGAGTCACAATGCATCACATGGCTTAAAGACATCAAACAGTTACCCACAGAGTCAGTATGGGACTTTGATCAGAAATTTAAAGCTCTTATAGACCAAGTTAGCTTTGAGTTTGCACCGGAGCAGCATAAGGAATAGTTCATCGCAGCATTGCTCCCCCATATCAGACTTCCACTGATGCAACAGAGACTCCGTACGCATGATGAAGCGTTGGAGATGGAAATGAAACTAGAGGCTTCACCTCTAGCTGAGACTAGTGCAGGTATGACAAGCTTGCAAAACCAGTTAGCAAATCTCACGTTACAGCTACATGAGATTAAGAAAGGCAAAGAGGTTGCACAAGAACTATGGTGCACAAAGTGTAAAGGACAGGGCCATATGAAAGATAACTTTCTAGTATTTGTCGAGTATTTAGCAAGTGGGGCTCCTAACCCCTTAATACAGAATCAAGGGCCATGGTGTGAACTCTGCAGAACAAGAGGACATACACCCCAGGAATGCCCTTTACTTCAGAAGTACGTACAAAATCCCAAGAACTTATACTGTAACTTCTGTAAGTCCGTAGGACATGATGAAAATAACTGCAGATCTTATGATCTCATGGTCGAGAGAAAACACGACTTCTACAGAGTCCAGTCAGAGACATCTGAACTAGTAGCAAGACCACAGCATGAACTGGCTCATTATGGCCATGGTGGAGGTTTTGGCCGTGGCCGTGGACCGATTACTTGTTACAATTGTGGATCTGTAGGACATTATGCTAGGGATTGTCAGAACCCTACTACGACATGTAAGTATTGCAGGTCCTATGATCATATTATAGAAGAATTTCCTATCTTGATAGCCAAGATTAGGGACCCTAAGCCAGCAGTACATCAGAATATTCAGCTTATTGCTGTTGAGCAGAAAGAACCAGAACCAAGCATCAATGTTGTGACTCGCAGCTGTGCTTCTACTAGTACGACAATGCAGGATGCCGAAAAGAATACAGGTATGGAGTGGGTGCGTAAAGCCACTAATAAATCAACACCACTTGACCTACAGAAGAACAAAGAAATGTTTCAGCAAGCTAAAACTTTATTTACTGACCCTACACCGTCAGGATCGCAGGTATTGCGTTGTAGGGGCGTACCGTAGCAAACACCTTGCGGCATTAGTCCTGTGCAGATATCCCAGGGTACCACATCGGGAAGGTGCGACGAGGATGAGTCGATAGGAAGTGTACAATCCTTCCTGTGGAGTTGTTTGAAACTCATGAGAAATGAGAAAGCTATCGGAGAGCTTCAACGCATCATAGACCAGTGTCAGCAGTCTTCTTCCGTGAGCAGTGCACAGCGTGCTCTTCATAATATTATGGGCCATACAAGAACAGGAAGAGAGATGAGGCTCACAGCACAAATTGGAGAATTTGAAATGGATGAGGTAATCCTAGATTTAGGATCAGAGGCAAATGTTCTGACTAAGCAGACATGGGAACAGATGGGTAGCCCTAAGTTAGCCAGATTACCTATCCATCTGTGCTTAGCCAATCAGCAGAGGGTATCACCACTGGGTCGATTACCGCAAGTGCCAGTTGATATTGACGGAGTTCGCAGCTTTGCAGACTTCGAAGTTATAGAAATCATTGGTGATAGTAGACCGTATCCAGCTCTACTAGGTATTGATTGGGCAATCGATAACATGGCTGTTATCGATTTAAAGAAAAGACAAATGACCTTTGAGGATAATCAGATTCGGGTCATCGCACCGTTGGATCCTTTTCAGGGTCGTAGATATATTGAACCTATCAGAGCAGAGGAAGAGGTATGTAATATGGAGAGCCTCTATTAGATGACTGCTAATCAGAGTGATTATATCAATCCGACCACAGAAGGAAATATTAGTTGGCGATGCGACAGCTCATGCACATCGGATTCGGAGGTTGGTTTAGAAAATTGGCAGAATAGACTTTATGAAGTCTAAGCTCGTAGATGTGCATTTATGACTAAGTCACTGCGATGGATTGGCGCAGAGATTAAGGATATTCCATCATTTGATGGTTTAGCGGATGTCGATGACTTTTTACAAGAGTTTGAGCAGGAAATTCCTCATGAACAGAGGATGTCAGTTATTGACCTTGCAGTAAGAGCCACACCTGCAAGATGGTGGCATGCGCATAAAGAACATATCACATCATGGGATGATTTCAAGAGATTGATGGCGATCATATTCTCTAATGACAAGGAGTGTCTACAACAGAAATATACAGGAGAAAGTGACCCCAAGTCACATATTAAGATCCGTGAACAGAATTGGTTGGACATTCCTGAGGATGAATGGGTTCACCTATTCATTCACACTTTAGACACAGTGCCAAGGAATTGGTACACTGAGACAGAGTTGCGCAGAGGAACCATTACATGGCCACTTATGATAGACAGCTTTGAACTCACTTTCTCTTTTGAATCTAAGTATCCAAGCATTGATTAGGCTCTAGATGTTATAAGGACTAAGATATTTGATGACTGTACCCTATTAGTGTCTGCTCAATCTGATTGGGCTATCCAGTTAGAACATGCGCTAGAGTGTTACAACTTCACAGAAGAGTCAGGCGATGAGGATGAGAACCCTCATAGTATCAACATTCCAGAGTCAGAAGGGACTCGTGAAGTTGATGGACCAAAGCTAGAGATTCCAGCTATCACAGAGCCTATCAATCTTAAAAAGATCAATATTGGTACAGAAACAGAACCAAAGTTTGCCTCTATTGGAGACTATTGGGATTATGAAATGGTAGGACACATCGCAGATCTGTTACATGACTATCACGACTTATTTCCCACTAAGTTTACAGAGATGAAGGGAATAGTAGGAGATTTGGGAGTCATGAGGATACCTTTGAAAGAGGATGCTAGGCCAGTTAAGCAGCATCCATACAGATTAAATCCTCGTTACAAAGAAAAAGTTAAGGATGAAATTGATAAGATTCTAGCAGTAGGCATCATTGACCCAGTCGAAGAAAGAGAATGGGTTAGTCCCATGGTTGTGCAGGAAAAGAAAACTAAAGGAGAAATCAAGATTTGTGTCAATTTGCGCAAACTCAAGGATGCATCGCTTCATGACCCATTTCCGACACCTTTTATTGATGAAGTCTTAGACAATGTGGGAGGACAGGAGGTCTACTCCTTCACTGATGGCTTTTCAGGCTATCACTAGATAAGAATCCATCTAGAGGATCGATATAAGACCAACTTTGTAATAGAATGGGGCTTATTCCAGTATACGGTAATGCCCTTTGGTCTTAAAAATGCACCAGCTATTTTTTCGAGAGTAGTAGTTGCTGTATTTAAGGAATACATCCATAAATTATTAGAAGTCTATTTTGATGATTGGACTGTATTTGGATTAATCAACAAGCATATAGGAGATTTAAGGCTCATGTTGGAGAAATGTAGGCAATATCAGATTTCTCTTAACTTGAAGAAATGTATATTCTGTGCACCATTTGGTATTTTGTTGGGTCATATTGTTTGCAAACAAGGCTTGATGGTAGATCCTACAAAGATTGCCATCATTGTAAATATTCCAGCGCCCAACTCAGTCAAGCAATTGAGGACAGTGCTTGGTCATATAGGGTACTATAGAAAATTCATAAAGGGTTATGCAAAGATCACAACACCTATGGAAAAGCTGTTAAAGAAAGACGTGAAATTCCTATGGAATGAGGAATGCCAGCAAAGTTTAGACACACTTAAAGAGAAGATGGTCACAACACCCATCTTAGTATTTCTAGATTGGAACAAGCCATTTCATGTACATGTGGATGCATCTGGCATCACACTGGGGATTGTCTTATCACAACCAGGATAAGGAGGTATCAATCACCCTATCACATACTCAAGCAAAAAGTTATCTACCGCAAAAAAGAACTACACCACTACAAAAAGAGAAGGATTAGCTATGGTGTATGCTCTACAAAAGTTCAGGCACTACCTCTTGGGTGCCCCATTCAAGATGTTCATTGACCATTCCGCTTTAAAGTACTTGGTCAATAAGCCAGTGTTAGGAGGAAGGATCTGTAGATGGTTACTCCTATTTCAGGAGTATGATTTTGAAATTATTGTAAAACCAGGGAGATTAAATGCCGGACCTGATCATCTATCGTGGATAGACTCAGGAGAAGAACCAAGTAATCTAGAGGATAATTTGCCAGATGTGCAATTGTTTTCTATCTAGATCGCAGATATTATTCACTTTCTCACTACAAGGTGGGCACCAGCTGAGTTTACTGAGAAGCAAAAGAAATAGTTAGTTGTTAAAGAAGCAGACTTCACTTTGATTGCAAGACAGTTATACAAGTTAGGTCCAGATGAATTCCTACGCAGATGCGTGATGCCGTACGAGAAAGAGGCCATTATCAAAGAAGCACATTCAGGTACCGCAGGAGGTCATTTCGCAGGAAAGCCGACTGCCCAGAAAATTGTAGCTATAGGATTATGGTGGCCTACTTTGCACAAAGACACTAAAGAGTTTTGCAGATGCTGCGATATCTTCCAGAGGGTAGGAAAACCTTCGCGGAGAGATGAAATGCCGCTGTGACCACAGATTACGCTGCGGGCATTTGACAAGTGGGCTATAGATTTTGTGGGTCCTATCAACCCACCAGGAAAATGAACTGGTGCGAGATACATCATCACAGGAACAAAATACCTCACCAGGTGGGTAGAGGCCAAAGCAGTAAGGAATTGTGATGCTGCTACAACTGCACAGTTCATTTTTGAAAACATCATAAGTAGATTTGGATGTCCAGTAATTTTGATGAGTGATCAAGGCACACATTTTCTGAATCGCACTATTCAGGCCTTGACAGAGGAATTTCAAATATAGCACCATAAGAGCACTCCCTACCACCCACAAGCTAATGGTACAGTGGAGGCTTTTAACAAGATTCTAGAAAATGCTCTTACTAAGATCTGTAACAGCAAAAGAGATGATTGGGACCTCAGGGTTAATGCCGTGTTATGGGCTTATAGGACTACATGCATGAAACTTATAGGACACACACCTTTCAGCTTGGTGTATGGACAAGAGGCTGTTATGCCTATGGAATATATTATTCCCAGTTTAAGAATTGCTCAAATTACCGAGATGGATGATATAGATACGATGAATGAAAGACTAGCACAGCTACTTCCCTTAGAAGAAGATAGATTCATCGCAAGATTTCATCAGAAAGTGCAGAAGGCACAAGAAAAAGCTTGGCATGACAGGCACATCAAGAGCAAGATTTTTTAGATAGGAGACCTAGTGCTCCTTTGTGATAGCAAGTTTGTTAAGTTTCCAGGGAAGTTCAAGACGCATTGGTTGGGGCCATATCAGATTCAACAAGTTACAGAAGGAGGTGCCATTCAGCTTAGTAAAATGAACGGGGAGCTTGTTCCTACCTTGATTAATGGCAGTAGGCTTAAGATTTATAGTGATAGCCACTCCACCTCCCAGCCCTAACTCAGACAGTTTATGTGATGTGCAGATGTCCAGTGTAGTTGAAAGGAGGCATCACACCCCTACCTCGTCTACACTTAAAAAAATAAAATAAAAAAATGAATGATTCAAAAAGTTTGTTTTGCGCAAGTCAATATAGGATGCTTGCGGAGTTTTGACCATTTCGGAGTTTTACGCTAACATTTTAGTTCAGGACAATGCGGTGTGACATCGCAGCAACGAGATGCTCACTGTGCCACGTCGATGATTTTGAAAAGGGACAGAGGGCCAGTCACTTCGCCTTTTGACAAGAAGTTAATGAAAATATGATCGGTATACGTTGCCCTAGATTTGGAAACAGTACAGTGATTGTCCCAGATTTGGTAAATCTTGGTCGAGATTGCCGGCACCTACACACAACTTTCGAGGAAAATTTGATCATATTTTCAGCAATTAATGAGGATCAGGACAACAGATGTTGTCTTATCCATGCAATAAATGCCACCAACAGGTCTAGCCTAAATGAATGTTGCTTCAGAGATTATTGCCTTTGTTATAAATACACACATCATTCATACAGAAGGGTTAATTTTATGATTTCTAAGAGTTATAGGGAAATTTGAAGAGTTTTCCCTATGCAGAGATACTCCAGTTATAGAGTGCTGGTTTTCCCTAATTTCGCAGCCATTGCCAGTCCAGAGCATCACACTGGGTGGTTTTTGTCCGAGGAGGAACCTTTAGAAGACATTGTGCGACGATTCCAGCATGGTGGCCTCGTGTCTGCTATGACGATGCCACCCAAGGTTGTGAAATTAGGTGCACCACAGGTTAGACAACCATCGAGGATGAGGAGTCAAGCTCAGATAGTCGAAGAGTCCAGCCCAGAGTAGGAAGAGGAAGTTCATATGGCAACAACATACATTGTGCCACGAGTCGAGGATGCACCAGAGGTAACCATTCCCAAGGGTGCTAAGTATCCTATTCCGCTACCGCCGATTGATCCTCGTGTACAGAAAGATGGAGAACTGTTAGGATATGTCCCTCTTCTCAAATTTATAGACTATAACCTTGGAGACAGTAAGACATATCCTCAGTTTCGGCCGGACCAGTATCTTATGGTTCAGAAGAACCCGAGGACTGATGCAGATGAATTTGTTCCTATGGAACATGTCCAGATTCTTGAGCGGTCAGGCTTGCTCAATTTGTTGAGAATATCACATTTTGGACAAGGTGCAGAGGTTAATGCCGTGGTGCATGTGCTACTTTCCTATGTACATGGAGGTTACATTTGGCTGGGTAACAGGGTCGATCTCAATGTCGACTTGATACACTGCATCACTGGGTTGTGCAAGAGGGGTAAGGACCCTCAAACACATATATCAAGTAAGAGCAAGGATTCCAAGCCACCAGCAACCCTAGTTAACAAGTATAAGCTACAGAGAGGAGGTCAGGCTTATGACCTCACAGCAATAGCAGACGATACACTCATATTCACAGCCAGTCTGCTCGTAGGTAGACTGCTAACTAAAGGTCACCCGAAAGAAGTCACAGGATCAGTAATTCACCTTGCCATACAGGTCGCAGAAGGTGAACAATTTAATTGGTGCCTATTTTTATTAAATATTTTTCTTCAAGATTGTTTTACAGCACAAGACGAGGCAAACCACCCCTTCCATTTCTTGTGGCTGCTTATATTATGTGCATTCGTCGGGTGGAAAGAGCTACCCCAGACCCAGTTTCTACAGCTACGAAGCGAAGAATGCAGAGGCACACGATATGCAAACTTATGGGAGAGAAATAGCCCAGCCAAGAAAAAGATCAATATGATAGTATTCTATGAATACTATAAGCTGTTGAAGCGAGTCATCCATGAGACATCGTGGATCACCACGGAGGTTGTTGACATGTATGATAATCGGCTTGACTTCATTGCGGACAGCCATACAATCTGTCTAAGGCCCAAAGGGTTTAGAACGGATCACTGGGCTAATGGTTCATTCAGGATGATAGCATAGGATGTAGAAGACATCATCAAAGACTTCAATGAAGAGTGGAAGAAGGCATTAGAACATGCCACAGCAGGAAATATACCAATAGAAACCACACCGAAAGACCAACAATTAGACAAAGGAAAAGATAAGGTGGGTTCCAAGAGGAAAGATCTAGTAGAAGTGCCACCAGTGGCACAAAAGGGGAAAGATGCAGTAGAAGTGCCACCAAAGGCACAAAAGAGGAAAAAATCCAAAGCCTCAAAGCCAACTATAGAGACCGCACTAAAAGAGGATGACTATGAACTCATCGCAGCAAGATTACAGGAGGTGATGAAGGACTCATTTTAGGTGATGCAGACATCGCAGGACAAGCTGCAGAGCACGATAGATAAGCAGCTTTTGGAGTTGAAAGCACTCACTAATAAGACTGCCATGATGCAGATTCCGCTAGTCAAGGCGATGACAGGAGAAAGTTCAACACCATCGACTTCTCATGAGGAAGTCTTTGCAAAGGACTACATCAATACAGTGCTGATACTTCCAGGGAGCATCCGATTCCCTACGTCGATGATTGATGTGCAGATACAGGTTAGACACCCTGTTGAGGTTAATCTGGTACAGTTCCCTGTTGATCAACTACAGATGATCTAGCAGTAGGTAGCCGCAGAGCTCAGGGATAGAGAGCTTGTGATGTATAAACAAAACACTCAGCTGAGACAACAGAATGCAGAGCTCACCACAGGCTTTTAGAAAAAGGCGAAGGAGTTAAGGGTATACGAAGAAAGAGAATAGGATCTAAGTCAGGTCCTGCAGAACATCACACTGGAGTTACCCCAGTGTAACATAGAGTTTGCCTTACCTCTAACACAGAAGGTAAGAAGAATTGTAGCCAGAGCAAAGGCTCTGGAAGAGACAGTGGCCAAGATGGAGGAAGACCACAAGGCGCAGATTGCTAAGCTTGAGGCTCGAGCACCAAGAACACCTGAGGCAGACAAGGAAGCAAGGGCACAAGCCTTTTGACTCACTTCAATGCAGATGAAGTGTCGCATAGATGATGCACAGTCATTGCTAGATGATGCGACGAAGACATGGTCGGATCTAGATGAGCTCCCAGAAAAACTGGAGTTGCAACAGAGCATCCAGGGCATAGAGAATGCAACAGCGGCAATGAAGGAATAAGTCAAGAGCTTAGGAGCTCTTGAAAAGATGAAAAATACGACAGAGATGAACCGTTTGCAACAGGAAGCACAGTGGTTGAGAGAAAAAGAGATCCAATTCAATAACCTGCTTCAACCATATTAGGAACAAATCGCAGAGCTGGTCGATGCAGTTGAGCAGAAGGTCAAGGAGTTCACTACAAGCAAAAGTGAACTTGATAGCACATAGGACCCCATGATTACTCAAGTTATGCTTGAGGAGGCACAAGACTATGTCGAAGCTATGGATAAAGAAGTCGTAGGACTCAGGGAGAGATTCGCAAGGACTTCGTAGGAATCCAAGAAGAAGCTACAGCAAGAGAAGCCAGTTGTTAGTGGCTCAGGGATGAGCCACAAGTAAGTGTTAGGGGACTGTTGGAGCAGGGCCCCGCAGCTACAGGAAAAGCTACTATATCGGGACAAGAAATTCAAAGGAAACAGTACCTGAAGCGGTCGAGAAGAGAGAGCTCAACCACTGCACTTAAGGCAACGGCCGAGAAGAGAGAGCTCAACCACTACACTTAAGGTAGCGGCCGAGAAGAGAGAGCTCAACCACTGCACTTAAGGAAGCGACAAAGACAGGAGGGCTCAGCTACCCTCATAAATGGAAAAGGAGCAATGGGCCAAGGTATTGAAGACAAAGGACAGAAGGGGAGCGACCGAGGAAGCGGTGCCCATACCCACGATCAGTGCCGGGAAGCGTGGAAGACTGCAGAAAGCTGTGGTGTGACGGAAAGCGGCAGTTCAAAGTATAGATAGGCCGACTATCACAGTTAGGGTTTTTGGGTTACTGTTGGGAAAGGCCCATAGTGTTGTAACATGGTGAGACCTTTGGGCCACCTATATAAGCATGTATTTTGTATTATGAAAGTTTAGCTAGGAAGACATTCAGATAGACAATTAGCTAGTCAGTTGGTCTATTAGCTCGTAGACAATAGACATTAAGGGAGAGTCGAGCTCTGGTTCTGTTATTCAGTCTATAGTTATCTTACTGTAACCAGTAGCTGGCTCCTTGAGTATGAATGTAACAATCCATAGGGATTGAACAATCCGCAGGGATTGAGAGAGAGAGAGGAAGAGTATATTGTAACAGGAAGCAATATAGTAGGAGAAGAGATCTAAGAGAGAAGGGCTCCCGGCTGTGTGCGCGGAGTTTCCCAGAAGATCTCAAGCTGCATAATACGTTTCAGCGGAACTGTGTGTACTCGCTCAAGATATAATAAAACACCATTCCTGTGGATGTAACTTCCCCCCCTGGAAGTGAACCACGTAAAATCCGTGTGTTGTGCGACTGTTTCATGTGATTGTGCTTTACTTATGTGCTATCTGTTATCTGTTACATGAATGTTGTATATCAGTTAGTGAATGTATGTATGCTATCTTCTAGTTTACAGTAACATAGAAGGTTAAGTGCGAGTTGAATGTATCAAGTGTCTTGTATATGAGTTATTAGTGCTTGATTCATGACAGTTAACAGTTACTGTGTTAAGTGACCCTTGTGTATTTAGTTCAGCAAGTTGTGCATAAGTGATGTTAATTGTGTTAGACTGTAGAAGCTAACGAGAATTTGTTTAACACCTTAATGAAGGATAATTGAGCTATTATACCCAGAGAGAAAACCCTTAGACCTTGTGAGTTGTTGAGCATATTGAGTATTGCCATAGGATATATCACGGCGTAGAAAGGCGATATCGCACCGTCGGAGGAGCTACGGTGTGAGATATCACAGGTTAAGGGTTGAGTAGAAGAGAAGGCTTGCGCATCGTCTTAGAAGCTGCGATGTGATAAGAGTCAGTTCCATAACAAAGCTAGCTAAGAAGAGAGAAACAACACCTCGCAGAGAGATCCCGCTGGCTAAGAAGAGACAAGCGACACTAGGATGCTACAGAACCTGGTTGAGGACACCTGAGTCTTCAATCACCCCATCTAGGATCACTTCGGGTGAGACTTCAGGCCATTCTACAGTCTATTGCCGAAAGGGCCAGTTAGCTAGGGGTTTTGTTGGTACATTACAGTAAACCTAGGTCTGCCCATCCGTAACCAACAAGGAAATGTTGTCAAAAAATTATGTGGTTAAGAATAAAATATTTGGAGTTTTCCTCATCAATTCACAAATAACTTGACCATTGGCCTTCCATATTCCTGGAAACGCTTCGAGCCAACCCTTCACTTCCTATTGAAGGGATATGTATTGAGCTACTTGGATGCATTAGAGGAGGAGAACGTGTGAGAGAAAAGGAACTATAGTGGATTTGTGCCCCATTCTTGCATACTTGAGTACACATCCATTTATCCTTTGAGTGACCATTGATTCTATTCCCAAGCTTTCCATTGTCTTGTGAGCTTTCCATTGAGAGGGAGGATTGAAGTGGTGGAGGCCCAAGTGGAGGACTCGGTTTCTCAATTTCGACGAGACGTCGACATAGTTTATCACTTGTATCTCTATTTATACTTATGTTGTAGCTACAACTTTTGGACCCCCCTTTTGATTTTATCTTGCATGGATTTATTTAGTTTCCTGAACTCTGTTGTTCCTCTGCTACAATTTTGAATTTTTGAGTTTGATTTGAGGTAAACTATTTTCCTTCATTTTGGAAGTTGGATGATCTAAAAATTCCTTTGTCTACCTAATGCTTTTTTACTTTGGAACTTCAAGTTTTGATGTTTTCATTTATTGCTGTCGGAAGTCATTTGAATAGTGAATCGAGGCCGTAGTTCTCTACGCAGCCGCCGTTGCGAAAGCTAAATGATTATTGACCCGATGGAAAGCCCTATTTTTCATCGATGAGCTTTTATTTCATTTGTTTTCTTTGGACTATCATGATTTTATTTTATCACTGTTAGAGCATTAGTATTCTAAGTCACCGACGGATAGCTCTTATCTTTGCCGATGCCGTGGTTTTATTGTTTTATCTATGTGCTATCGGAAGGGTTTTGACTATTGATTGGAGGGTTAGTCCTTTGCATCGCTGTCATGGTGGTAGTGTTGAGCTCACCCTCATCGATACTTAGTCATTAAAGCTTCTAATCGCCGAATTTTTCATTTTATTGCAGAAGCCATAGTCTGATTGTTTCTCGCCGTTGCGGTTGTGTAGTACACTATCTCTTTGATGTGTTAGTTCATTCATCTACCAACACCTTATTAGTTAGTGGATCCAATATCCGATACATGACTACAGCTGCGATTAGTGTTTTATATCGCCGACACTGTAGAGATGTTTAGTTTTAACGTCGTCGGTCCGCAGTCGTACGAGCCTCGATCGTCGATGTTTTTCTATTGTCCCGGAACCCTTAGTCTATATGGTTTCCATCATTGCAGTGGCTTAGTGAACTAACCATCTAATTCTATAATGCTTCCACCCGTCGATGAGATTTTTGTTTTCGCCCGATGCTTAGTAATTCTACTCGCTGAGAAGGTTTTTCCCTCCTTTTTGTGTGCTTTTACTCTATTTTCATGTTGGCAAGGTTTTTCCATGGCAGTTTTCTCTGAGATGAAGAGTGTAGTTTGGGGTTTCAGATTGGTGATTACTTTGTTATGATTCATGCTTTCATCGGAGGATTTTGAATTGGTCCAGATGCGGCCTGGAATGAGATAGGGAGCCTGTTTTATCGGGATTGTGATTTTAGTTTAGACGGTGGATTTAGCGGAATTCAGACCCAGCTTGCAGGATTTACTTTGCATTATCTTTTCATGCATTAATATTTTTTATAGTTCATTTTACAGAATGCATGTATTGATACAGTTTGTGTTACTTTGTTAAACGCTAAATGGTCTAAAAATATGATATGTTCATGACAGGATGATTGCTGCAAAGAAGATATGTCTAAAGGACAAAGCAGAAGAGGGGCACAAAGGAAAGAAGAAGCTGAAGCATAAAGAAGCAGAGATGTTGCTCAAGAAAAATAAGAGAGTGAAGGTCTGAGATCATCAGGATCTAAAAAAGACCAACAAATTACTGACTAGAATCGATAGCAGCAGAGGCCGAGGCTTGGGAAAATTTCGTCAGTTACCAAGCTGGTCCCTTTTTATAAAGTGCTCTTAAATCTTAATCTAAAATGTAACGTATTCTATAAATCATGAGCACTCACAAAGAGACAAAAGGGTGGGTTTGAACAGTTGGGGGGAGCCCAAAGGTCACCAAGGGGTATCCCAAGAGTTTTGCTTGTAGTATAAGTATAGGAGAGTTAGATAGAAGTAAGGACTTTTTCCCAGATAGATTTGTGAGAGTATGTTGTAAGAAGAACTATTTCCTTTTGCAATAAATAATTACAAGTTTCCTGTTGGAGAAAGCTTGGTGGAGTATTTCAAATGCTGTGCTATGGATTTGTTGAATGTGAACTATTTCATTTTCAGCTTGCATCCATTAATTGTGAGATTTTTCTAACTCTTTGAACCTATGTTCTTGTTATGAATGCACTCTAGTTTATTCTACGAAATTTCCACTATGAGTAATGAAGGCTTTTCATAAACAATGAGCTATCTTGTTGTTCATATATCTATTAATGTTCATGTATTTTGAATTAAGTAACAGCTATTTGTGATTTTTCTTAATACATGCGTAGAAATACATTACTCATTTATAAATGATAATCTTTCTCCCTAGGGATAGTTTAGATAGTTAGTTTTAGTTTCTTGTTGTGTGTGATTTAGATGCGAGAGAGTTAAGATGAGAGGTAAGAACCTGCGCATCACATTGTGACCAATCCTCGTATTCTCTATCAATCTAGATTTTAGATAGGCACTTGCACATCATACTTATTAAAACATAAAAAAATAAAAAATACACATGGTGGACCGGGCCGTAACCGCTAAAACCTTTTATTTTGTTACTTGACCTATGGTAGCTGGAATGTAAACCAGACAGATTCCCCATACCAAACAGTAACGAGCTAGTTGGGAATGTTTAATGGGGAGAATCCCTGGCTATTGTTACCTGTGATTTTCTAGGCCTCAACAACTTAATAGAAATATCCATTTCTCTTCCATTATATGTGTAACTATGAATACTTTTTTATCCATGGATGTAGTTTCCTTGATTATGTATTAGATTTATATTTGCTAAAGTAGGTTCTAACACTTAATATCTATCATGCTTGTATGTTTTGTTGTTGTTGAGAATGAAATGTAGGTGCAAGTATGGTTGAAATCTCAACAAGGATCTACTACAAACATCTGGAACAAGGTACACTTCGCATCCCTTAGTGTTAAACTTTTTAGTTGTTTAGCATATTTGTTGGACACAGATGGGCAGACCCGGGTTTACTTTAATGTACCAACAAAACCCCTAGCTCACTGGCCCTTTCAGCAACAGACCGTAGAATGGACTGAAGTCTCAACCGAAGTGATCTTGGATGGGTTGGCTGAAGAATCAGGTTTCCTCAACCAGGTTCTATAGCATTCTAGTGCCACTTATCTCTTCTTAGCCAGTGGGATCTCTCTACGAGGTGCTGTTCCTCTCTTCTTAGCTGGCTCTGTTATGGACTGAGTCCTATCGCATCGCAGCTTTTAAGCCGATGCACAAACCTTGTCTTCCGCTCAACCCTTAACCTGCGATATCTCACACCGCAGCTCCTCCGACGGTGCGATATCGCCTTTCTACGCCGCGATATCTCCTATGGCAATACTTAATATGCTCAACAACTCACAAGGTCTGAGGGTTTTCTCTCTGGGTGTGATAGCTTGGTTAACCTTCATAAGGGTGTTACACAATCTTCACTTAAGCTTCTACAATAATACACTGAACATTACTTACGCTCAGCTTGCTGAACCAAATATACAGAGGTCATTTAACACTGTAACTGTTAACTATCATGAATCAAGCACTAGTAAACTCATACACAGAATACTTAACAGATTCAACTCGCAAGTAGCCTTCTAAGCTACAGTAAACTGATGGATAGCATGCATACATTCATTAACTGTTAAGCAAAGTTCATGTACTAAATAATAGATAGCAAATAAGTAAACACAATCACATGAACAGTCGCACAACACACATATTTTATGTGGTTCACTTCCAGGGGGGAAGCTACGTCCACGGGAACTGGTTTTTATATTATATCTTGAGAGAGTAAACACAGTTCCACTGCAACCTATTATGTAGCTTGAGATCTTCTGGGAAACTCCACACACACAACCAGGAGCCCTTCTCTCCTAGATCTGTTCTCCTTTTATATTGCCTCCTCTTACAATATACTCTTCCTCTCTCTCTCTCTCAATCCCTGTGGATTTTTACATTCATGCTCAAGGAGCTGGCTACTAGTTACAGAAAGATAACTACAGGCCTAATACAGAACCAGAGCTCGACTCTTACAATGCTGAGACACTAGAGACTCTTAGCTAGCTCCCTATCTAACGATCTAAATGTCTAGATGTCTAACCTTACATAATACAAATTACATACTTATATAGGCGGCCCGAAGGTCTCGCCCTGTTACAACACTATGGGCCTTTCCCAACAGTAACCCAAAAACCCTAACTGTGACAGTCGGCCTATCTGTACTTTGAACTGCCGCTTTCTGTCACACCACAGATTTTTGCAGTCTTCCATGCTTCCTGGCACTGATCATGGGTATGGTTGCCGCTTCCTCGATTGCTCCCCTTCTGTCCTTTGTCTTCAATACCTTGGAATGTTGCTCCTTTTCCATTTACGAGGGTAGATGAGCCCTCCTATCTTCACCGCTGCCTTAAGTGCAGTGGTTGAGCTCTCTCTTCTCGGGCGCTTCCTTAAGTGCAGTGGTTGAGCTCTCTCTTCTCGGTCGCTGCCTTAAGTGCAGTGGTTGAGCTCTCTCTTCTTGGTCGCTTCAGGTACTGTTTCCTTTGAATTTCTTGTCCCAATATAGCAGCTTTTCTTGTAGCTGCGGGGCCCTGCTCCAACAGTCCCCTAACACTTACTTGTGGCTCGTCCCTGAGCCACTAACAGCTGGCTTCTCCTACTGTAACTTCTCCTTGGCTTCCTGTGAAGTCCTTGCGAATCTCTCCCTAAGTCCTGCGACTTGTTTATCCATAGCTTCGACACAGTCTTGTGCCTCTTTTACTAAAATAGTGTCAACACTTTCCTTAAGTGAAGCTCCAGAAATAAATGGCAGGCCATTTATAGGCTGCTAATTTTGTTTCAATGACCTCATCTCCTGCTATCTCAGTCAGGTTTGTACCATTCACCTCAAATTCTACTAGAGTTCTTGTCCGAAATAGATTCATCAAAGCCATCATCATTCTTGGGAAAACTTTCATGAGGAGACATGTCCTTTTCCAGCTTTAATGTAACTACCTTCTTGGAAATTTTCTGTGTCTCTCTCATTTTCAACATCTCTGCTTCGTTCCTTTCCTATTTCCTTTTGTTTTTCTGAGTCTCGAATGCCTGTTTCTTGGTCCTTTTTTTCTTTCCGTGAGATCTTCTGGGAAACTCCACGCGCACAGCCAGGAGCCCTTCTCTTTATTTTTTTTAAATTTCTTCTCTGTGCTCTTATCTTCAGTGATCTTCTCATCTTTCTTCTTCTCTACTCTGGGCTGGACTCTTCTACCATCTGAGCTTGACTCCTCATCCTCGGTGGTTGTATGACCTGTGGTGCACCTAATTTCACAACCTTGGGTAGTGGCGTCATAGCAGACACTAGGCCACCATGTTGGAATCATCGCACAATGTCCTCTAAAGGTTCCTCCTCGAATAGAAACCACCCAGTGAAATACTCTGGACTAGCAATGGTCGCGAAATTGGGGAAAACTAGCACTCTGTAACTGGAGTATCTCTGCACAGGAAAACTCTACAAATTTCTCTATATCTCTCAGAAATCACAAAAGTAACCCTTCTGTGTGAATGATCTATATATTTATAATGAAGGTGATAATCTCTGAAGCAACGGTCACTTAGACTAGACCTGTTGGCAGCATTTATTACATGGATAAGACAACATCTGTCGTCCCGATCCTCATTAATTGCTGAAATTCGATCAAATTTTCCTTGAAAGTTGTGTGCAGGCGCCAACAATCTCGACCAAGATTTACCAAATCTGGGAAAATCATTGGACTGTTTCCAAATCTAGGGCAATGTATACCAGTCATATTTTCATTAACTTCTTGTCAAAAGGCGAAGTGACTAACCCTCTGTCCCTTTTCAAAATCATCCACATGGCACGGTGAACATCGCATCGCTGCGATGTCACACCGCATCGTCCTGAACCAAAGTGTTGGCATGAACTCCACAAGCATCCTATGACTTGCACAACACACACTTTTCTGATGTGATTCCTCATACTTAGAACTTTTTTTTTTTTGCGACGTGTAGACTAGGTAGGGGTGCGATGCCTCCTTGCAACTACACTGGACATCTGCACCTCCTTCTCTCCTAACACTGCCTTATTTAACAAGTACTTTAAAGCAGAATGGTCAGTGAACATCTTGAATGGGGCACCCAACAGGTAGTGTCTAAAATTCTGTAGAGCATACACCATAGCTAATCCTTCTCTTTCTGTAGTGGTGTAGTTCTTTTCTACGGTAGATAGCTTTCTGCTTGATTATGTGATAGGGTGATCGATACCCCCTTCTCCTGGATGTGTTAAGACAATCCCCAGTGCAATACCAGATGCATCCACATGTACATGAAATGGCTTGTTCCAATCTGGAAATACTAAGATGGGTGCTGTAACCATCTTCTCTTTAAGTGTGTCTAAGCTGTGCTGACATTCCTCATTCCATATGAATTTGACGTCCTTCTTTAACAACTTTTCCATAGGTGCTATGATCTTTGCATAACCCTTTATGAATTTTCTATAGTACCCGGTATGATGAAGCACTGTCCTCAATTGCTTGACTGAGTTGGGTGCTGGAAGATTTACAATGATGGCAATCTTTGCAGGATCTACCATCAAGCCTTGTTTGCAAACAATATGACCCAACAAAATACCAAATGGTGCACAGAATATACATTTCTTCAAGTTAAGAGAAATCTGGTATTGCCTACACTTCTCCAACATGAGCCTTAAATCTCCTATATGCTTGTTGATTAATCCAAATATAGTCCAATCATCAAAATAGACTTCTAAGAATTTATGGATGTATTCCTTAAAGACAGCAACTACTGCTCTTGAAAAAATAGCTGGTGCATTTTTAAGACCAAAGGGCATTAACGTATACTAGAATGAGCCCCATTCTGTTGCAAAGGTGGTCTTATATCGATCCTCTGGATGGATTCTTATCTGGTGATAGCCTGAAAATCCATCAGTGAAGGAGTAGACCTCCTGTCCTCCCACATTGTCTAAGACTTCATCAGTAAAAGGTGTCGGAAATGGGTCATGAAGTGATGCGTCATTGAGTTTGCGCAAATCGACACAAATCCTGATTTCTCCTTTGGTTTTCTTTTCCTGCACAACCATGGGACTAACCCATTCGCTTTCTTCTACTAGCTCAATGATGCCTACTGCTAGCATCTTATAAATCTCGTCTTTAATTTTTTCTTTATAACGAGGATTTAATCTGTATGGACGCTGCTTAACTAGCCTAGCATCCTCTTTCAAAGGTATCTTCATTACTCCCAAATCTCCTACTATTCCCTTTATCTCTGTAAACTTAGTGGGAAATAAGTCCTGGTAGTCGTGCAACAGATCTGCGATGTGTCCTACCATTTCATCATCCCAATAGTCTCCAATAGAGGCAAAATTTGGTTCTGTTTCTATGCCAATATTGATCTTTTTAATCTTGATAGGTTCTATGATAGCTGGAATATCTAGCTTCGGTCCATCAACATCGTGAGTCCCTTCTGACTCTAGAATGTTGATACTGCGAGGATTCTCATCCTCATCGCCTGACTCTTCTGTGAAGTTGTAACATTCTAGTGCATGTTCTAATTGGATATCCCAATCAGATTCAACAGACACTGATAGGGTACAGTCATCAAATATCTTAGTCCTTATCACATCTAGAGCCTGATCAATGCTTGGATACTCAAATTCAAAAGCGAAAGTGAGTTCAAAGCTGTCTATCATAAGTGGCCATGTAATGGTTCCTCTGTGCAACTCTATCTTAGTGTACCAATTCCTTGGCACTATGTCTAAAGTGTGAATGAATAGGTGAACCCATTCATCCTCAGGAATGTCCGACCAATTCTGTTCACAACTCTTAATATGTGACCTGGGGTCGCTTTCTCCTGTATATTTCTGCTAGAACCGCTCCTTGTCATTAGAGAATCTGATCACCATCAATCTCTTGAAATCATCCCATGATGCGATATGTTCTTTATGCGCATGCCACCATGTTGCAGGTGTGGCTCTTACTGCAAGGTCAATAACTGACATCCTCTGCTCATGAGGAATTTCCTTCTCAAACTCCTCTAAAAAGTCATCGACATCCACTAAGCCATCAAACGACGAGATATCCTTAATCTCTGCACCAATCCATCGCAGTGACTTAGTCATAAACGCACATCTACGAGCTGAGACTTCATAAAGTCTATTCTGCCAATTTTCTAAACCAACCTCCGAATCCGATGCGCATGAGCTGTCGCATCGCCAACTAATATTTCCTTCTACGGTCGGATTGATATAATCACTCTAATTAGCCGTCATCTAATAGAGGCTCTCCATATTACATACCTCTTCCTCTACTTGGATAGGTTCAATATATCTAGGACCCTGAAAAGGATCCAACAGTGCGATGAACCGGATCTGTGTATTTTCAAAGGTCATTTGTCTTTTCTTTAAATCGATAACAGTCATGTTATCGATTGCCCAATCAATACCTAGTAGAGCTGGATATTGTCTACTATCGCCAATAATTTCTATGACTTCAAAGTCTGCAAAGCTGCGAACTCCGTCAATATCAACTGGCACTTGTGGTAATCGGCCCAGTGGCGATACCCTCTGCTGATTGGCTAAGCGCAGATGGATAGGTGATCTGGCTAACTTAGGGCTACCCATCTGTTCCCATGTCTGCTTAGTCAGAACATTTATCTCTGATCCTAAATCTAGGATTACCTCATCCATTTCAAATTCTCCAATTTGTGCTGTGAGTCGCATCTCTCTTCCTGTTCTCGTATGGCCCATAATATTATGAACAGCACGCTGTGTACTACTCACAGAAGGAGACTGTTGACACTGGTCTATAATGCGCTGAAGCTCTCTGATAGCTTTCTCATTTCTCACGAGTTTCAAGCAACTCTGTAGGAAGGATTGTACACTTCCTGTCGACTCATCCTTGTCGCACCTTCCCGATGTGGTAGCCTGCAATATCTACACCGGGCTAACGCCACAAGGTGTTTGCTGTGGTATGCCCCTATAAGGCAATACCTGTGATCCTGATGGTGTAGGGTTAGTAAAGAAAGTTGTAGCTTGCTGAAACATTTCTTTGTTCTTCTATAGGTCAAGTGGTGTTGATTTAGTAGTGGCTTTACGCACCCACTCCGGACCTATATTCTTTTCAACATCCTGCAATGTTCTACTAGTAGAAGCACCGCTGCGAGTCACAATATTGACTCTTGGTTCTGGTTCTTTCTGCTCAGCAGCAATAAGCTGAATATTCTGGTGTACTGCTGGCTTAGGGTCCCTAATCTTGGCTATCAAGATAGGACATTCTTCTATACCATGGTCGTAGGACTTGCAATAGTTACATGTTGTATTAGGGTTCTGACAATCCCTAGCATAATGTCCTACAACTCCACAATTGTAACAAGTAATCGGTCCATGGCCACGGCCAAAACCTCCACCATGGCCAAAGCTTCCACCACGACCTTGTCCTCTGAATCCTCCACCATGGCCATCACGAGCCTGTTCATGCTGTGGTCCTACTGTTGGTCCAAATGTCTCTGACTGGACTCTGTAGAAATCATGTTTTCTCTCTACCATGAGATCATAAGCTCTGCATTTATTTTCATCATGTCCTATTGACTTACAGAAGTTACAATATAAGTTCTTAGGGGTTTGTACATACTTCTGAAGTAAAGGACATTCTTGTGGTCTATGTCCTCTTGTTCTGCAGAGTTCACACCATGGCCCTTGATTCTGTACTAAGGGGTTAGGAGCCCCACTTGCTAAATACTCAACAAATAATGGATAGTTATCTTTAGTATGGCCCTATCCTTTACGCTTGGTACACCATAGTTCTTGTGCAATCTCTTTTCCTTTTCTAATCTCATGTAGCTGTAACGTGAGATTGGCTAACTAGTTTTGTAAGCTTGTCATACCTGTACTAGTCTCAGCTAGAGGTGAAGCCTCTAGTTTCATTGCCATCTCCAATGCTTCATCCTACGTACAGAGTCTCTGTTGCATCAGTGGAAGTCTGATGTGAGGGAGCAGTGCTACGATGAACCATTCCTTATGCTGCTCCGATGCAAACTCAAAGCTAACTTGGTCTATAAGAGCTTTAAATTTCTGATCAAAGTCCGATACTGACTTTGTGGGTAACTGTTTGATGTCTTTAAGCTCAATGATGCATTGTGACTCAGACTTAGGTTTCTTAAATTCTTTAATCATGGCATTCGGGACCTGTACGAGTGTTCTGGGCTACGCTATTGTATACTTCATATACCATGTTAAAGCTCTGTCTCTAAGTGTAGTGGCCAACTGGACAAGTTTAGTATTATCATCCAGATCTGTTTAATGGTCCATACTGCTTCACATAGGAACCAATGCTGTTCTGGGTCTTCTACCCCTGTACCCTTAAAGGTAGGTAACTTCTACGTGGTGGATTCTGATTTACTGTATTACTACCACTCGGCGGTATAGATGTAGGTGATGTAGCGGTAGTATGTACTGTGTGTGAACTACTAGATGTAGTTCATGCGGGATTATTCTGAGTCCCGGTCAGTTTCTGTGGGGTATAAGGGTGGTAAGGGATACGCCCTACTATTCTTTCTATATTACTGTGACTCTTTTCTCTAGTGCTTTCTGAAATGTTTTCAAAGAGAGAAGATATAAAATCTACTTTATATTTCTTACCGCTACGTGTACATCCAATTTCTTCAAAATCACTCTCAAACTCTTGTGACATTACACTTACTTTAACTTATTCATCTGAGATTATGTCCAGTACTCCTTTTTCATGCAATAACTTCTTAAGAGACAAATGTAAAGAGTTTAAGTACTTACCACGATATCCTTTGAAGAAGTACCTCTCTGCTTCGCTGAAACTCTTTCTTTGATCAACTGCAAACTCTGTAATGAAGCCTTCCAGCAAGCTCGCAAGCTAGAAGTCTACTGCCCATGAGATGGGATTATCTATGCTCTTCATGGTGTGAATCAGCTCTGGTGTCCACACAATGTTCCTTTTCTTCTTGAATATGTGCTTATTAGTAAACTTTGACAACCAGTCGTACAACTCATTTGCATAGGTCATAAAAAATATCTCATGCAGGTCTGTGAAGATATGTTTTTGTAACCAGTCCTCTGTACTCAACCTAGGACTCTTGTTTTCTGTCACAGCGAATTCTCTTTCCTTAGAACCAACCCAGTGGTTAAGTTCTTCTTTAGTAGGATGCCAACAGAACATTAGCTCTTCAATTTGTTCAAAACCGACAATGGAACCATTTGTTGGAGACGGATGGGCAGACCCAGGTTTACTTTAATGTACCAAAAAAACGCCTAGCTCACTGGCCCTTTCGGCAAAATACCGTAGAACAGCCTGAAGTCTCACCCGAAGTGATCTTGGATGGGTTGGCTGAAGAATCAGGTTTCCTCAACTAGGTTCTGTAGCATCCTAGTGCCGCTTATCTCTTCTTATCCAGCGGGATCTCTCTATGAGGTGTTGTTCCTCTCTTCTTAGCTGGCTCTGTTATGGACTGAGTCCTGTCGCATCGCAGCTTTTAAGCCGATGTGCAAACCTTCTCTTCCGCTCAACCCTTAACCTGCGATATCTCACACCGCAGCTCCTCCGACGGTGTGATATCACCTTTCTACGTCGCGATATCTCCTATGGCAATACTTAATATTCTCAACAACTCACAAGGTATGAGGGTTTTCTCTCTGGGTATGATAGCTTGGTTAACCTTCATAAGGGTGTTACACATTCTTCACTTAAGCTTCTACAGTAACACACTGAACATTACTTACGCTCAACTTGCTGAACTAAATATACAGAGGTCATTTAACACTGTAACTGTTAACTGTCATGAATCAAGCACTGGTAAACTCATACACAGAATACTTAACAGATTCAACTCACAAGTAGCCTTCTAAGCTATTGTAAACTGATGGATAGCATGCATACATTCATTAACTGTTAAGCAAAGTTCATGTACTGAATAATAGATAGCAAATAAGTAAACACAATCACACGAACAGTCGCACAACACACGTATTTTATGTGGTTCACTTCCAGGGGGGAAGTTATGTCCACGGGAACTGGTTTTTATATTATATCTTGAGAGAGTAAACACAGTTCTGCTGCAACCTATTATGCAGCTTGAGATCTTCTGGGAAACTCCACACACACAAACGGGAGCCCTTCTCTCCTAGATCTCTTCTCCTTCTATATTTCCTCCTCTTACAATATACTCTTCCTCTCTCTCTCTCTCAATCCCTGTGGATTGTTACATTCATGCTCAAGGATCCGGCTTCTGTTTACAGTAAGATAACTACAGGCTTAATATAGAACCAGAGCTCGACTCTTACAATGCTGAGACACTAGAGACTCTTAGCTAGCTCGTTGTCTAACGATCTGAATGTTTAGATGTCTAAACTTACATAATACAAATTACATGTTTATATAGGTGGCCCGAAGGTCTTGCCCTGTTACAACACTATGGGCCTTTCCCAACAGTAACCCAAAAACCCTAACTATGACAGTCGGCCTATATGTTCGTTGAACTGCCACTTTCCATCACACCACTGCTTTCTGCAGTCTTCCATGCTTCCTGACGCTGATCGTGGGTATGGGTGCCGCTTCCTCGGTCCCTCGCCTTCTATCCTTTGTCTTCAATACCTCGGCCTATTTTTCCTTTTCCATTTATGAGGGTAGATGAGCCCTCATGTATTTGTCGCTGCCTTAAGTGCAGTGGTTGCGCTCTCTCTTCTCGGCTACTGCCTTAAGTGCAGTGGTTGAGCTCTCTCTTCTCGGCCGCTGCCTTAAGTGCAGTGGTTGAGTTCTCTCTTCTCGGCCGTTGCCTTAAGTGCATTGGTTGAGCTCTCTCTTCTTGGTCGCTTCAGGTACTATTTCCTTTCACTTTCTCGTCCCGATATAGCAGCTTTTCCTATAGCTGCGGGGCCCTGTTCCAACAATATTGGAAGTGGATTTATTTCTAGTTTCATATTGTCTGTGGTGGTCCACCCCAAGCCATAGGAATTTTACTTTGTAACGTATTTGGTGACTCCACTGGGGATTCCCTTTTTGTGGGGTTGTGAATGCACTTGTTTGCTTGATTTTCTCTTTGTTTCTCCTCGTTTATGTACTCTCCACCTGCACCTCGGACAAGATGTATGTTACCTGTAACTATCCTGTTCTCACCTTCCTACTACCTGGTATAAAAAAACAGTGGAGCAGCCATAGATGATGGAACAAAGGGCTAGAGTTATCATCTCAAGTGTCCACAGCCATTGTCCCCAGGGCCCAGATCTAGTGCATATATTTAAGAAAAGATACAGGTGGACTATACTTAGCTTAATCAGTAGGTTAAGGTAGAGTTTCATGAAGAATACAAGTTAGGTGAGCCATGTTCAAGTTGTTTACAAGTTGGAGGGTAATTGAATAGTATGTTCATCCATTGATAGTCCCCTAGAGTGGTTTGAACCTTGGTCTATTTTTTACCACTTTATTATCTATATAAGCGGGTCAAAGTATACACAGTCACGTATATATGTGGGTTGTGCTATGCCTAGTCGTGTACATATGCTATTGTTCTCTGAACAGTTGTGTACATCCTCCCTTTTGGTTGAGTTCTTGATGTGGGAAGTTCTTGGGTGGGTTGTGAGTGTGCCCGAGTCTTCTTGGGTTCCTATATTTTCTATTGACTACTCCTTTTGTGACCAAAGATCATTTTCTACCAATTCTATTTCTTTGAAATGTTTTCTTATAATTCTATCTCCTTCTTATTTTGCCATTAGTGCATTAGTATTTTTGTCTTAGTGTCTTTCTTAGTTTATTTTTGATGCTTGCTGCAGAGACTAAGAATTTTAATGAATTTTATTGCATTTTTAATCTTTTATATTGAAAATAAAAAATAATTATATAGTTGCATTTTTACTTGCATCTGACATATGGATTTAAGGAGGTACTTAGATTAATGGATTGCTTGGATGTGAGTAGTTTTTAGGTTTTCATATACGAAGGATTGCATTGGAATTTGAAAAGGAATGGATTTTTTTGCATTTCCTATAGTGGCATACCTCTTTTTCATATTCAAAGACAAGTTGCACATGACATCATTTGTTAGGTGTGCATATTTATTTCACTGCCGAGTCATAATATCATTATTTGAACATTCATTACCCTTGAGTAATCACATTGTAATGTCCCCATTCAAATAATTGCATAGCAGGAAAATTCCATCAATCCTACTAGTTCCCTAGGTTGGGTGGAAACATTGGGAAGTTAATAAGGGATCTAATAAATGGTGTTTAGACATTAGAAGGAATAAATATTTATTTAATACAGTTAATTAAATGAATTCAAGTGAAAAATGAAATGGCTATGGAGAATGGAGACGCATGGAGACTAATGGACCCACTCAAGCTAGAATTCCTATGTTAAATGGCATCCTCCTCTTGCAATCTCGAATGTATGGGAAGCCTAATGTTTTTGGATGGATTATAAGGTTAATATACTTGTCCATATAGTTCATAGGTCAAATTTGGGATGAATTGTAACTTACATAGGGAGAGGAAGCGCCAAATGGGAGTTTAATGGACACTTGGCTAGATTCCCCTTACATTTATGACATCTATAACACCAATGATGGAGATTCTATCATAGTTATGACACAATTAAGATATGAAGGTTGAAATTTGACATATATGACATGTCATTCCTGAATATATCATCTTAGAGGGCGCTCATGGGAGTGTAGAAGGCCAAGAGGCTCCTACTCGAATTTGGGAGAAGAGGGAAGGTGAAGAGAGGCCATATGGAATAGCATGAGCAGCCACACCAATTCGACTTGGATTTGAGTTATGGATAGATTTGGAACCTTATAATACCAATAATTTTTATAAAATTCAGGGATCAACCATGAGAAGTCCCTTTTGATCATTTGTGAAAATTGTTATTGTGAAGAGAGAGAGCTAGTGGATGACTAGTTCATGCCTTAGTTAATTTCGAGGGTGAAAGATTTCCATCCTAGTTGGTGCTTGGAGAGGCCACTCAGGTATTTCAAGGAGATTCAATGGATTCATAATTTATAGGTGAAATATACATCATCTCTTAGACATATCAATTTCAGCTTGTTCTTCCTTTCATCTCAAGTTTTCTCACCATATTTCATCTCTATGGAGTGAGGCGCACTTGGTGAGATATTCATCTCTTTGAGGGAGATTATATTGCTCCAGTATTTTGTATTATGATTTAAATTATATTATATTTAATTTCATAAATCTCTCAGGTCGAAAGGCCAAGAAATCTCATGTATTATTTCTCAATAATGAAGAAACAATGCCATTTCCCCACTACCTTGTTGTAAACTCTTGTAATCTTGATGGATTCGAATGGATGTATAAAATATTGATGATTTATGAATGAATGGAATTTAATTAAAGTATATTATGGTTTTCATGTTCATAACTAAGACTTTGTGTCCATTGGGTCGAATTTCATAGCAATTGGAGCAAACTACACCTCATTTCCCGGGTCCAAAACTAGTTCTTTTATATCTGATTGAAAGAAGTGATAACAACCATGAGAGGTCAACTGGTTATGAATATGAGTCTCTTATAATTTTTTTTACACATAACCTAATTTAATTTAATGATTTGAGTGGGTTTGTGCACCTTTGGGAAGCCATTTATACCACTTACACCGGGGGGGATTTGAGCCCAAAATTGCCAGTAAAATCATCCATCTTGTTCAAAATTTAGTACAGACTTGCAGAAGTGATTGGAAGGAGATAATAAATCCCTGAACATAGTAATTAATTTATTATATCATTCATACACCTTATCTGAATATTTGGGAGCAAATGGTCTGATTTGGAGACCAAGACACTAAAACTAGTCAAGAGCCAAAATTGTGAAAAAAATAAAAAATTGGGCATTTTGGTAAAAATTTTAAAAAGGGTCTTTACAAGTGGTATCATAGAATGGTATTGGAACCTAATGGTGTTAAAAATGAGTCAAAGAAACAAACCACCACCGTTAGAATCTGAATTGGAAGGTGCTAGGCTTGTAGAAGAAGAACTAGAAGGAAAAAATGTACCTTTGACTAAAGCTATGGCTCACGAGGGAGAAGACTACACTAAGGAGAAAATGGAGTATCTAAAACTTATAAAACCCATATTTGAATAAATATCCAAGGATTTGACCCAACATATAGCAAAAGGATTCAAATTGATGGTCAGTCAAATGGGAAGCAAAGGGATAATAAGAGATAGTGGTAGTTCACAATCAGCAGAAAAGAAGATAATGGGTGAGAACATTTTCTCATGAACATGACCTCATAATAGACCCCATGAATTTTAGAGAACACTAATTCCTACTACACCTAAATTTATTATTCCCAAATAAGAGCCTACCATTCAATTTGAAATTGATACAATAACAAAAGAATAAGATAAATTGGATGAAGAGTGTAGGAGAAGTATGACATTTGAGCAGTACTTCACCATGGAAAACAAACTCAAAAAGAAGGAGGAGAATAAGTCTCTACAAAAAAACAAAGAATTTAACTGTGCCATAGGTAAAGTGCCACTTTTTACTTTTGATGGTTCATCTCAAAGTTCTGCTAACACTTGGGTGCAAAAATTGGATGTGTATTTTTAGTTGAATCCAATGGTGGAAGAAGATGCTTTAAAAATGGCTATTTTGCACTTGGATGGAGATGCCAATGAATGGTGGTTACATGGACTGAAAACCTTGGGTCATGATCAGGTTAAAACATATGGGGAATATTTTTACAAGGTATTAGAAAGGTTTGAGCAAAAAGATCCAGAATTGTCTTTCAAAGAACTAGCACAATTGAAGCAGGTAGGGACTCCTATTGAGTATATGTTGGAATTCCAAAAATTATTAGTTAAGGTGGCTAATGTATCTATGGGAAGGTTATTATTTCTGTTCACTGAATTTTTGGTAGATCCCTTAAAAGGTTTGGTCAAATCCCACAATCCTACTAACTTAAATGATGCAATGAGCTTGACTAAAGATCTTCAAATGTGCTTCCTAGAACAAGATTTCCTCCCAAGCCTAACTTCAGATTTGAAATAAATACCTGGAAAAAGGATGCACCTGATAAGAAGTTTTGTCAAAGAGATACATATGAAAATAATAATAAATAAGGAAAAAACAGGGATGAACTTCGAAGGAAAAAATTGTGCTTCACATGCTTCCAACCATGGACACCGGGGAATAAATGTGCTAAAGGAGAAGCTCAATTGATAGAAGTATTTTTTGATAATGATGAGTATGAAGGGGGTATGGATGAAGAAGGGAACATTTAAGATAAAGAGGAGTCATATGAGATAGCAGCTGAAGAATAAAAACAAGAATAAAACTAGCCTTCATCAGACAAAGCAAGAATGGCATTACTTTCAGCAGTGCCTCGTTGTCACACTATTCGATGCAAGGGTGTGGTATTGGGACAAAGAGCTTAATTTTTGGTAGATGGAGGAGATACAAATAATTTCATTTATGCATAGATGGTGGAGAAAATAAATATACCAAGTGAACCATTCGATGGCTTCACAGTTGTCATTTCAGGTCACAACACAATGCAATGCAACACATGGGTTCCAAAGCTGCAAGTCACCATAGGTAACTATACTTTTGTTGATAGTTTTTATGTGGTTTATGTTGATGATACTAATGTAGTATTGGGAGTGAAATGGATGTATTCTATAGGAGAGAATTCAGTAAATTATCAAATTCCTGAAATGAAATTTCAAGATTCAACAGGTGTACTAAGGGTTGTGAGAGGGCAGCACACTTACCCAAAACAAGTAGTAAATTGCAATAGTATGAGATTTATATTGAGGAATGGTGATATAGAATGGAATGTTGAATGTTATATCACCTCTCGCAAGCCAAAAATCAGATTTTTTAAACACCCAAAGGAGATAGAGACAGTTTTGCACAAATATGAAAAAGTTTTCGAGATCTTCCACATGGTAGACCACCTGATAGGGGGGTTGAGCACAACATTGTTTTGGAGGAGGGTACTTCACCTATTCAGATACCACCTTATAGAAATCCCAAGAACTTTAGAGATGATATTGAGAAGGCCATTTAATAAATCTTAGAGTTGGGACACATTAGACCAATATCTAGCCCTTATGCTTCTTCAGTAGTGTTGGTAAAGAAAAAATATGGAACTTTGAGGATGTGTATAGACTTTAGAGATTTGAACAATAATACCATCAAGAATAGATATCCTATTCCTAGGATTGATGATCTCATGGATGAGATATTTGGAACTAATTAATTTTCCAAAATTGACCTTAGATTTGGTTATCACCAAATTCAGATGAAGGAGGAAGATGTGCGAAAGATTCCTTTTCGATGTCATTATGGTCACTTTGAGTTTCTTGTTATGCCATTTGGGTTGACTAATGCTCCAGATACATTTGAAGCATGTATGAATATAATATTTTGGAAGCATATTAGAAGGTTTTTTTTAGTCTTCGTTGATGATATTCTCATTTACAGTAAAACTTGGGAAGAGCTGTAGAAGGAGCAAGTCGATAAGTTGACTTGAAGGATAACCGACTTAGTCGATCAGCCGACTAATTCAATGGGCTAACTTAGTCGATCAGCTGAATAAGTCGGTCGGCCGACTAAACTAGAGATTAGATTGGCCACCTAAGGTCGTTTCGGTTCACCGAACTGACAGGTAGTTATTTTGTAACCACTTTGTGATCATATATATTAGGCTGTTGAGCCAGATGAGAACTCGGTTCAGTTCTCTGTGTTATATGGACTCATTCGTATAATATAATCTGTTTATTCACCTATTTTTTCTTATCTCTTATCTATGTTTTATATATATGTTTTAGTGTGTATTATTGGTAACCTTATATGATCTGTGAGATTACAACATTGGTTCCATTACCGGTAGTACATGACTGAAATGTATGCAAACAAATGATACCAGAGCAGGAGATTAAGCACTGGTGGGCATGTAAAGTTGCAAACTATTTGCAGAATCATGCGTGAATAAACAGATTAACAATCGCACAAGCAAAAGAAATTTTTTTCACAGAAACGCATGAAAATTTTGTCGAATCAGTGCCCCAACTTTTGAATAAACTCCCGGATGAGAAATCCGGAAGCGACTAAAGAACAACAGTTGCTGGAAAAACTGATCCGAGGAGGTAGAACAAACTTGTTAGAGTGGTTTGAGAAAATCACCGATGACTTTTGTGAGGAGCAAGCAGTCGAAGATAGAATTTCGGTGGAAACAGTCAAGGAGAAATTTTACATAGATCTCACTGAACAATTTCTGTGTGCCCTTATGTGATCTATGAGATTACAATAAGAGCACTTGCAACACCTAGAGATTGTGTTGAAAAATTTGTAAGAACAGTCTTTGTATGCTAAGATGTCTAAATGTGAATTTGGGATGAAATAACTATTATATATTGGCCACATTATTGGGCAAGATGGAGTGAAAGTGAACATGGAAAATAACAAGGCTATCTTAGAATGGTCATCACAAAAAAAATCACAGAATTAAGAGATTTCAATGGAATATGTACATACTACAGGAAGTTTGTGAAAGGGTTCTCCAAGTTGACTTCTCCACTCAATGATTTGAATAAGAAGGATTCTTTCAAGTGGAATGAAGAGGCTGAAAAGGAATTAAAAAAAAATGAAAGAGGTAATGAGTAGTTGTCCCATACTTGCATTACTTGATTTTTCTAAGCCTTTTGTTGTTGAATGTGATGCCTCAGGTGGAGGAGTAGGGGTTGTCCTAAAGCAAGGCCAACACCCTATAACATTTGAGAGCAGAAATTTGCAGCCTCATGAAAATATTTACTCCATATATGACAAAGAGATGTTGTCCATCATTCATGCCTTGGCCAAATTCTGACAATACTTGGTAGGGAACAAGTTTGTGGTGAAAACTTACCATAATAGTCTAAGACACTTCCTTACCCAAAAGGATCTAAATGAAAGTAAACAAAAGTGGGTAAGAAAGATCCAAGCTTATGATTTTGATATTGAATGTGTGAAAGGAAAGAGTAACATTGTATCAGATGCATTATCTCGAAGACCTTCTTTTTCTCTCGTGGACATTACTAAAAATTGGAAAGACATACTACTAGTTGAATATGCCAAAGATAAGATTGCTTGTGATGTATTAGATGGACTCATGGGAGATGATAACTATATAATTTTGAATGGGATGATATAATATAAGGGAATAATTTATTTGGTTCGAGATTTAGAGCTTAAGTACAAAGTTTTGCAGGAAGCACATGATTCCCCACTAGCAGGCCATCCAGGGATCTTCAAAACCTATAGGAAACTAGGGAAAAGGTTCTATTGGAAGGGGCTGAAGGAATATTTTCATAATTATATGAATGAATGTAAGGTATTCTAGAAAAAAAAATCAGAAAGCACATACCTAGCTGGTTTATTACAACCATTGCCCATTCTAGAGAAAAAATGGGACAGTATATCGATGGATTTCATCATCGGTTTGCCCAAATATTTGGGAAAGGATTTCATATATGTTGTAGTGGATAGATTGACTAAGTTTTCTCATTTATTTTCTATTAAATACTATTTTAGTGCTGCACAAGTGGCTGAACGGTTTTTCAAAAAAATCTTAAGATTGCATGGGCTCCCCAAGAGCATTGTGAGTGATGGAGATGGTAGATTCATGAGTGTTTTTTGGCAAGAACTTTTCAGATTGGTGGGCACTCAGTTGAACCCAAGTACAAGATACCATCCCAAAACTAATGGAAAAACAAAGAGGGTGAATAAATGGTTGGAAGGGTACCTCTGAAACTATGTGGGAGAACATCAAAAAGCTTGGACAAAATGGCTACACTTGGGTGAGTTTTTCTATAACACCACCTTTCACATGTCAATAGGGATGTCTCCTTTCAGAGAATTATATGGTTATGATGCAATTACATTTTCTGATATGATATTTTGTGATAGTATAGCTCCAAAAGCTAAATATTGGGTGGAAGAAAGCCAAGAATTTCTAAATATTTTAAAAGGCAATTTGCAGGTTGCCCAAAATCAGCAAAAACAATATGCAGATAAACATAGAGAGGAAAGGACCTTTCAAGTTGATGATTTAGTGTATTTGAGGTTTCAGACACACAAACAAACATCTTTCAAAATTAATGGAGAAGAAAATCTAAAGCCAAGATACTATCGTCCCTACAAGGTAATCCAGAAGATTGGAGAAGTAGCATATGAGTTGGAACTTCCGAAAGGGAGTAAAATTCATAATGTATTTCATATTTCTTGTCTCAAGAAATATATTGGTCAGAAAATTGTCATTTCAGATACACTCCCTCCTTTGGATGATGAAGGATATCTCAAACATTCCGGAAAAGGTTTTGAAGACAAGGGAGAGAAGATTGAGGACCAGAACAATCAAAGAATACTTGGTGCAATGGAAGGATCTACCAAGTGAATATGCCACATGGGAAGAGGAGAATATTTTGCTTCATACAAATCTGAAATTTCTTGAACAAGTAATATTGGGTGGGGAAGACTATAATGTCCCCATTCAAATAATTGCATAGTAGGAAAATTCCATCAATCCTACTAGTTCCCTAGGTTGGGTGGAAACATTGGGAAGTTAGTAAGGGAGCCAATAAATGGTGTTTAGAAATTATAAGGAATAAATATTTATTTAATGGATTTAATTAAATTAATTCAAGTGAAAAATAAAATGGCTTTGGATAATGGAGACACATGGAGACTATGGGGCCCACTCAAGCTAGAATTCCTATGTTAAATGGCATCCTCCTCTTGCAATATTGAGTCTATGGGAAGCCTAATGTTTTTGGATTGATTATGAGGTTAATATTATTTTTCATATACTTCATAGGTATAATTTGGGATGAATTGTAACTTAAATGGAGAGAGGAAGGGCCAAATGGGAGTTTCATCGACACTTGGCTATATTCCCCTTACATTTATGACATCTATGACACCAATGATGGAGATTCTATGAAAGTTATGACACAAGTCAGATATGAAGGCTGAAATCTAACATATCTGACATTTCAGGCCTTAATAGAGAATCTTATAGGGTGCTCATGGGAGTGGAGAAGGCCAAGAGGCTTCTACTCGAATTTGGGAGAAGAGGGAAGGTGAAGAGAGAGGCCACATGGCATAGCATGAGCGGCCACACCAGTTCGACTTGGATTTGGTTTATGGATGGAGTTGGAACCTTAGAAGACCAATAATTTTTAGAAAATGTAGGGATAATCGAT
This sequence comes from Pseudotsuga menziesii, assembly GCA_001517045.1. NCBI lineage: Eukaryota > Viridiplantae > Streptophyta > Pinopsida > Pinales > Pinaceae > Pseudotsuga > Pseudotsuga menziesii. The sequence continues at coordinate 134,782 of LPNX010281850.1, forward strand.
GATAAGGTACTTTTGATCATTTGTGAAAATTGTTATTGTGAAGAGAGAGAGCTAGTGGATGACTAGTTCATGCTCTAGCCAATTTCGAGGGAGAAAGATTCCCATTCTAGTTGGTGTTTGGAGAGGCCACTCAGGTATTTCAAGGAGATTAACTGGAGTAATAATTTATAGGTGCAAGCTACAGTGGATTGTGGACATATCAATTTCATCTTTTTCTTCCTTTCATCTCAAGTTTTCTCACCATATTTCAGCTCTATGGAGTGAGGTGCACTTGGTGAGATATTCATCTCTTTGAGGGAGATTATCTTGCTCCACTATTTTGTATTCTAATATAAATTATATTTTATTTAATTTCATGAATCTTTCAGGTCGAAAGGCCAAGAAATCACATGTATTATTGCTCAATAAGGAAGAAACAGTGCCATTTCCCCACTACCTTGTTGTAGACTCTTGTAATCTTGATGGATTCGAATGGATGTATAAAATATTGATGATTTATGAATGAATGGAATTTAATTAAAGTATATTATGGGTTTTATGTTCAGTAACTTATCATTTGTGCCCATTGGGTCGAATTTCATAGCAATTGGAGCAAACTACACCGCATTTCCCCAAGGGTCCAAAACTAGTTGTTTTATATCTGATTGAAAGAAGTGATAATAGCCATGGGAGGTAGATTGGTTATGAATATTAGTATATGATAATTTATTATACACATCCCCTTATTCAATTTAAGATTTCAAGTGGGTTTTTGTACCTTTGGGAAGCCATTTCTACCACTTACCCCGGGGGGGATTTGAGCCCAAAATTGCTAGTGAAATCATCTATCTTGGTGAGAATTTAGTACATACTTGAAGAAGTGATTGGAGGGCCATAATACATCCATGAAAATAATAAGTAAGTCATTATATCATTCATGCACATTCTCTAAATATTTGGGAGCAATTGGGCTGATTTGGAGACCAAGACACTAAAACTAGTCAAGAGCCAAAATTATGAAAAAATTGGAAAATTGCACATTTCGGTAAAAATTTGAAAAAGGGAGATTACACACACCCCTTAAAATTAACCATTAATTTAAATTTATTACACTTTTTTATTTAATAGAGGTGCACCAACAAGCTTAGGTTGTAGGGTCTTGGAATAGGGTGTTGTGAATCTTCCATGACTATGAAACAAAACAATTAAGTGTTTTCCCAAGTGAGAATAGAAATCCTTGATATAATTAGTGTTCTCAACAGGATCCCGTTACATAGAATTTAAGCATGAGGAAATGTACACATTTGTGGTGTGGATATCCCCTTTCCACTCTCTGTGCAACGCCAGAGATATTTCCACGATCTTGTTTTTATATGGGGGGTTTTGAGGTACCTTTGGTGCCTTCGAGCTCCGAGATTTGTTACATTTTCCATACTGTAGATCTATCATGCAACTGTCCACTTGAGCATTGGTTATATTGGGGTGACCTTAATTTCCTTACCTAGGTGTCACAGGGGTTACTTACAGAGGTTATTATGTGAGTGTCCTATCTAGGTACGGGCTAGAAAACATAGTCTCTATATTCATTGAAGATGAGTGCCACTATGATTGGTTACACACCTACGCTTGTATTGTGTGGAAGTCTCAGGCCTCTCCTATTCAAAACAAACCTGCTTCATTTGGGAGCTCACTTATCCTCCCCCTTGGCTTGCTTCCATATGACTTAACATTACTTAATGGTGTGCACTTTGTGTGCTAGTTGGATTTAGGGATCACAGTTACTTGAGTATATTTATTTTCTCTTGAGTTTGAGTCCTTTTATGTTAGGCATTCCTGACATCACTACTATTATCCTGTCACCCGCTCTAGGTCCTAGTGTGGACCCTGGTGTTTGACTGGGGGGCACCAAATCCCCTTACCTTGCTAATAGATTTGAGAGTGGTCATATTCCACCCTCTACTCCATCTATGTGAGGATTTTCACTTCCTTCACCCGGTATTAACACCATTGTTCATTCTCATGGGGGTGGTGGTGGATACGTGAACATTAGATCTAAACCTTACATTCCTTATTATGTCCCATCATCCACCGCACTATTTCCTTTGAATGCAGTTGTCATGATCAATCCTCCCTATATCATATAGTTTGGATTCCTTACTTTCTGTTTCCAGTTGTTTTGGACTAATATTGTTGTCATGTAGGGTCCATTTTTTGTGCACTCTTTTCGGTACTTTTGCTTGTTTGTGCCTGTGACAGGTATAACATTGAACTGGCATATAAGATAGGGTCACTTTTTCACATGCATCATGAATTTTCCTATGACTATGTATCCTTAACCATAGGTACGAACCCACTTCATGATGTTACAGAACCTTCACACTTCTATTAGAAGTGGCATTATGTAAGTGGTAGAGCCTTCCTGTTACCACCTAAGTTGTATTTAGTGGTTTTTTTATCAAGTGAGCCTGGTGAACCGGACAAGGATAACTTGTTCGGACTTAAGAGGACCTTTGGAAGTACTTCTGGGAAGTGCTTGTTGTACTATATCACATGTTCATACCCCATGGGGAAATTGTAATAAATATTCTAGCATGATAGTGTCTGTAAAAGACTTGGTGTCTTAGACTTTATTTGTCAATCCGATCAGCCCAGGGTGTTTTTTCCCTTGGTTATTATTGGTTGTTGAATAAACGACTGATAATTTTTGAGTTTTTCACTCCATACCTCCAAAGTTGGGGTGGTCAGCTTGGCATTTAGGCCTATTGAGGTTATTAGAGTCTATGTCTCAATGTATAAAAATGCTAGACATCATGGTCGAGTCATATGAACATGTCTAAGTCCCCCTAGGGTTTTTCAACTTTTTTAATTTTTTGTTTTTTTCAGTGTTTTTAATTAAAATTTAATTTTTCCAAAACTTAGGCTATTTTTTAATAGTTTAATTGGAAAAATTTATTTTGTAATAAAAGTGGGCCAAATAATCAGTTTCAATCATGTAGGTGCTCATTTTCAAGCTAAGAGCACCATGTAAACCCACTGACCCACTTTTTTCTAGTTTTGAGTGATTTTCCATCACTCATGTCAGCAAGCCCCAAAAATCAATTATTGATTATTTTAATTAATAAATTGATGAATAATGGAGAAAATCCAAAATCATAGATCAGTGGATTCTTAGCCGATTTGATTGAAATCAGTCAGATCTAAACCAGATTGACTGGATCTGACAAATCCTTGACTGAAGGAGGTGATCAAATCAGATCAAGAGTTGATCTTCAGCTGTATTTATGGGGAATTGCACCCTCTCTCTCTCCTCCACATGTGTGGACTCTCCTGGATGCTCTGTGGACTGATGTGTCGGTTTATGGGTTGATGTGTCAGCTCAATCAATCCCCCGGTTGACAAGTAGTCTCAGTTCAACTTCATATCTGCATTGATTGACTCTCCATTAGCTGATTTGATCTATTTCCTTGGGATTTGTGCCCCCCCTGGGATGGATCTCCTAGTTTTTGTATATATCCAAGCATAAGCCTCCTCTTCCAAGTTAGTTAGAATTGGATTGAAGGGATTGCTATTGTAATACTATTGTAATCTTTTGATTGTTGAAATAAAGAAGCGTTGGAGGCCAAATGGTGTAATGCAGGCTCATATGTGTGGATTAAGCATTGTCTTATGGCTATTGATGTTGTCGACTTTTCTCTCAATTTCTGCATCCGAACCCTATCTGGCTTGAATGATTCAGCTGAATCAATAGGAGTACAGCTGGGAAAGTAAGGTTACTTATTTTTCTTATATCTCATAGCATATATGTTAGAAGATCTAGAATATACATGTTTAATAAGTTTATTTGCATGTAATTCTTGTCTCTTTTTCATATATATATCTAGATCTCATGAGGTTTCGTGCAGGATTGTGTGTTTAGCTTTCAAGTAGAAAGGATTGGATGAGCTGTGGATCTAGTTTGAATCCAATATACATCCAAAATATTTGTGAAGACATTGCCCCTCTGTATTCCACTAACAATTTTCCATTGCAGATTTGCTTCAACAACAAGCACTTCTCTTCTCCTTTTCCTCCTTCAAAATAATTTTTTTACCTGGTTAATTTGTTCACAACTTTGATATTGTTTAGATATATTATCTTAAATTAAATTTAACATAAATATATCTTCTCAAATCCCATAAGCTATATCTTGTTCTTAAAAGGTTTCATAAGCATTCTAGATCTAGCTTTAGGGAAATCGTCCTTTTTGCATGGAATTTTAAAGAGAATTTGTAGCTTGCATGCATTAGATTTCTATTTTCTGTTATAAAAGATAAATATAGAAATCAGTGCACATAATATTGGCTTCCTAAAGGGAAATCCAAGATCCCAAGGAAAGATTGCTTTCCTTGGTTCCTTTTTTACCTTTATTTTTTTAACTAGTTTTTACTTAGCTTTTTTTGGTTAAAAGTAAGCTGACCCAAAGGTACTTTCAAAGTGATTTTGGGAATATTTCAGTCTAATAATATTTCTTGTGTTTATCAGGTATAACAAAAAAGAGGAGGATATTTTGTTCGAAAGTGACTTTTGGGCCCTCTGAATCCCCTTAGGGGTCTCCCTTTTTGACTCAAATCTTTAATTTTTGCACTTTGTAAGCTCTTGGTTTCATTCTATATAAGAATCAAGAGGAATCATATCCATTTTATGATATTGTAACTGATGGTAATAAAAATAATTCTGAATAGGCTCTTTCGAGCCCATTCCCCATCCCCCCTTGGGGGATTTGCGTCCGTGTCCTTTTTTTTGCTTTTCGTTATTTTTTTTTTGCAATATAGCATAGTTATAATATTCAGGGTAGTATAATTTGATTTAAAATAATTTCCATATTCCATTTCTATTGGTTTCAAAGTAACTTTAATACTTACCCCACGAGCCTCCTTTTGAGTCGAAAGGTGAAGAAAGGTTCGTGGTAGTCTAATTAGAAAATTGTGGTTTGCTTATATTTTTATGTTTCATTTTGTATCATCATTTGTTTCAATAACCATAGTAAAATCAACCCCTCCTTGATTCCTCGATTGAGGTCCACTTGGACCAAAAGAGGTTCCTGGAGGGTTTTCTTTTTAACAAGAACATCCATCTCAAAATTTACTAAAATTGACAAGACTCCGGTGTGTATGCTCTGCACTTGGCTGCAGTTCATATGATCAATCAAGCTATATCAAAAGCACTTGAGTGACTAGTATAATTAGGATTCACTCTCTCAAATTGACAAACCATCAAGTGAAAATCCAAAACCTAGGTCAAACCATTACGGTGGCAAAATACCCAAAGGAAGCAGGAACTCCTGAAAAGTGACCTCGGGGCACCAATCTCTATCACACCCTAATAGGTTCATTATGAACAATAGCCCCAGAGACTCCATTCAGCCCACATATTCCTTGTGGGTAGCTGTGAAGGTTTAGTTTTGGACATACTCCAAGTACTCTTGGGTATATCTGGAGTCCACCCCTTTGCCTAATTTTAATCAACTCACATTTCACATTAACTTAAAACGTACCAAGAGGCAATTGCAAAACATTCACTCCAAGCACATGCAAGTACATTGATTTTATTTTGACTCCATTCTAAGGCACTGGTTATTTTCTTGCTTTATATATATATTGTGTCTCAGCATTGTGCTTTCATGTGTTCATTTTTGTATCTTGTCATCTTTGATTTTCTATAGTTAAATTTCAAACTCCTCAGTAACTCATTCAGTTTAACATCACTATACTAAGTAATTATCCTTAGTAACTTAATAGGGTCTACCCCCCTTGGCTTCGTTAGAAGTTGAGCCTAAACAGAGGAGTCAAGAACAAGGTGACAGCCTTGACTTGAGACTGTTATAGCTGATTTCACCACTCCAGGTGAATCACACTTTGTATGGCCTTCCCCTGTCCCTCTGTAGACTCCTTAGACCCTATGGACCATTTTTTGTCCTTTGATGTTTCCTTGATCATCCCTAAAAACATGTGAAAAATGATACACGTGACTTTTAAACCTATAAGCGTGTATATACGCAAGTTTAACCACTAAAACCGCATACATCGTGATGTGTGCATAATCCAAATCCTTTTGGATTTTTCCTTGACATGGATCTGACTCATTTGACTCTTGGCCTTCCCTATTCCTTGAGATCTCTCGGATTTGATCTTTCATTACCCCTTTGGAAGCTATATAAGGAACCCCTTGGTACATTGAAGGAGAAGAAGAGAGAATTGAGAGCAAAGAAACTATAGTCCATTGTTACCAGAACTTATGCTTGAGTCTGCATCCCTTTGTCCCTTGGAGCACTAGTGTGTTATTCCCAAGCTTGCCTTTTGCTTGTGAGCTTGCTATCGAGAGATGGAGGATTGAGGTGGTGGAGACCCAATTGGGGGATTCAGTTTCTCTGGTTCGCAGACGTGCTATCAGAGGTTGTATCTTGTAATCTCTGATTTATATTAATAGAAATATCTTTTCCTTTCCAATAATGTGTGTTTGAATGAATATTTTATCCATGGGATTATGCCAAATGATTGTACATTATTGATTATATATGCTAGAATAGATCTAACACCATGATATATAGAATGCTTGTATTGTTTACTTGTTGTTGAGGAAGTAATCTATCAATTCAAGCTGAAGATTGGAAAGCTCAACGGGGATCTACTTCAACCGTCCGGAATAAGGTACGAGGTTTGATCCTTTAGTGTTAGACATTTAATTTCTATTGCATATTGGAAAGGATTGATTTCTGGAGTTCAGCTATCTTTTGTGGTACCCCAAGCCATAGGAATTTCTCTCCGTAACAGAATTGGCGACTCCGCTGGGGAGTTCCTAGTAGTTGTCCTTTGGGGTTTGTTTTATCGGCATTCAATGAATTTGAATTTCTCTTTCTCTCTTGTTTCTGTGTCAGGTCTGGGGGCATGTATGCTTGGTAGTGTCTAATTGGTGTGAAGTTTGTCTCAGCCTATCTGTTTGCCTTGAGTTTATGCACCTTTCTTCTTGTACGCAAGTTTTTAACTCACAGTCGCGTATACATGCAGGTTTCTCTGCGATTTCCATGTATACACGCGGGTTTACTGCAAATAGTCACGTATGCCCTTGATTTTTCCTTTTTGTGGGAGTTAATTGGTTGATGGGTGAATTCTGATATTTGCTGAGTCTCCTTTGGCACTGCCTAAGTCTGTTTAGACCTCTGTTTCTGACCAGGAATGTTTTTTTTTAGGCTAAATTTTTTTTTAAGAAGGTTCTTGTCATGGCATTTTCAATTTTTTATTTGAGATTAGTGCATTAGAGTTCTTTTACCTTAGTGCTTTGCTTGAGTGTTGTTTGTGTGTGCTTGCAGAGTCTAGGGCTCGTAGAATCATTCTTTTGTTTTTTGCATCTCATTTTATTTCAAAAAATCCAAAAACATTTGCTTATCATCATGCATTGCATTTTGCATCTTTGCATTGTACTTGCACTAGATTTGCTTTGGAGTACTAGTTAGGACTTCATATAGAAAAATTTGCATTCATCATTTGAAGAAAAATTATGCATTTCACGTAGTAGCATACCCTATTTTCATGTACACAATGCATGTGCATTGATTGTTAGGTGTGCATTTTACTTCATGTTGTGTCATAACACCGTTAGTTGCACGGTCATATCCTTTTTTTGAGTAATAAATCCAATTAAAATCAACGCTAAATTAAAATGAATTACACTCTTTTCTTTTCCAGGGTGCACCAACAAGCTTAGGTTTTTGGATCTTGGAATAGTTCATTGTAAGTTAATTCTCCAAGATCACTAAACAACAACATGTATGTGTCTATCCAGGTGAGTATGTGAAATCCTTGGTATAACTAGTGTTTCTCAGGATCCTCCTCTCAAAAGGGAGTTAAGCACGAGGCAGTGTGAGTGGTTATTGATTGGGATGACCCCTAGTCATAACTGAGTAGCACTGGAGATATTTCCAAGATTGTATTTGTATCTGGGGGCTCTTTCGAGAGTTTCAGGCTTTGCTACCCTGGCCATACGGTCAATCCCGCTTGCGACTGTCCACCTGAGCATTGATTATATTGAGGTGACCTTAGTGGCCTTACCTAGGATATCGAGGGGGTACCTTGTAGGGGTTATTCTGTGGGTTTCCCAGCCAGGTTGGGGTCGGATAGCATAGTCGCTTTACACGTTGAAGCTGAGGGCCACAATAATTGGTTATGTACCTCCGCTTGTTGTGTATGGGAGTCTCAAGCCTCTCCTAGGAGAGACATACCTGCTTCATTCAGGAGCTCATTTATCCAGCCCTTGTTTGCCTCCATTTGGCTTTAGATTTTATTAGTGCTTACTCTGTGCATGATAGTTGGCCTAGGGTTTACGTAAATAGAGAGTATTTTCTATTTTTTGAGTCATTGTGGATTCGGGTGCGGCTCCTCGTTGTTCTCGTCATTTAGTAGGACTTCCGCCTTATACTTCTCCTCCTCCTTTGGGAGAGAGACCTAGATATTCCAGACAAACTATTTCACACATTGATTCACACACCATGGGAGACCATTTAGAAGGTATTCCTGAACCACCTTCTCCCATTCGTGTAGATGATGGGGAGTTTACTCCTACTTACGATCCTTCACTCGACTTGACTGAGTTAGGTCCCGTGATTTATGAGATAGGAACTATGCACGATAGACCTACTCACTCTAGGGTTGATTCCCCATTGATGCATTACCGGTATGGAATGCCGGAGGACGCCGAGACTCATTTTGAACCTGCCAGCACTAGCTACGGTAGTTATGCTATGTCTGGTTTCCCTACACATGATTTGGCATTTCATGTCGAATCCGACTTCAAGCCTAGCACTATGCCTGGGGGCACTCTCATTCCTTACCATGCGGAGAGGATTGGGAGCACTAGTCACATTGCACCTTCCGTCCCAGTGGTGGAAGTTACATCACATATCCCTCCTAGGTCTAGGGTTAGTGATTCAATTAGGATACCAGATCCGAGATGAGTGACGATAGGTGGTAGCACATACATTATTACTTAGATTCCTTCATCCTCAGTCCCTAGTTCTTCAAATGTACATCCTCCACCTTATTCGCGTGGTCCTTCGAGCCGCCATATGGCTACGAGTCAGGTCCGTACTACGGTTACTAGACCGATTGTGTCTCAGGTTTACATACTGCTCATTGCTTCGGGAGGCTATGTTCATACTTCTAGAGGTCATGTTACTACTTCTGGGGGGTATATCCCTACTTCCGGTATGTATATCCCTACTTCCAGAGCGTATCTTCCTACCTACAGAGTGTCTCATGGGGCATCGCATGGGATGGATTATGGACCCTATTATGGGATGTAGTATGGACAGGTTTCTTCACCTTATGGAGGCAGGTATCTACAACCTTCTTACTCTCCTAATTATGGATTTGCGGCTCCTACTAGTCAAGGTCCACCGCACTATGGTGCTTCCACGCCACCCTATATGGGTCATACGGGAGGAGGACACTATGGCCAAGGCCATGGTGGTAATCTGCCCTATATGAATCAGGGAGTGATCCATCAACCTCATCATCATAGGATCCCTTTCCTCGCGATGCTCAATTTTACTGACTTATCGAGATTGATGAACAATCTATGGCTCATGACCCGGCTTGGCCAGCTGTCCCTACCAAGCCTCCTTCGAACATACCTAAGTTCAGGGGAAAACAGGGAGAGGATCCGAGTGAACACGTTACTACATTTGACCTATGGTGCTCTTCGAATTCCTTACTGTTGGAGTAGGGTCCCGCAGCTACAGGAAAAGTTGTTGTTTTGGAAAGAGTAAGCCAAAGGTAACAGTACCTGAGCAGCCGAGAGGATAAATCTCAATCACTGCACTTAAGGAAGTGGCAAAGACAGGAGGAATTAGCTACCCTCATAATGGAAAAGGAGCAATGAGGCCGAGGTATTGAAGATGAAGGACAGAAAAGGAAGCAGCGCCAGTACCCACGGTCAGCGCCGGGAAGCGTCGAAGACTGCAGGAAGCTGTGGTGTGACGGAAAGCGGGAGTTCGAGTACAGATAGACCGACTGTCACAGTTAGGGTTTTTGGGTTACTGTTGGGAGAGTACCACAGTGTTGTAATGGCGAGACCTTCGGGCCGCCTATAAAGGGATGTATTTTGTATTGTAAAATTTTAGCTAATTAGTTATTCAGCTAGTCGGACAGTCTATTAGCTAATTAACTATTCAGCTAGTCAGTCGATGATCTGTTAGCTCATAGATCTTTTGTATTATAGAAGAGCCGAGCTTTGGTTCTGTTATTCAGTCTGTAGTGTTTTACTGTAACCAGTAGCTGACTCCTAGAGTATGTATGTAACAATTCATAGGGATTGAGAGAGAAAGAGAGAGAGGAAGAGTATATTGTAAGAGAAGCAATATAAGAGAGAAGAGATCTAAGAGAGAAGGGCTCCTGGAGGTGTGCGCGGAGTTACCCAGAAGATCTTAGCTGCATATGAGGTTGCAGCGGAACTGTGTTTACTCTCCCAAGTTATAATATACAGACCAGTTCCCGTGGACATAGCTTCTACCCTGGAAGTGAACCACGTAAAATTAGTGTGTTATGTGATTGCTTCATGTGATTGTGTTTACTTAGTTGCTATCTATTATCTGTTACATGAATGTCATATATCAGATAGTAAATGTATGTATCTTCTAATTCAGTTACAGCATTATAGAAGGTGAAAGACGAGTTTAAATGTATCAAGTGTCTGCTTATGAGTTTATCAGTGCTAGTTTCACACAGTAATAGTCACTCTGTTAAGTGTTCCAGTATACTTATTCAGTAAGTTAAGTATAGCGATGTGAGTGTGTTGAACTGTGAAGTTCATGTAAGGTTGTTTAACACCCTGTTGGAGGTTAGCTGAGCTATTCCTCCCAGTGGGAAACCCTTTGGACCTTGAGAGTCGCATTGGGCCGTACTATAGGAGATATCACATTGACAGAAGGCGATATCGCACTGACATTGGAGCTGTGGTGTGAGATATCGTAGATAGAGAGAAACGTGGAAGGGAGAGTTTGCGCATCGTCCTAGTCGATGCGATGCAATAGGAGTCCCCCCTTGTCAGAGTCCACGAGGAAGGGAGAACTGCGACTCGCAGAAAGATCTCACTGGTTAAGAAGAGCCGCGAGACACCAGGATGCTACAGAACCTGGTTAAGGACACTTGAGTCTTTAGCCAACCCATCTAAGATCACTTTGGGTGAGACTTCAGGCCACTCTCCGGTCTATTTCCAAAAGGGCCAGTGAGTTAGGGGTGTTGTTGGTACATTATAAGTAAACTCAGCTCTGCCCATAGTAACCAACAAATGGTTTCGTTGCTGGTTTTGAACAAACTAAAGAGCTAATGTTTTGTTGGCATCCTACTAAAGAAGAACTCAACCAGTGGGTTGGGTCTAAAGAAAGATAATTTGCTATGATAGAAAAAAAGAGTCCTACGTTGAGTACAGAGGACTGGTTACAAAAACATATCTTCACTGATATACATATGATATTTTTTGCGACCTATGGAAATGAGTTGTACGACTAGTTATCAAAGTTGACTGATTAGCACATATTCAAGAAGAAAAGGAACATTGTCTAGACACTGGAGCTGATTCAGACCGTGAAAAGCATCGATAATCCCATTTCACGAGTAGTGGACTTCTGGCTTGCGAGTGTGCTAGAAGGCTTCATCATAGAGTTTGCAGTCGCACAGAGAAAAATATTCAGTGAAGCCGAGCGGTACTTCTTCAAAGGATATCGTGGTAAGTACCTGAACTCTTTAAAGTTGTCCGTTAAGAAGCTATTACATGAAAAATGAGTACTCGATATATATTCAGATGTATAAGTTCAGTACGTGTAATGTCACAAGAGTTTGAGAGTGATTTTGATGAACTTGGACGTACACATAGTGGAAAGAAGTATAAAGTAGATTTCAAATCTTCTGTCTTTGAAAACAGTTCAGACAATACTAGAGAACAGAATCACAGTAATACAGAAATAACAGAAGGGGGTATCCCTTACCACCCTTACACCCCACAGAAATCAATCGGGACTCAGAATAATTCCATAGGAACTCTATCTAGTAGCTCACATACAGTACATACTATTGCTACATCACCTATATCTACACCACTGAGTGGTAGTAACACAGCAAATCAGCATCCACCATGTAGAAATAGAATGGGGGATGATATGAAGCTACCTACCTTTAAGGGTACAGGGGCAGAAGACCCAGAGCAACATTGGTTTCTATGTGAAGCCATGTGGACCATTAAAGGGCTCCAAGACGATAATATTAAAATTGTACAGTTGGTCACCACACTTAGGGAACGAGCCTTAACATGGTATATGATGTATACCTCAGCGATACCCAGAATGCTCATACAGGTCAGGACCGCCATGATCAAAGAATTTAAGAAACCTAAGTTTGAGTCACAGTGCATTACAGAGCTCAAAGACATTAAACAATCACCTACAGAGTCAGTATGGGACTTTGATCATAAATTCAAAGCTCTCATAGACCAAGTTAGCTTTGAGTTTGCGCCAGAGTAGCACAAGGAATGGTTTATTGCAGCACTGCTCCCCCATATCAGACTGCCACTGATGCAGCAGAAACTCCAGACGTAGGATGACGTGTTGGAGATGGAAATGAAACTAGAGGCATCACCTTTAGCTAAGACCAGTATAGGTATGAAAAACCTGCAGAACCAATTAGCTAATATCACCTTATAGATGCATGAGATTAACAAAGGAAAAGAGATTGCACAAGAAATATGGTGTATAAAGTGTAAAGCACAAGGCCATACTAAAGATAACTGTCTAGTATTTGTTGAATATCTAGCAAGTGGGGTTCCTAACCCGTTAGCACAGATGCAAGGGCCATGGTGTGAACTATGCAGAACAAGAGGACATCCACCTCACCAATGCCTTTTACTTCAGAAGTATGTACATACACCTAAGAACTTATATTGTAACTTCTGTAAGTCCGTAGGACATGATGAACATAATTGAAGAGCTTATGATCTCATGGTTGAGAGAAAACATGACATATACAGAGTCCAATCAGAGACACCAGGTCTAGCAGTAGGACCACAGCATGAACCGGCTCATGTTGGCCATGGAGGAGGATTCAGAGGACGAGGGCATGGAGGAAGCTTTGGCCGTGGTGAAGGCTTTGGCCGTGGTCGTGGACTGATCACTTGTTACAACTATGGAGTTGTAGGACATTATGCTAGGGATTGCCAGAACTCTACTACCACATGTAACTATTGCAAATCTTACGATCACGCTATAGAAGAATGTCCTACCTTGATAGCGAAGATCAGGGAACGTAAGCCAGCAGTACACCAGAACATTCAGCTTATTGCTACTAAGCAGCAGGAACCAGAACTAAGAGTCAACATTGTGACTCGCAGTGGTGCTTCCACCAGTGGGACATCAACGGATACTGAAAAGAACACAGGTATGGAATGGGTGCACAAAGCCACTACTAAATCAACACCACTCAACCTACAGAAGAATAAAGAGACATTTCAGGAAGCTAAAACTTTCTTTAATGACCCTACGCAATCAAGATCGCAGGTACAGCCGTCTAGGGGCGTACCGTAGCAAACACCATGTGGCGTTAGCCCTGTGTAGATATCACAGGCTAGCACATCGGGAAGGTGCGACGAGGATGAGTCGACAGGAAGTGTACAATCCTTCCTGTGGAGTTGCTTAAAACTCGTGAGAAATGAGAAAGCTATCGAAGAGCTTCAGCGCATCATAGATCAGTGTCAGCCATCTTCTTCCGTGAGCAGTGCGCAACGTGCTATTCATAATATTATGGGATATACAAGAACAGGAAGAGAGATGTGACTCACAGCACAAGTTGGAGAATTTGAAATGGATGAGGTAATCCTAGATTTAGGATTAGAGGTAAATGTTCTAACTAAGAAGACATGGGAACAGATGGGTAGCCCTAACTTAGCTAGATCACCTATCCATCTGAGACTAGCCAATCAGCAGCGGGTATCGCCACTGGGTTGATTACCGCAGGTGCCAGTTGACATTGACGGAGTTCACAGCTTTGCGGACTTTGAAGTTATAGAAGTCATTGGCGATAGTAGACCGTACCCAGTGCTACTAGGTATTGCTTGGGCAATCCATAACTTGGCTGTTATCGATTTAAAGAAAAGACAGATGACCTTCGAGGACAATCAGATTCGGGTCATCGCACCATTGGATCCTTTTCATGGTCCTAGATATATTGAACCTATCCGAGCAGAGGATGAGGAACGTAATATGGAGAGCCTCTATCAGATGACGGCCAATCAGAGTGACTACATCAATCCAACCGCATAAGGGAACATTAGTTGGTGATGTGACAGCTCATGCACATCAGACTCGGATGTTGGCCTAGAGAACTGGCAGAACATACTTTACGAAGTCTCAGCTCGCAGATGTGCGTTTATGACTAAGTCACTGCAATGGATTGGTGCAGAGATTAAGGATACTCCATCGTTTGATGGCTTAGCAGACGTCAAGGAATTTTTAGAGCAGTTTGAATGGGAAATTCCTCAGGAACAGAGGATGTCAGTCATTGACCTTACAGTAAGAGCCACACCTGCAAGATGGTGGCATGCACATAGTGAACATATCGCATCATGGGATGACTTCAAGAGATTGATGGCAATCAGGTTTTCTAATGACAAGGAGTATCTACAGCAGAGGTACATAGGAGAAAGTGACCCCAGGTCACGTATTAAAATGTGTGAATAGAATTGGTCAGACATACTGGAGGATGAATGGGTTCACCTGTCCATTCACACTTTAGACCAAATTCCAAAGAACTGGTACACTAAGACCGAGTTGCGCAGAGGAACCATTACATGGCCACTTATGATAGACATCTTTGAACTCACTTTCGCTTTTGAATCTGAGTATCCAAGTATTGATTAGGCCCTAGACATCATAAATACTAAGATATTTGAGGATTGCACCCTATCAGTACATACTCAACCCGAGTGGGCCATCCAGTTAGAAGATGTGCTCGAGTGTTATAACTTCAAAGCAGAACCAGAAGATGAGGATGAGGATCCTCGCAACATCAACATTCTGGAGTCAGAAGGGACTCGTGATGTTGATGGACCGAAGCTACAGATTCCAGCTATCACAGACCCCATCAAGATTAAAAAGATCAATATTGGCACAGACACAGAACCAAAGTTTGCCTCCATTGGAGACTATTGGGATGATGAAATGGTAGCACACATTGCAGATCTATTACATGACTATCAGGACTTATTCCCCACTAAGTTCACAGAAATGAAGGGAATAGTAGGAGATCTGGGAGTAATGAGGATACCATTGAAAGAGGATGCTAGGCCAGTCAAACAGCGTCCATATAGATTAAATCCATGGTATAAATAAAAATTTAAGGATGAGATCGATAAGATGCTAGCAGCAGGCATCATTGAGCTCGTAGAAGAAATCGAATGGGTTAGTCCCATGGTCGTGCAAGAAAAGAAAACCAAAGGAGAAATCATAATTTGCGTTGATCTGCGTAAACTCAACAATGCATCACTTCATGACCCGTTCCCGACACCGTTTACTGATGAAGTGTTAGACAATGTGGGAGGACAGGAGATCTACTCCTTCACTGATGGCTTTTCAGGCTATCACCAGATCAGAATCCATCCAGAAGATCGATATAAGACCACTTTTGCGATAGAAAGGGGGTCATTCCAGTATATGGTAATGCCCTTTGGTCTTAAAAATGCACCAGCTATCTTTTCAAGAGTAGTAGTTGCTGTATTTAAAGAATACATCCATAAATTCCTAGAGGTTTATTTTGACGACTGGACTGTATTTGGATTAATCGACAAGCACATAGGAGATTTAAGACTGATGTTAGAGAAATGTAGGCAGTACCAGATTTCTCTGAACTTGAAAAAATGTATATTTTGTGGGCCATTTGGTATTTTGTTCGGTCACATTGTTTGCAGACAAGGCTTGATGGTAGATCCTGCAAAGATTTCCATCATTGTAAATCTTCCAGCACCCAACTCATTCAAGCAATTATGGACAGTACTTGGTCACACCGGGTACTATAGAAAATTCATCAAGGGTTATGCAAAGATCACAACACCGATGGAAAAGCTGTTAAAGAAAGATATAAAATTCCTATGGAATGAGGAATGCCAGAAAAGTATAGACACTCTCAAAGAAAAGATGGTTACAGCACCCATATTAGTATTTTCAGACTGGACCAAGCCATTTCATGTACATGTGGATGCATTTGGCATCGCACTGGGGATCGTCTTAACCCAGCCAGGAGAAGGGGGTATCGATCACCCTATTGCATACTCAAGTAGAAAGATATCCACTGCAGAAAAGAACTACACCACTACCGAGAGAGAAGGTTTAGCTATGGTGTATTCTCTACAGAAGTTTAGGCACTACCTGTTGGGTGCCTCATTCAAGATGTTTACTGACCATTCCACTTTAAAGTACTTGGTCAATAAGCCAGTGTTAGGGGGAAAGAATCTGTAGATGGTTACTCCTGTTTCAGGAGTATGATTTTGAAATCATTGTAAAACCAGGAAGATTAAATGTCGGACCTGATCATCTGTCGCGGATAGACTCAGGAGAAGAACCAAGTAACCTAGAGGACAATTTTCCAGATGTGCAATTATTTGCTATTCAGATCACAGATGAGTACTACGCTGATATCATTCACTTTCTCACCACAGGATGGGCACCTGTTGAGTTTACTAAGCATCAAAAGAAACAGTTAGTTGTTAAAGCAGTAGACTTCACATTGATCGCAGAGCACTTATACAAGTTAGGTCCATATGAAGTCCTGCACAAATGCGTTATGCCGCATGAGAAAAAGACCATTATCAGAGAAGCACACTCAGGTGCCACAGGAGGTCAGTTCACAGGAAATACGACTGCTCAGAAAATATTAGCTGCAGGATTATGGTGGCCTACGTTACACAAAGATACTAAGGAGTTTTGCAGATGCTACGATATCTGCCAGAGGGTAGGAAAACCTTCATGAAGAGATGAAATGCCGCTATGACCACAGATCACACTGCGTGCATTTGACAAATGGGCTATATATTTTGTGGGTCCTATCAACCCACCAAGAAAATGAACTGGTGCGAGATACATCATCACAGGAATAGAATACCTCACTAGATGGGCAGAGGCGAAAGCAGTAAGGAATTGTGATGCTACTACAGCTGCATAGTTCATTTTTGAAAGCATCATTAGTAGATTTGGATGTCTAGTAATTTTGATGAGCAATCAAGGCACACATTTTTTGAATCACACTATTGAAGCCTTGACAGAGGAATTCCAGATACAACACCATAAGAGCATGCCCTACCACCCACAAGCTAATGGTACGGTGGAGGCCTTTGACAAGATTCTAGAAACTGCTCTTACTAAGATCTGTAACAGCCAAAGAAATGATTGGGACCTCAGGGTTAACGCTGTATCATGGGCTTATAGGACTACATGCAAGAAACTTACAAGGCACACACCTTTCAGCTTGGTGTATGGACAAGAGGCTGTTATGCCTATGGAATATATTATTGCCAGTTTAAGAGTTGCTCAAATTACCGAGATGGCTGATACAGACACAATGAATGAAAGACTAGCACAGCTGCTTGCCTTAGAGGAAGACAGATTCATCGCAGGGTTCCATCAGAAAGTGCAGAAGGCACGAGAAAAATCTTGGCATGACAGGCACATTAAGAGTAGGAATTTTCAGAGAGGATACTTAGTGCTCCTTTATGACAGTAAGTTTATTAAGTTTCCAGGAAAGTTCAAGATGCATTGGTTGGGGCCATATCAGATCCAGCAAGTTATAGAAGGAGGTTCCGTTCAACTCAGCAAACTGAACGGGGAGCTTCTTCCCATGTTGATTAATGGCAGCAGGCTCAAGCTCTATAGTGATAGCCACCCCACCTCTCAGGACTAACTCAGACAGTGTATGAAAGTGCAGATGCCCAGTGTAGTTGAAAGGAGGCATCGCACCAGGAATTAGTCTACACCGGAAGATATTCTAAGTACAAGGAATCGCATGAGGATGGTTCATTTTGCGCAGGTGATGCGGTGAGGCATCGCAGCAAGGTGATGTTTCTCCGTGCCATGTAGCCAGTGTTGAAAAAGAACAGAGGGCCAGTCACTTCGCCCTCTAACAAGCAGTTAATTAGATACGATATGTATCCGTTGCCCTAGATTTGGCAACAGTATAATGATTTTTCCAGATTTGGTAAAATCTTCGACAAGATGGGCACCTGCCTACACGTTTCAAGGGAAATTTGATCGGATTTCAGCAATTAATGAGGATCGAAACGACGGGTGTTGTCTTGTCCATGCAATTAATACTACCGACAGGTCTAGTCTACATGACCGTTGAGTCAGAGAGTATCACCTTTGTTATAAATATAAAGATCATCCATACGGAAGGGTTACTTTGGAAATTTCAGAGAGCTATAGAGCAAGTTAAAGAGTTTTCCTTGTGCAGAGATACCCCAGTTACAGAGTGCTAGTTTTCCCTAATTTCGTAGCCATTTCCTATCCAGAGTATTTCACTGAGTGGGTTTTGTCCGAGGAGGAACCTTTAGAAGACATTGTGAGACGATTCCAGAGTGGTGGCCTCCAGTTTTCTATGATGACGCCGCCCAAGGTTGTGAAATTAGGTACATCATAGGTCAGACAGCCACCAAGGATGAGGAGTCAAGCTCAGATAGTAGAAGACTCCGGTCCAGAGTAGGAAGAGGAAGTTCACATGACAGCAGAATACATTGTGCCGAGAGTCGAGGGCACAACAGAGGTAACCATTCCTAAGGGTGCTAAGTTTCTTATTCCACCACCAGCCATTGACCCTCGTATAAAGCAAGATGGAGACCTATTAGGATATGTCCCTGTTCTCAAATTTATAGACTATAACCTTGGAGATAGTAAGACATATCCTCAGTTTCGACCGGACCGGTATCTTACAGTTCAGAGGAACCCGAGGACCAATACAGACGAGTTTGTTCCTATGGAACATATCTAGATTCTTGAGCGGTCAGGTTTGCTCAATTTGTTGAGAATACCACATTTTGGATGAGGTGCAGAGGTTAATGCTGTGGTGCGCGTACTATTGTCCCGTGTACATGGAGGTTACCTCTGGTTATGTAACCGGGTTGATTTGAATGTCGACCTAATACACCGCATCACTGGGCTATCCAAGACTAGTAAGGACCCACAGACACATATATCAAGTAAGGGCAAGGATTCCAAGCTACCAGCGACCCTATTTACCAAGTATAAGCTACAAAGAGGAGGTTGGGCTTATGACCTCACAGCAATAGCAGACGATACACTTAGATTTACAGCCAGTCTGCTTGCAGGCAGACTGTTAACCAAGGTTCGCCCAAAATAAGTCACAGGATCAGTAATTCACCTTGCCATACAGGTTGTAGAAGGTGAACAGTTTAATTGGTCTTTATTTTTATTAAATATTTTTACCCAAGATTGTTTAAAAGCACAAGATGAGGAAAACCACCCCTTCCATTTCTCGTGGTTGCTTATACTATGTGCATTCGTCGGGTGGAAGGAGCCGCCCCATACTCAGTTCCTATAGATACAAAGCGACGACTGTAAAGGCACGCGCTATGCAAACTTATGGGACAGCAAAAGCCCAACTAAGAAAAAGATCAATGCAATAATATTCTATGAATACTATAACCTGTTGAAGAGAACCATCCAGGAGACACCGCGGATCAGCACAGAGGTTGTGGACATATATGACAATCGGCCTGATTTCATGATAGACAACCATAGAATATTCCTAAGGCCAAAAAGGTGTAGAACGGATAATAGGGCTAATGGATGGTTTCGGATGACAACGCAGGAGGTAGAAGATGTCATCAAAGATTTTGGTGAAGAGTGGAAAAAGGCATTAGAAGATGCCGCAGCAGCAAAGGAACCCACAGATACCCCACCCCTAGACCAAACAGACAAAGGAAAAGAGAAAGTGGGTTCCAAGAGGAAAGATCCACAAGAAGTGCAACCAGAGGCACAGAGGATGAAGAATGGAGAAGAAGAGACACCAGAGGCACAAAATAGGAAAAAATCCAAGGCCACAAAGCCACCCTTAGAGACCACACTGACTGACAATGACTATGAGCAAATCGCATCAAGACTCAAGGAGGAAATGAGTGATACATTTTAGGCGATCCAGACATCACAAAACAAGCTGCAGAGTGTGATAGATAAGCAGCTTCTGGAGTTAAAAGCAATCATTGAGAAGACTACCATGATACAGGTTCCTCCAGTAAAGGCGATAGTAGGAGAAAGTTCAACACAATCGATTTCCCGTGAGGAAATCTTGGCAAAAGATCACATCAATTCAGTGTTAATACCACCAGGGAGCATCCGATTCCCTGCGTCGATGATGGATGTGCAGATACATATTAGAAAACCTGTCGAGGTTAACCTCGCAGAGTTCCCAATTGATCAATTACAAATGATCCAATAGCAGCTAAGCGCAGAGCTCAAGGATAGGGATCTTGGGACTTATAAACAAAACACCCAGCTGAGACAGAAGAATGTAGAACTCACCGCAAGCTTTCAGACAAAGGCGAAGGAGTTAAGAACATATGAAGAAAGAGAATAGGACCTCAGTCATGCCCTGTAGAGCATCGCATTGGAGTTACCCCAGTGTAACATTGAAACTGCGATGCCTCTCACGCAGAAGGTAAGAAGAGTTGCAGACAGAGCAAAGGCTCTAGAAGAGACAGTGACTAAAATGGAAGAAGACCACAAAGCACAGATTGTTGAGCTTGAGGCTCGAGCACCAGGCACACCCCAGGCAGACAAGGAAGCAAGGGAAGAAGCCTTTAGACTCATGGTTACATAGATGAAGATCTGCATAGATGACGCATAGTCACTACTAGACGAGTCAACAAAGACATGGTCGGAGCTAGAAGAGCCCCCGAACATAGAGCATCCAGAACATAGAGAAGGCCACATCAGCAATGAAGGAAGAAGTCAAGAGCTTAGGAGCTCTTGCAAATATGAAGAAGACAACAGAGATAAACCGTCTGCAATAGGAAGCACATCAGTTGCGAGAAAGAGAGATACGATTCAATAACCTACTTCAACCCTATCAGGAACAAATCACAGAGCTAGTTGATACGGTTGAGCAGAAGGTCAAGGAGTTCACTACAAGCAGAAGTGACATTGAATTTGCAAAAGATTCAAGCATCAGTCAAGCTATGCTTGAAACGACACAAGAGTGTGTCGAAGCTATGGAGAAAGAAGTTGTAGGACTTCGATAGAGATTTACAAGGATTTCACAGGAAGCCAAGGAGAAACTACAACAAGATAAACCAGCTGTTAGTGGCTTAGGGGCGAGCCACAAGTAAGTGTTAGGAGACTGTTGGAGTAGGGTCCTGTAGCTACAGGAAAAGCTGTTGTTTTGGAATGAGTAAGTCAAAGGTAACAGTACCTGAGCGACCAAGAGGAGAAAGCTCAACCACTGCACTTAAGGCAGTGACGAAGACAAGAGGGCTCAACTACCCTCATAAAGGAAAAGGAGCAATGAGGCCGAGGTATTGAAGATGAAGGACAGAAAAGGAAGCGACGCCAGTACGCACGGTCAACGACGGGAAGTGTGGAAGACTGCAAGAAGCTGTGGTGTGATGGAAAGTGGCAGTTCGAGTAAAGATAGACCGACTGTCACAGTAAGGGTTTTTGGGTTCTGTTGGGAGAGGCCCATAGTGTTGTACTGGTGAGACCTCCGGGCCACCTATAAAGGGATGTATTTTGTATTGTAAAAGGTTAGCTAATTATTTATTCAGCTAGTCGGATAGTCTGTTAGCTAATTAGCTATTCAGCTAGTCAGTCGATGATCTGTTAGCTCATATATCTTTTGTATTATAGAAGAGCCGAGCTCTGGTTCTGTTATTCAGTCTGTAGTATCTTACTATAACCAGTAGCTGACTCCTAGAGTATGTATGTAACAATCCACAGGGATTGAGAGAGAGAGAGAGAGAGGAAGAGTATATTGTAAGAGAAGCAATATAAGAGAGAAGAGATCTAAGAGAGAAGGGCTCCTGGTGGTGTACGCAGAGTTACCCAGAAGATCTCAGCTGCATATGAGGTTGCAGCGGAACTGTGTTTACTCTCCCAAGTTATAATATATAGACCAGTTCCTTTGGACATAGCTTCTACCCTGGAAGTGAACCACATAAAATCAGTGTGTTATGTGATTGCTTCATGTGATTGTGTTTACTTAGTTGCTATCTGTATTGTGTTACATGAATGCCATATATCGGTTAGTAAATGTCTATATGTTCTCATTCAGTTACAGCATTATAGAAGGTGAAAGACGAGTTTAAATGTATCAAGTGTCTGCTTATGAGTTTATCAATGCTAGTTTCACACAGTAATAGTCACTCTGTTAAGTGTTCCAGTATACTTATTCAGTAAGTTAAGTATAGTGATGTGAGTGTGTTGAACCGTGAAGTTCGTGTAAGGTTGTTTAACACCCTGTTGGAGGTTAGATGAGCTATTCCTTCCAGTGGGAAACCCTTTGGACCTTGAGAGTCGTATTGGTCCATACTATAGGAGATATCGCATTGACAGAAGGCGATATTGCACCGACAAAGGAGCTGCGATGTGAGATATCGCAGATAGAGAGAACCACAGAAGGGAGAGTTTGTGCATCATCCTAGTCGTTATGATGCGATAGGAGTCCTCCCCTTGTCAGAGTCCGCGAGGAAGGGAGAACTGCGACTCGCAGAAAGATATCGCTGATTAAGAAGAGCCACGAGAAACCAGGATGCTACAGAACCTGGTTAAGGACACTTGAGTCTATAGCCAACCCATCTAAGATCACTTCAGGTGAGACTTCAGGCCGCTCTATGGTCTGTTATCGAAAGGGCCAGTGAGTTAGGGGTGTTGTTGGTACATTATAAGTAAACTCGGGTCTGCCCATAGTAACCAACAAATGGTTCCGTTGCCAGTTTTGAACAAACTAAAGAGCTAATGTTCTGTTGGCATCCTACTAAAGAAGAACTCAACCAGTGGGTTGGGTCTATAGAAAGAGAATTTGCTGTGACAGAAAACAAGAGTCCTATGTTGAGTACAGAGGATTGGTTACAAAAACATATCTTCACTGATATACATACGATATTTTTTGTGACCTATGGAAATGAGTTGTACGACTGGTTATCAAAGTTGACTAATCAGCACATATTCAAGAAGAAAAGAAACATTGTCTGGACACTGGAGCTGATTCAGACCGTGAAAAGCATCGATAATCCCATTTCATGAGCAGTGGACTTCTCGCTTGCGAGTGTGCTAGAAGGCTTCATCACAGAGTTTGCATTCGAACAGAGAAAAAGCTTCAGCGAAGTTGAGCGGTACTTCTTCAAAGGATATCGTGGTAAGTACTTGAACTCTTTAAAGTTGTCCATTAAGAAGCTATTACATGAAAAAGGAGTACTCGATATATATTCAGATGTATAAGTTCAGTACGTGTAATGTCACAAGAGTTTGAGAGTGATTTTGATGAACTTGGACGTACACGTAGTGGAAAGAAGTATAAAGTAGATTTCAGATCTTCTGTCTTTGAAAACAGTTTAGACAATACTAGAGAACAGAGTCACAGTAATACAGAAAGAACAGAAGGGGGTATCCCTTACCACCCTTACACCCCACAGAAATCAATCGGGACTCATAATAATCCCGTAGGAACTCCATCTAGTAGCTCACATATAGTACATACTACCGCTACATCACCTATATCTACACCACTGAGTGGTAGTAACACAGCAAATCAACATCCACCATGTAGAAATAGAATGGGGGATGATATGAAGCTACCTACCTTTAAGGGTGCAGGGGCAGAAGACCCAGAGCAGCATTGGTTTCTATGTGAAGCCGTGTGGACCATTAAAGGGCTCCAAGACGATAATATTAAAATTGTAAAGTTGGTCACCACACTTAGGGAATGAGCCTTAACATGGTATATGAAGTATACCTCAGCGATACATAGAACGCTCATACAGGTCAGGACCGCCATGATCAAATAATTTAAGAAACCTAAGTTTGAGTCACAATGCATTACAGAGCTCAAAGACATTAAGCAGTCACCTACAGAGTCAGTATGGGACTTTGATCAGAAATTCAAAGCTCTCATAGACCAAGTTAGCTTTGATTTTGCGCTGGAGCAGCACAAGGAATGGTTTATTACAGCACTGCTCCCCCATATCAAACTGCCACTAATGCAGCAGAAAATCCAGACACAGGATGACGCGTTGGAGATGGCAATGAAACTAGAGGCATCACCTCTAGCTGAGACCAGTACAGGTATGACAAACCTGCAGAACCAATTAGCTAATCTCACCTTACAGATGCATGAGATTAAGAAAGGAAAAGATATTGCACAAGAAATATGGTGTATAAAGTGTAAAGCACAAAGCCATACTCAAGATAACTGTCCAGTATTTTTTGAATATCTAGCAAGTGGGGCTCCTAACCCCTTAGCACAGATGCAAGGGCCATGGTGTGAACTATGCAGAACAAGAGGACATCCACCTCAGCAATGCCCTTTACTTCAAAAGTATGTATATACACCTAAGAACTTATACTGTAACTTTTGTAAGTCCGTAGGACATGATGAACATAATTGTAGAGCTTATGATCTCATGGTCGAGAGAAAACACAACATATATAGAGTCCAATCAGAGACACCAGGTCCAGCAGCAGGACCACAGCATGAATCGACTCATGTTGGCCATGGAGGAGGATTCAGAGGACGAGGCCATGGAGGAGGCTTTGGCCGTGGTGAAGGCTTTGGCCATGGTCGTGGACCGATCACTTGTTACAACTACAGAGTTGTAGAACATTATGCTAGGGATTGCCAGAACCCTACTACCACATGTAACTATTGCAAATCTTATGATCATGTTATAGAAGAATGTCCTACCTTGATAGCCAAGATCAGGGAACCTAAGCCAGTAGTACACCAGAACATTCAGCTTATTGCTGCTGAGCAGTAGGAACCAGAACTAAGAGTCAACATTGTGACTCGCAGTGGTGCTTCCACCAGTGGGACATCACCGGATAATGAAAAGAACACAGGTCCAGAGTGGGTGTGCAAAGCCACTACTAAATCAACACCACTCGACCTACAGAAGAATAAAGAGACATTTCAGGAAGCTAAAACTTTCTTTAATGACCCTACGCAATTAGGATCGCAGGTACAGCCGTCTAGGGGCGTACTGCAGCAAACACCATGTGGCATTAGCCCTGTGCAGATATCGCAGGCTACCACATTGGGAAGGTGCGACGAGGATGAGTCGACAGGAAGTGTACAATCCTTCCTGCGGAGTTGCTTAAAACTCATGAGAAATGAGAAAGCTATCGGAGAGCTTCAGTGCATCACAGATTAGTGTCAGCCATATTCTTCCATGAGCAGTGCACAGCATGCTATTCATAATATTATGGGATATACAAGAACAGGAAGAGAGATGTGACTCACAACACAAGTTGGAGAATTTGAAATGGATGAGGAAATCCTAGATTTAGGATCAGAGGTAAATGTTCTGACTAAGCAAACATGGGAACAGATGGGTAGCCCTAAGTTAGATAGATCACCTATCCATCTGAGACTACCCAATCAGCAGTGGGTATCGCCACTGGGTCAATTACCGCAGGTGCCAGTTGACATTGACGGAGTTCGTAGCTTTGCGGACTTTAAAGTTATAGAAATCATTGGCAATAGTAGACCGTACCCAGCACTACTAGGTATTGATTGGGAAATCGGTAACTTGGCTGTTATCAATTTAAAGAAAAGACAGATGACCTTCGAGGACAATCAGATTCGGGTCATCACACCATTGGATCCTTTTCAGGGTCCCAGATATATTGAACCTATCTGAGCAGAGGATGATGCACGTAATATGGAGAGCCTCTATCAGATGACGGCCAATCAGAGCGACTACATCAATCCAACCGCAGAAGGGAACATTAGTTGGCGATGCGATAGCTCATGCACAGCAGACTCGGATGTTGGCCTAGAGAACTGGCAGAATAGACTTTACAAAGTCTCAGCTCGCAGATGTGCGTTTATGACTAAGTCACTACGATGGATTGGCGCAGAGATTAAGGACACTCCATCATTTGATAGCTTAGCAGACGTCAACGACTTTTTAGAGCAGTTTGAATGGGAAATTCCTCAGGAACAGAGGATGTCAATCATTGACCTTGCAGTAAGAGCCACACCTGCAAGATGGTGCCATGCACATAGAGAACATATTGCATCATGGGATGACTTCAAGAGATTGATGGTAATCAGGTTTTCTAATGACAAGGAGTATCTACAGCAGAGGTACACAGGAGAAAGTGACCCCAGGTCACATATTAAAATGTGTGAACAGAATTGGTCGGACATATCGGAGGATGAATGGGTTCACCTGTTCATTCACACTTTAGAACTCAAAATAACCCTTTACCGCATAATTAAAATATGAACTCGAAGTCCCATGACCAGTCTGGTGATGATCATGATCCACCGGAGTGTAGTGGTCGTGGGTGCATTAACATGGTCTGTGCTACGAAAGTTGTGACCCGTGCGAAAGATTATGGTTCATCACAACCCATCCCAGGCAAAGAGCCTGATCCACCAGGGTCCCCTTTGCACATTGAGAAACCTATGAATAAACCTGAGACTGTACCTCACATTCCTAAGGGAGACCTTAAGCGTTCAGGGCATAATCCAAATTCCCGAGCCACCCAGAATTATTTAGTTGTCAAGGATTTGGGCCACACTCCTTGTGCGATGTCTGCATTGGAAGTGCTTTAGAGTTGTCCTTCGCAAAGGAAGGCATTGCTTTCTACCCTTGGTGTGAAAAATGATGATTCTTCCTCTGTGATCAAATTTGAAACCATAGGACTTCAGCCTCACTTTCCCTACTATGTGTCTCTTTTGGTTCACGTAGAATGTCTTAATATGACTATCAAGCGCACTGTGATTGACGAGGGCGCTACTGCTTCTGTGATGTCTTTATCCTGTTGGAAGGGTCTGGGTTCTCCTGAGCTGTCTAAATCAGCGACCATGTTAATTGTGTTTGATGGGAGATATTTTAGGCCGCATGGCATCCTCCCTTCCCTTAAAGTCCGTTTGGGGGGGAAGACCGTTGCAATAGAGGTCGAGGTGGTTGATGCGCCCCTTGAATACAATCTCGTGCTAGGTAGGAACTAGATGTATAGTATGCAAGCCGTTTCTTCTTCCTTGTTCTGCATTGTATGCTTCCCACATAATGGGAATATCGTAACGATTGATCAAATGACATTCAAGAATCCATCTATTACCACATCTTCGGGAGCTTCAATCCCAATCATTAAGCACTCTTAGATGGAAACTGGGAGTGTGGGTGTAGGCATGTATCCATCGCTCATGGGAAGCTTTAGTTGTCCTGCACCGATCCTCATGATAGAATCTAGTTCTAATGAGGCTTCGACATCTACGACATCGGTGTCTTTTCGCACGAGTCATATGAAATATCCTTGGATTATTCCTACACCGAGTACTTTGAGTGAGACCATCGAGATGAACATGCCATTGCCTACAGCTATGATAGCTTATCAAGCTAATCTCAAGTGTGTTGCAGAGCCTATTCCTTCCTCTTCACGGACGGAGGAGGAGGACCCTTATGTGCTGCCAGCATGGGCAGTATAGTCTTCTCATGCACACGACTACCTTGATACGGTTTTCCCTTCAGATGAAGCAATTATTGAGGCTATGTCGGGAGTTGAGCCACCATGGGAGGAACTCCATCATAGATCGTACTTTCTTCCAGAGCTTTACTGCTTGGAGCGTGAGGATTTTAGGGTAGTTCTTAGTCAGAGAGTTGGTAGTCCTATGGTTCCATTAAGCTCTCCTGGTCCGATGGCTGATGGAAACATGGCGAACATATCTTCAATGATTCCTATCAACATCTCTCGCAATCCTGGCATGATAGAGAAGGTCTATATTGGGGCAGAATGTTCCTATGCTGAGATTCTGGAATACAGCAAGCTATTTAAGGAATTTCATGATATTTTTGCTTGGTCTTACGACGAGATGCCAGGTATTGACCCTCGTATTGTCGAGCATGAGATTAAGACTTACCCCAACGCTAAGACTGTTCGACAACATTTACGTGCGGTGAATCCTAGGAAAGCACCCGTGATTAAGGAAGAGATAGAGAAGCTGTTGAAATCCAGTTTCATCTATCCCATTCCCTTGATGGAGTGGGTTTCAAACCCCGTTCCAGTGGATAAGAAGTAGGGAGTGATCTGCATATGTACTGATTTCCGCGATTTGAATCGTGCCTGTCCTAAGGACAACTTCCCCACACCATTTATAGATCAGATTTTGTATGAGTGTGCAGGTAGCGAGGTGTTCTCCTTTATGGATAGCTTTTCTGGATATAATCAGATACAGATTAAACCTAAGGACCAACATAAGGCTGCATTTATTTGTCCTTGGGGAACATTTGCATATCGAAAAATGCCTTTCAGCCTTAAAAACGCCAGAGCTACATTTCAGTGGGTAATGACCTTGATCTTCCATGATCTCAAGTCAATTATCAAGGTATTTTTGGATGACCTCGCTGCTCATTCTTGCATGAGAATGCGTCATCCCTATCACTTGAGATTGGTATTCGAAAGATATCGGCACTATTCAGTTAGATTAAATCCTCACAAGTGCATCTTTTGTGTGAAGTCAAGGCGTTTGTTAGGGTTCATCGTTTCTAAAGAGGGTATAAGATTCGACCCTTTGAAGGTTGAGGCAATACTTTAGTTGTCTCCCCCGAAGAATATTCATCATCTTCAGTGTTTGCAAGGCATGGCAAACTTCTTACGAATATTTGTTGTCAACTTTGCCAATTTGACTAGAGGCTTCATGCATCTCTTGAAGAAGGACACCCCCTTTTATTGGGATGAGCAAGCCCAGAAGTCCTTTGATGCACTCAAGCAAGCCCTAGCATCGGCCCCAGTGATTAGTCCCTCGAATTATAGCCGTGATTTTCTATTATATGTGACCATGTACTTAGAGACAATTGGTATGGTTTTGGTTCAAGAGGATGAGGAGCTCCAAGAGCATGTCATATATTATTTGAGCCGAAACCTTATTGATGCAGAGATTCATTATTCTCATGTTGAGAATCTTTCTTTATCTACCGTACATGCAGTTCAGTGGTTGAGACATTATATTCTCCTTCGCCAGACCTTGGTTGTGGCCCATGTCAATCCGTTTCAATTAATCCTCACCCAAAGGATGATTGGGGGAAAATATAATAAATGGATTGTCATTCTGCAATAATTCGATCTTGAGTTTGTTTTGGCAAAGTCGAAGAAGTCTTTAATTTTTGCAGAGCTTATATCGGATTTCCCGAGTGAGGCTGAGGAGTTGGTTTGTGAAGATATGTTTTTCGATGAAGACATCTTCTTAATCTCAATGTTAGACCCATGGTATGGGATATCATAATATATTTACAAACACTGAAGACCCCTACTCACCTCTCGTGAGATGAACGATGACGATTACGTCACGTCTCTAAGAACTACATCATAGTGGACAATACTTTGTACCGTCATGGGGTAGATTCCATTTTATGACGTTGTTTAACTCATGAAGAGGCTAAGGTAGTGCTGAATGATTTCCACGGAGGGGTGTGTGGTGGTAATTTATCTGGGCTTTCTACAGCTCAAAATATTTTAAGAGCGGGTTATTTCTGGCTGTCGATCTTTAAGGATTGTGTTGATGTGATCAAGAGGTGCCACCCTTGCCCGGTGTTCACACGTAATATGTGCTTGAAACATGCCTCGTTACATCCCATTATCACTGCTGGTCCCTTCACTAAGTGGGGGCTTGATTTTATGGATTGCAACCCAGCGTCGGCTGGGGGGTACCATCGTATTATAGTGGTTGTTGATTATTTCATGAAATGGGCTGAGGCTATGCCTACAGTAAAATTCAATGGTGAGACAGCCGCTCACTTTGTGTTCAACCAAATTATTACTCAATTCGGGATTTCGAAAGAGCTTGTCACTGACCATGGCTCGCACTTTCAAAATCATATGATGGAAGAGTTGGCATCCAAGTTAGGGTATAAGCAAGATCATTCCTCTTCTTACTACCCCCAAGCAAATGGACAGGTAGAGGTAGTGAAGAAATCACTCAAATCCATTCTCCAATGAACCATCGCACAAAGCAAGAATAATTCGCACATTATGTTATATCCTTCTTTGTGGGCATATCGAACCGCTGTTAAGACTACCACTGGTTTTTCTCCATATCAGCTTGTACATGGAGTGGAGTCGATATTGCTAGTTGAATGTGAAATTCCTTCGTTGAATTTAGCTGTAGAACTCTTACCGGACACTTCCCCATTGGAGGAGCATTTGGTTCACCTTGAGCAACTTGATGAGCAACATCGGGATGCCTTGCTGGCTCTAGAATTCAATAAATGTCGCGTAAAGGTCCAGTACGATAAATTTGTCCATCCAAGGACGTTTAGTGAAGGAGACTTGGTCCTTTTGTGGGATCAACCGAAAGAACCCTTGGGGGCAAGGAAATTTAATCCTATGTGGCGTGGTCCTTACGTGGTCAAGCGTGTGTTAGAGAAGGGTGCGTATGAGTTGGTGGATTACGAAGGAATGGCCTTGGCAGAGCCTAGAAATGGGCTCTATCTCAAGAAATACTATGCATAATCTTTAGCCAAGGCTGCTTATTGTATATTATTGTACAGCTTTGCATAGTTAGATCTTTTTCTTATCGTGATCGGGTTTGTGATTAGTTTCCATTTATTTTGGCAGATGTCAATGGAATCTTCCACCTACATAAAATTCACGGATGGTGAAAGACATCACACTCAACACTCAGCCTCCTGCTTGGGTGATTTATACTCCTATGGGTCAGGTACTGTCTTCAGGAGGCGTATGTCTACGGCCATATTCCAACAATGTTGCTGAATACATCATCATTATCGAGCTTCTACGGGATGCCATTTTACATGGATTTCTATCTCTTGAGGTACGTCTTGATTTGGATTTAGTAGTATCACAGCTCAATGGTTTGTACCATGTTAGAGATCCGACGTTATTGAGAAGATTCTTACGTGTGAGATTGTTAGAACGACAATTTGACAATATAACATATATACATATTCCAAGAAATAATAATCAAGTTGCTGACTCATATGTTAACTACATGTTAGATTGGCATTTGTTTCATTCACAATAAATTAATCACAAACACAATTTTTACATATGTAAATAAATAAATCGATCACCATAAATTTTTTTATATATACATCAAAAATGTGATAATACATAGTGTCATGATACAAAATTGGGGCTTTCAAGCCACCATCATATAATACATGGTAGTACAAAATGTATACACTCCCAGGTGTCTAATCCTATGGAGGAGGAGGAGAGTTGTGATCATGGAAGGTCACTACGGGCCTAGCTAGCC
The DNA here is from genome assembly GCA_001517045.1 of Pseudotsuga menziesii. Classification (NCBI taxonomy): domain Eukaryota; kingdom Viridiplantae; phylum Streptophyta; class Pinopsida; order Pinales; family Pinaceae; genus Pseudotsuga; species Pseudotsuga menziesii. The sequence continues at coordinate 166,275 of LPNX010281850.1, forward strand.
ATTGGAATAAATGCACCCATGCACATGGTACACCCACCACCTGCCGCTGTATAGCCTCAAGCAAGTCCTCGACTTGCACCATGGGAACTCTATGTGTTAATCTCACAAAGTTGGTATGAATGCTCTGGAGCGTTCGCTCCGCATCCACACCCGTGATGTCATCTCCTCTTCCCCTTCGTCTATGATGAGGGAATCCCTCTGGCCACCATGGTGCCACATCTACACACAAATGGTAGATGTCACTATGTATTATCACCCAAAAATATGTCTTTTTGATTCCAAATAATCAAGAAAATACAAAAAAATTAAATAACTCAAAATTTAAAAAGAGAGGGTCGAGATTCGTTACCTATATCGCCATATGCCGATCCTGGTGGTAACGGCATGTCCGGGTCCCCCTGAAAATATATCCCTACATAGGGGTAGTCATCAATGGAAAATATCTGTCGTCACCACCACGGAAAGAAGTCAGCTGGATATGGGTTGGCTACCCTACCACCCCCCAGTCTGCGCATAGCATTTTCCCAACGCCATTGGGACGGATCTCAAACCCCATGAAGAGGAACATCCATTTTGGGGCTCAATCCTGGAACACGCTCGAAGAAAAACATGCTCAAAATACTGCTGAACCAGAAGTTCCACACTCTTCCTACCTTACACTCACTGAGCTGATGTTTCATGTTGCTCAGTAGTGTAGTGCTCCAGTCGTAGATCGTGGGTCTCATGCACTCCACTACATAGAACATCAGAGGCCGCGAGGCCTAGTGGAGTGATGCCAAGCTTGCTATCCTGCCCAGTGTCAATAATATGGCCTTTAGGCCCAGCACCTGTATAGCATTGGTAGGGACCTGAATCCCTACCTTCTCTATGTCTGGATAACAGTACACCACAATATACTCATCGATAGTCAGGCCACCTCCTGGCCCACCATGGGAATGAAGGTTCACCACTTCCCCTCATCTAGAAATCCCAGTAATGAAGTATATGTCCTCCACCTCTATGGTGAGGGACATCCCATCTATATGGAAGGACTCTGAGTCTGGATCCCAGTAATCCACTAGCATCTGTAATAGTCTTGGTTTGGCCCTCAAACAACCAAGACACCAAAACTTGTAGAGTCCGCATGCACATAGAGCTTGTTGAGCCATTAAGTCGGTCCTTACTGCTTCCTCTACTTCACCATGCTCATGCTCTCTCCACTCTAGGACCATCTTACACAAGAAATTGAAAATTTGCCCATTAGTTTATTGAAAAAACCATATGCATGGCCCCATATATGACTGTTTTCAAAACAGCCGCGTATGTACGCAGGTTTGAGGCCATTTTCCACGTAAATCCAGCCCTATACGCAGAAAAAACCTCGATTTTCATGTGGGCCGCAGCGCCCATTTTGGGTTGGCCTAGAAACCTTATTTGACCATGGAAATTCATAAAACTTATATCAAAATGAAAGAGAAGACCATGAGTAAATACCTGGAAGAAACGGTAGTGGATTCCGCCGGCTAGATCTCCTGGAATTCACTGTTGAAAATCAGAGCTCAAATGGGTAAAAGTTTCAAATGATTTATAATATTTTGAATTTTTTACTATTTATAGAAATTTTTCAATAATTTGAAAAATTTTACCCCCTTTCCTATAGTTTCTACATTTTCTAACCATTTTGGATTGTTTTTGACATAATTTGTGATGTAGAGGACCTTTTTCAGTGCCGTTTCAGCTATTGGATTGACCTGTTCGTGCCGATCTTAGGTATTATGTATAAACTGGCATATAGGTTAGGTTTCATCACCATTTGCATTTTGCATAACCTTATGACCATCTCATCATGACCTTAGGTATGAACCCACTCTATTATGTCACGAAACCTTCTTGCTGCTTTAGAAGTGGTATGATATGAGTGGTAGAGCTTTACCTTACATGGGCACCCTAGTTAGCACCTTATTTTCATTTGGTGCCCATGCTGACATTTTCTCCTTTAGGGTGTGGGAGTCCGTTGTATAGTACTGCCATGATATTTTGCAAGAGCGTCATACTCCTCTTGATCTTTTGCTGGCCTATTTTTCTCAGGACTCCCTCGTGTCAAGTTGTGAATGCATTATCATGAGCTTTTCCTACCTTATTGAGCTTTATACTGGCTCCCCTGACATTGTGTTTCAGCCATATAGGCTGAGCTTGTCTCATGTCTAGCCATGCAGAGCCATTTTTTATATCCTTCGCAGCTTGATTCCCTTTTTACCGGGAGGGGATTTTCCCCCGAGTGTCGATATCCTACACATGTATCCTTGCATTGAGCATAGGTATGTTCCACTGCTTGGAACTAGTTTTTTTTCCCTTATGACACTCGTCTCCTCCTAGTATGTAACTATAAAGCTATTTTATTCTTTTTTCAAGCTTTTTAAATAACTAAAAAAGTCCAAAAAAATAAAAAAACCAAAAAGCCGGACAAGGAAAGATGTTATCTGTGGAAGCTGTCGAGTCGTGTCGCCTTCGAACAGAGCACTGTATATCACATCCATTGGTTGGGTTATAGTTTGAATTTAGGAGCTGTACTCATTTATCTAAGTTTATCTCCACCAACTGGTTAAGCTTCCAGTCCCTATGGAGCCTCTGTTGATGCCTCCTATGTCGCAAAGATGTCCTAGTTTGTATATCGAGTCTATGCTACCTTCATTCAGTCACCATACACCATTATGCTCTTGTTCAAAGGAAGTTGAAGCCTGAGTTAGCCATTCCTCAGTTATCTTGACTTTGCATGTCGGTCATTCTTGGTACAGTTACTGGTTCGTGCACCCTATGGTCGAGTCTTTCCACATTATACAGCTTTGCTGAGTACCTCGTGTTGGATGATGGGGGATGCCTTAATGCCCACTTTCCAGCAGATTTCATCCCATCGAATTCAGATCATTTATTCTGGGATTGGAATCTAGAGTCATTTTGAGTGCCTTGAGACTTGCAGTCATCAGTGGCAGGTTCTCTCGCCATCGATAGTTTTTGGGAATACATCAATGTCCCCTGATCGATGGATCCTCTCAAGTGTTCGACCTCAACACATTTATTCACACTTGTTAGTTTTCACTTTAGTACCTTGATTCCCATTTTCATTATGGGTGGGTGATCTCGCGTCTTCAGCCATTATGGAGATCATGGTCCTTTGTATATCTTCATCGTGGAGATGCTGATCTATGTATAATGTACGTGGCGATGACCACATATGTGATATCATATATCATGCCTATTCATGGCCATTGTACTCTTATGTATCCGGGACTGCTATATGCACTTGCAGTTACGTGCAAATTTGTATTAGTGTACTATGCTGATTGGGTGGCTAGTCTTCCATTTGGGATCCTTCATCACTCCACTTCTAGGATGGACTTATAATGTATTTTGGCCATCGTATGACCCCTCTGACCTCACACATTAGGGGGCATCTATTATAGCTGATTTCACCACTCCAGGTGAATCACACTTTGTATGGCCTTCCCCTGTCCCGCTGTAGACTCCTTAGACCCTATGGACCATTTTTTGTCCTTTGATGTTTCCTTGATCATCCCTAAAAACATGTGAAAAATGATACACATGACTTTTAAACCTATAAGCGCGTATATACGTGGGTTTGACCACTAAAACCATGTACATTGGGATGTGTGCATAATCCAAATCCTTTTGGAGTTTTCCTTGACATGGATCTGACTCATTTGGCTCCTGGCATTCCCTATGCCTTGAGATCGCTCGGATTCAACCTTTCATTACCCCTTTGGAAGCTATATAAGGAACCCCTTGTTACATTGCATGAGAAGAAGAGAGAATTGAGAGCAAAGAAACTATAGTCCATTGTTGCCAAAACTTATGCTTGAGTCTGCATCCCTTTGTCCCTTGGAGCACTAGTGTGTTCTTCCCAAGCTTGCCTTTTTTTTGTGAGCTTTCTATCGAGAGATGGAGGATTGATATAGTAGAGACCCAAGTGGGGGATTCAGTTTCTCCGGTTCACAGATGTGCCGTCAGAGGTTGTATCTTGTAATCTCTGATTTATATTAATAGAAATATCTTTTCCTATCC